>VXBH01004545.1:0-103726 GCA_013400035.1 Rynchops niger | reverse complement strand
TTTTTTTTTTTTAAATAATTAACGAAAGATTAAGAAAGCCGTAGTATACATTTACCGTAAGGCCGGTTACCACTTTAATCTCGCAGCTACTCAGACACGGGGATAAACCCGGCGAGGATTAACCAGGTCAACCATATACAGCCCCNTTCCCTCCTGTTCCTTTCTCTTCCTCTCCTCTTCCTCTTCCTCGCCGGGGCAGCTCCGAGGTCAGCCCGCGCTCCCACCGAGGGTGGCGGCCGCCCCCCGACATCCTTCGCCCCCGCAGGTGTTTCTGCGGAGACGGAGAAGGGGCCGTTCGGGGCTGCCTCCGGCCCCGCCGGCAGCCGGGCTGCAGCGCTGCCGCCTCCCGCCTTCCCAGCCCGGGGCTGGGGGTGGAGAAAGGAAACGGGAGAAAGGGAAGCGCCGCCGTTCCCATTGGGCTGCAGCACGGGGTATCTCCTCCTCCTCTTGCCGCGGACCGAGGGGCCGGCTCGGCCCCGCCGTCCCCTCCGCTCCCCTCCCCGGGTGCTGCTGCTCCCTCCCGCCGCTGCTCTGTGGGTGCTGCACTGGGGCCGGGGCGTCCCCGCTGTTGGGGGGCTCCCCGCTGCGCTGCGGGCCGGGAGGCGACCCCAAACCCGCGCAGCCCCTGAGCACCGCCTGCGAGCACCCGAAGTTGGCAGGCCATATATATACGTATACATATATACATACACATACAAGCACACGTACATACGTACATATTTTTAAGCAAACAGGATTGTTTTGCCGTTTGCAGGCTAATTCCCAGGCGGCGCTCCCGCTGACAGAGCGAGAAGGGGCGCGGTGGGGTGCGGGGGAGGCCGCGGGGTGCCTGCGCGGGGGCCGACACAAGTGGGGCTGGACGGGGCGAACTGGAGCGTCCGGCCCCTTCAACCGAGCTGCCGTCGTCCTGGGGCTTCCCCTCCCTGTAACCTGCTCCTGGGGTGGTATCTCCTCGCAGTGGTGCAAAATGCATGTTTAAGGTGTGCAAGCTTCTGTGCATTACAGTTCTACGCTGATTAATTATGGATTTTTATAAAGGATGCTATGGGCAGCTCTCTGTCCGGGTGCAACAACCTCAGCTGACAGGCTCTGGAGAAGGAAGACCTGTGGCACAAGGGGGATGCAGGTGCTTGGTTAGGAAACGGCTGCGGTGCCAGCAGCCGCAGGAGACTTGCACATTAAACAGGCCCCAGCGGTTGGCCTTTTAAAAGTATGCCAGAGAATTCAAAGTAGCCTGTCTGACCCTGTACAGCCTTTTCGGGGATGGGTTGCTATGAGGCGGGTGGATTCATACTGCTGGCAGGTCAGAAAAACTGCACTGCTATGCTAAACTGAAGCACGTAATTAACTTGCATGTCCTAGAGGCAACTGATAATTGTTCGATTTTATAGTATTTTAGAAAAAAAGTCAGGTTTAGTAAACACCTATTCTAATTAAGCTCTTGTTTTGTAAGTGTTAATGTCTGTTTTTTAACTTTTCAGACACCATATGTGATCAGGCATATTTTTTACCGTGTACCCGGTACATTGCATTCTTGGTTTATGTATTTAGCGCAGGTTTTTAATAGTTGAGACTTACCCTTGCTTTGCAAAGGAGAGTATGAAATCTAGACTAAAACGTTAGACGTGGTGTAAGGCAGAGTGAACGTTCTTTACCGCAGCAGTTTAGCTGTCAGGCTAATCCTCGCTGGACCTCGTCAGCGAATGCCAGCATCCTTCTGGCTGAAGGGGGTTGTGGTGGGTCACTCGCTTCAATAATTTGAAGGCTGAGAGACTTTTAAAGAGGGGTATGTCCATGCAAATAAAAGTGGGCTGTTATTGTGTTTGTCTCGCTGATTGTCAGGAATGAATCCGTGCAAATAAGGGTGATTATGGAGGGGAAGGGGAAAGGAAGTAAAACTCTGCAAGAGCCTCGAGACTGGATTTAAAAAGAACACAGAATTGGTGAAAATCTTGTAGTCATAGCAAACAGCTTCTCCTATAACCAATACTGGTTCAAAACCTACAAATGAGACGCAACATAAATGAAAACAGGAGGGATGTTAAAATATAGGGCAATACAGATGTTGCAAAATATGTATCACTTGTGAAAGAGTTGCAGTTGTTGAGAAGCAATGTAACAACATGGGAGCATACACAGTTTTGTATCAGTTTCGGAGGGAGGGCAACAAAAACCAGTCAGTCATAGACGGGTTGGCACTGGGAATTGCACTGATTGGTATTCCATCAACTGAGGTCTAAAATGTATTCCTTAATAAGAGGGCAGGTTTTAGTTATAGTTGTTAAGGGCCATGATAAATAATGGCAGAAAAATCCTGCCAGTCAGTCCCAAGTAACTCAGTGCTGCAATACACTGAGTCTGGGGATCTTGGGCAATTTGACAAGCAAAAACCTCTGTCGTGGTGCTTGCAGATAACGTTGCTAGTGCTGAGCTCTCAGCAGAACTTGGGTGGCTGGTGGCTGGCACAGGTAAATTAGCAGTCTTGGAAGGCCAAAACAGTTTTTGTGTACCACACACATTTAGGAAGCTCCTAAGGAGGAGGAAAGTGGGTTGGCAAGCACTGGGAAAGGAAGCTCACTCCTTCTCCTGGGTGTTAGAGGCTTGGCAATGCCCTCTGGGACAGATAGCTAGAGAATAATTCCCTTCGCAGTTATTTTTATTCCAATGATTTGTAGTAAAATGATAAGTCACGCCCTTGCGACCAGGGCTGTAAAATATCTGGGAGTGGTATTTGTTTCCCTTTTGTGATAGGTGAAGGCATTTACTGTACAGGAAGGTTGCTTTTTCAGTCTTCTCACTGTCCTGGGCTCAGCAGGAGCTGGTTGCTCATCCAAGGCCATATGTTTCCCATTGCAAATGTCTATAATGTTCAGATGGAAGCTCCACCTCTTCCAGAAGGTGTTGGAAGCATGGGTTTCCTATTGACTTCAGTAGGATAATGAATAACGCAATCAGTGCAGTAGTTTCTCTATTATTTATTCTGCTATTAAATTCACATTACTTTATCATGCCCTCTCCCTGTCAGTTTTCAATATGCCGTAGGCAAGGAGCATACTGTCAGCTTCCAAGATGAAATAATCATTAAGATGAATGAAGTAGTCTATAGCTCTCAAAGCTCTTATTCAAGGACTTGTGTAACCCCTGTCACATTGCTACATTAGTTCATGTGTACTTTTCCAAATTTCCCTTTGTAAGGAGGCGAGTTAAAGTTAAAACCAACTTTTAAATGAATACAGTTTTGAAGGCACGGGCTTTGAGTCAAGGCAAAAGATTAATTCAGAAAGAAGGCATGCATTGAGCCTGACTAATAACTTGTGGGGATGTCACAAAATGTGAGCTTCACAACATAAAAACTCCTGGTCAGACTGCTTCTCACAGCTTAATGCAGCTGATTTTAGTCACTAGCACTGACTTAATTGCAAAGAGACAGGATTCACCCAAGGATGTAAACAGGCTACTTTTTAGCATGAGCATGTGCCCTTCCTTTACAATGAAGTGTTCAAAGCGTACCGGTTAGGAGTATTTCATGTGTTTAACGCAAATGGTATTAACTGAGTCACCTACAACAAGAAAATATATCTCATCTAGTATTCCTATATGGATACCTTTACTGCGCAGCCACCTGCGAATGAGAAGTTATGTTTTTACTCCATGGATGTCTGGCCTCAGGATGAACATCAAGACAGGACTTCAGGACAAAATCAGCTCAAAACAGTTCAGAAGGTGTTTGGTCAGTATGGCTTGTGCAGTCTATTGCACCATGGATTTACCTTCTTACCTGTAGTTGTTACATACTGTTACATACTTGTACATAACACGCACTGAAAGAGCTGCTTCTAAGCAGACCTAAAGCATCTAATGAGCCCTTGCCTGCCTTGTGTGATGTCAAGCTGGTAGTTTGTCTGAGGGAAGGGGCAGAGGAGGAAGGAAAAACACTCTAGTGAGTTTACCTAAGCTTATCTTGCAAGCTTGACACTGTATACATACTCTCTTTCAAAAGCATCTTGTTTAGTACCTTTGTTCTAAAAAGAAAAAAAAAGGCAACTAAACCCCTAATTTATACAAAGAGGTTTACGTTTCATCTTATTGGAGCAGCCTTGCTTTTGTGCAGCTAACAGGAAAGTTCCTGTTCTTCAGAAGTTGTAAGCACTTTCTTTGCTGACTGTGTAGAAGAAGGGGGAGGAATCTAAGGCACAATGAAGTGGAGAGGACCCGAGGTCACAAATGACAAAGTGCAAGAACAATTCTAGACATTGAGAGGTATGTTAATCTTGTCATTTAGCAGAAGGATAGCTTGCAGATTGAGTGTTTTTTTTTTTAACGGTCTTTATACATGGGCCAGGTTTTGCATTTTCATTGATGCAAAGCAAATGGTGTAACAGATAAAGCTGAGGACACAATGCTCTGGTTGCTGATTTCTGTGTATTCAGGTACTGTGTTCTGCCAGAAGTGTGTGTGGTGGTTATATAAAAATCAGAAAATGAAACATATGAAGTGAAAGCCTGAGATATGTCTCGATTCAGCATTTGTATATGATATGCGAAGAGGCCGCCTTCTTAAAAATGGTTAGGCTACAGCAGAGTCGGTGCAGCTGCAAGGCTGTGGCATGGCTTAGAAAGTCTAGCATTGAGACACACCCAAATTATTCTCTATATGTAGGGTATTTAATGGAAATGGAATACCATGCTGTGTTTGTATCGTTGGAAGGCGAAGGTCATGCCCACAGAGCAGCAAAGACATTTCAGCCTGCATAACACCACCCTCTATTAAGGTCTGCGTACCATTAAACCAGCTGGAGATGGACTGACCTCCAGGACTCCTCTGGGCTTCTGGATGTTCACCTAACTACTGCTGCACAAAAGGTCTTCTCCATTCATAGCAGACTGCGGAACTGGACTCTCCTTGTCAGAGCCAGCCTTGATTGTGGTGCAGCTCACATTAGCAACCTCCATCCTCACTTACTGTAAGCATCCCTCTCCAGGTGTGAAAATGCACAGCAGTGAAGGAGTTAGTAAAATAACATTTCCACTTTTCAAGTGGTTCTGAGCAAGTAACTAAGAGGATTTCATGACTGAGTAAAGAGCCTTTCCTTACTTTAAGGGAAACGTGAGTCAAAAAAATCAAGCAGAAAAAACACCCCTTCAGATGGAAGAAGCAGTTTGACTTGCACCAGCACAGGTCACTGCCCACACCCGTACGGATGAGTTGGAACCATAAAACTGGCATTATGCAATTACACTGGTAGCAAAAATCCCCAGGAGGGAGAGACCGTAAATATTCTTAGAACTTAAGAACATGGAAGAAGAAATAGCGGGCAATAAATTTGGGCAATAATCTCCGGGAGAGAAAACCAAACTGCATTAGACTTCAAGACTTTTGTCTTTTCTTTCAGCAGCAGAGAGGGAGAGGTCTTGTCTGGGTGGGAGCGGTAGCAGGGCCCTTACCAGTGCTGGCAGGGGATGCCTATGGGTTAATTGGATGCTAAGGAGGATATGCAGCCTCATTCACTACAACAGCAGCAGTTGGGTGTAACTCTAATGAGAGCCATATAGGGGATGAATGTGCACTTTTCATCACTTTAATTACTGTAACCTATCCAATCATGTCACCTATTATGATGTAATTATGAGATCAAGCTGAAGACTAATCATTTGTCCCACTGCCACATATTTTGCAGTTTCTCACAGCTGCTTGGTAGTCTTAGGTCATAATTTGTCTTACTTTCAAGCAAAATGAAATAAAGTTGCTAATCATCTGGATTTTGAAGATAATCAACAAGACGTGCCATGCTGCTGCCTTAAATTCTGTCAAGAAATATGGGGCAGAATGCTCCTTTTCATTTAAACATATTGTTTTAGGGTTGTCTTGAAAAATATTGTGATCTAAAGATTCATGACACTCTTTGTCAAAACAGAGCCTACTATTCTGTAACTGACTAGTTGGCAGCATCCTTGATCAATTTGTCAGTGACAAAGCTCTCGTTGCTTTTTATAGGTGTTCTTTAAGGTTTTTTTCCTGTGTCTGTAAGGTATTAGCCCTCATACATTTAAAAGATAACAACTTTTCCACCTTAATATATAGGCAATATATAATTTTTAACTGTGGCATGGGTTTTTTTGAGGGGGAGATCACAGCTGAGTTTGCAGAGTCTGCGTTTTTTTCCATGAGAAACAAGCAGTCTTAATCAGTTACTCATGTTTATGAGACTGCATCCAAGTAGGAGCTAAGAAATTACTTGTGCAAAATATGAAGCAATCCCGTGGTCACTTCCAGGAATAACCAATTACGTTTGAATCACATGCCTTTTTAATAAAGACAGCAATCGGTCTAGTCATATTCTTCCAAAAAAAGTGTGGAGTAATGGGAGGTGAATGCAAGTAATATGAGTTTACCCATTTCTAACACTTACCCTCATGCGTACTAGAGAGAGCAGTTTACATACCATTTTATTGATCACTATGCCCCTGGCTATACAAGTCAGAGCTTAGAAAGCTGAAAGCAAATCCAAGTGTGAGCTGAGTGACTGCCTGATTTAACAGAAATCATCCATTTTACACCAGATCTAGCCCTTCTTCCTAATTTCAAGTGTTCGTACCATGTTGCAGTTTTCTTTCAGGTTGTGATATGAACTCAGGCAGAAAGCCTCAGGGGTTAAAAAGTAAGTCCAAAGATGGCCTTCTTTCCTTTCAGTTGATTTCTTTGAGGAGAGAGCAATGGGAATCATGCTTGTTAATTTAGTAATTAACCATGTGTGGGACGGTGCTCCCTCCCCCCTCTCTGTGCTCCCTTCAGGCCCTATGGAAGTCTGCACTCCTCGGGAGCTTCTCAGAAGTAAGCCAGTTCTGCATGGTGGAAGCATGGGTCATAAATCTGCAATAATCATTATGTGCGGAGAAAAAGCTTCTTGTGCAACTTTTCCACATAGCACTGGGGCACTACACCAATGAATTACAAGGTCAAATTCTTGTAATTCATAACTGTCACAGCTGTGGATTACAACTGTATATATAGTTGGAGGGTTCACTGTCAATTGCTTTTAAGGCCAGGCTATTTATTAAATGTAAAAAAACTGATCAAATGTCATCTGTCTTTGCAAAGACCTTTGTGCTTTTTTTAAATAATTAAAAAAAATGGGGTTGAGTTTGAATATTTTCTCATATTTTAATTACAGTATTCAATGTATTATTGTGCCTGTGTATGAAAGAAAAAAAAATATTAAAGCCTACCTTAGGTTCCTTGTCAAATGTACCTGGATAACAGAAAGTAAATGTAGCAGGCTGGTGAACCCTCAAATCGGTTTTAGACATTCATTCCTCATAATATAATAAATGATCAATAAACAAAAATTTTTATCACTTCAAGTTAGGTTTATGTGGACAGTATAATTTCTCAAGTATTCCTTCCCAAAGTAAGAACTTTTGGCATCTGTCTACGTCTTTTAATTAAAGATAATATATTCTTAGTTATGCTAGACATGCATACTGGTGGTTGTTCTTGGCCCTGAGGTTCATAAATGGTCCTAAAGGCCTTTTTCGAAATGTGATATATGCACTTGAGACCTAGTTAGGTCTGCCTCCTAGACTTAAATCCAGTCTATATTTTATATTTTTCCTCATTATTCAGTACGCCATTTGTCCACCAAAATCGTATCTGATTTGCCCTCCTTCCCGTGAGCGAGGTGGTGTTTTAGGTGCAGGGTGGTGGGGTCCACCTTGCTGCCTATGTGGATTCAGCCTGGTAATACACGTCCTGTGGGCTGCTCGCCTGTGCCGATGGCAGACATTACGGCCAGGGCCAGGCTTTCACTGGGTGAGCAGCTCTGCTGCCTAATCTTCATTGCTAGCTGTTGCTGCCTGGGCATGTTGAGTTTCACTCTAAAGGCTCTGCAGTAGATGTGTTTTCTTACCTGTTTCATACCCATTTGTCCACAGCAACTAAAAAAGTTTGAGTGAATGCATGTGGCTTCATCTGAAGACATTCCTTCAGTGGATGAACAGCGCTGAGCAGCTAGGAACAAGAAAACCTTCATCTGGCACGGCCAGCCCTGTCAGAGAATACACCTGTGTGTGACCAAAGTCCCTGCAACAATCCCCACTACCCACCCGCAATTCCTCACGTGCCCAGAGAAACAGGCAGCTTCACAGAGGAGACGCCGTGGGGTGGCTCAGCTTAGTGTGGTATGAAAGGATGCAGAGTACACACCCAGAACCCCAAATGGTGAGCATGGTGCTGGTACAGTTGGCCACAGCTAAGGCTGTGCTGGTGACAGCCCAAACCAGGGCAAATCTAACCCTGGTAGTAATTACCTGGTGTAATCCTGCAGTGGAAACACATACCTCTTGTCTCTAGAGAGGACCTGAATCCCTGAAGCTTCTGGCTTTCTCACACAGCATCCTACTTATCGGGGAATTATGAGGACTCAGTACCTTTTCAGGGGTTACCGTAATCTTTTAGGCTCAGACTTCTGCTGTCTACATTTGAATACTGTACCGCTTATGCATTTTTGGGTATTTGACCTACTGTTTCAAAAAAGATTAGCACGCTATATTAATCAATCATTAGGATTCACACTAGCACTGTTGAACTCTTTTCTGACTGACTGTGGCTTTTACTTCGAAAAGAGAGAGATAAATGGGTTTTGAATCATTCTCATAGCATTACTAGGTTCCTTTCCCACACTCCCACCAGGATGTCCTCGTTACTAGGGATTTAGAGAGGCAAAGCCATTGAAAAATGATGGCCAAATACCCTGTGTCACACTATCCACTCCTATCACTGCCAAGGTGGTGAATAATGACTTCTCAATTTGCCAGTTCAGCCACTCACAAAAACAAGCAGGAGCAAGCAGCCCGGCTGCTCTTCAGCCTCCTCTCAGTTACAAACCGCTGTTAGAGCACGTGTAGGTCATCCCACATTGGTTTCCTCTGGTTGCAGAGAATGGCTATGGAGGACCGTGAACTTTCACTTACTTCCTCACATCTTAAAACCAGTATTTTTTCTTGATGAGTCTTGTTCTACTTTAGCGTCCCAGGGATATTTTTTTGTTGTTTTGATCTGTGGAATTACATTAATGTAATAAACCAGCAAACACTGGTGTAAAAGAATAAAAACCAGCATGACAGAGACACCACAGACAGAAAACAGTGATAATATTTGCAGACAGCCGTTCTACCAAGCGAGGGCTAACTTGTTGCTACACTAGAGAAATATTTATAGCTATTTTGTGTTACTGATCTTAAAGAAATACACATATAGACAATTTCTTATATGTATTTTCTTTATCTGAGAACCATGTGCAAAAAAGCAGTAAACTATTTTGATTAGCATACAGACATTAAAATGTATGTGCCCGGGCACTCCATCTGGACCTGGAAACTCTGCTGCCAAAGGAAGCAGTCCTGCTTGGGCAGAGTCTCTGCCTTCAGCTTAGTTCTTGGGCCTAATATAAAGCACCTTGAAGTTACCGGGGAAGCCTGTGCTGACAGCAGCACCAAGTGCTCCTTGGGGTCTGTACTTCCCAGGTTCTGATGGAACTTGCTGTAGCGTTTCAAGATATTGCTGTACCCATAGCTCTCTGCTCTGCTCAACTTCTGCAGCTTGCAGGGCAGCAGAAGAGAGCACGTGCCTGCACCTCAGCTGTTCAGCCTTCACTTAAATTGCTATTAGGATGGCTATCTACCAGTACACTGGACTGTGAACATGAGTGTCTGCAGGGGTTGAAGATTATGGTCTCTCCTGCAGTCGCTGCTGTGGATTACTGCAAAAGGGGACATTAGCCTGTTTTACAGAATAGACTTTCTCTGGTGTGCGATTTAGTCTGTAACCCAAACATTGCTGTAAAAGGAAAAAAAAAAAAAAAGCATCTTCCCAGAAATAGTTACTACATTATCAGTTGTTTTAAAATAAGTAATTGTGATACATCTGTTTTGATCTTGAGATTTTCTCTTTCTAGTGCATTCCTTTTTTCTTTGAGCTCCACTGACTCCTTTCAGCCTTAGAAGAGAGGCATGTGTGCATGTGCTTGTGTCTGTGCATATAAGTAATACTGAAAAAATAATACTTTTCATAAGCCAATTTATATCTTTAATCTTGGTAGTATAAACATATGAATCAGTATGACACCTCTTGCTTAATGCTTCTCCTCTCTTATCCTGCTTTACCTTGAGGTAGTATTTGTCATTACAGCTCAAGCATGTCATTGTTTTGCAAATCTTTTGGGAGTCCAGATGTGCTCACAATTAAAGGCCAACTCTTATTATTTGTATTATCATAATGCTGAGAGAGGTCACTGCTCTATTGTGCAAGATCACATTCAAACACATCATGAGCAGCAGACCCTGCTCCCCAGGCTTCTCTCTATTAAGGGACAATGATGTATCCTCAGACCTAAATTTAGTTAACAATAGCAGCTGTTAGAGTGGAGGTTCAAACCAGCCGGGTCACAGGGTCCCTTACTCGCCTTACTTCCCCTGTTCTTGGTGCTCCCCTGATGTTGTGTTGAGCCGATTCAACTTGCTGAGCCAGCAGAACATTTTCTTGACAACAAGGTGAATGGCTTTCTGCTGCGTCGGGGACCTGAATTAGCTCAGTAGAGAATCAAAAAGCACCAGAGCTGGTGCAAGGGGGAACGACCACACCGCTGGGGCAGGGCGGTGGAGACTGAGGTCTGGGAACATGGTGGGAGGGAAAGGATGGGTAAAATGCCAGGTCTGCTCTCTTTCACAGAGCAATAAATCCTCTCAGCCTCAGTGTGCACCCTCACCATTAGCGTTCAGCTGTAACTCTCTGTGCCCACCTGCCTCCTTGCTTGGGCATCTGCCTGACTTCTTGGTCAAGAAAACTTCCTCAGGAAGGAAACTTTTCTCAGCCATCAGGAAACTTCCTCAGACAAGGAAAAGAAAAAGCTGGTTCGACACCCAAACAACTGCTTTGCCGTGGGTCTGACAGCGTGTCAGTGCCAGCACGAGGGGCAGCATGCACACAGCTGGGAGCAGGTAACACTTAGGCTGTTTTAAAACATTGTAATTAATTTAAAATCAATACATCTAAATGCAGGTGACAATGGAGATGTCAGGCATGGTTCGGTGGCCTAAATAGAGGCGCCTTCTGCCTTTTGAGCTGCTTGTACAGAAGGACAGGAGTCTCCAGGTGCTCTGGGGTGACACCTGCCTGCCTGGGCCTTCAGGGAGCCCTGGCTGTCCCTGCCCAGCCCCAAAGGGCTCACCTCCTGGCCACGGCCCCATGTCATACCCCTGGGACCATCAGCCTCTGCCCCAGCAATGCTGCAGCAAGGCCGGTCTCCAGCTCCCACAGCCCTGCCCTGCCTGTCTGCGGGCCCTGCTGAGCCATGGGCCTGTGTGCCAGCCTGTCCTCGGCCCGTCCCCAGGGAGGTGCTGGGGGCTGGGGCTGCCCTGGTGCCCCTGGCTGCTCTGGTCCTGGCTGGGGGTGGGACAGGCCCTTTCTGCCAGGCCCTGTCATGGCTGGGCCCTGGCTCTCTGGTGCACCGATGACACAAGCCCTGGGTGAACCTCTGGGATACCCTAAAACAGCACGAGTGTCACCAATGACCTGTGTTTAGACAACGTGACCAAGCCCTAGGTGTCTCCAGAGCCAAGGACCATAGGCACAGCCACGGAGCTCGGCACTGGCCACCTCTCGGTAGGGCTCTGAACAAATTCAGATTTGCCCAGTGGGGCGACAAGCTGAGGAAAGGCCACACCTTAAATCATGGTGGCTGTTGGTACTCCAAAGGGGTTTGAAACCCTTAGAGGACAACATTTTAAGAATCCACTGGGCTGCCTGTGGTGTTGGCACACGTTAGCAAGTTAAGACAAAATGTTGGCTTTCCCACAGCATTTACCTTTTCAGCTCTTAACACAGGTGGAAATGATGTGCTGGGTTACCACCCCCAGGATTTCTCATGTCGATAGTCCCAACTAATTGTGGTCTTCCCAGGGGATGTCTCCCTGTCCCTCAAACAAGAAGGGATCAGATGTATCTCCAGCTGTTTGCAACAAGCCTGAGTTTGCCTGTTGGAGGCTCAAAAACATTTTAGATAACTTGTTTAAAACTGTTTTGTTTTTTTTTTTTTTTTTTTCTACTATCAGAAGCTTTGCTCTTGCTTGTGTTGAGAAAGGGAACTACTTGTTGCTGTGGACCAGTGGCAGTGCCTGTATCCAGGGGCACTGGTCAGCCAAGAAGAGGACAGGAACTTCTCTGGGAGAGAGATTGAAACTTCAGATATTTACCAAAAGGTTAGTGAGCAGTACACCCAAAAAATACTCCAGCAACACACTTTCACAAGCAGGTGATTGAAATGGTCAAATCCAGCCCCTGCTAACTCCTGCCCCACATGGTGGGCACTGTTGCTTCTCTGGCTGTCACAAGCTCCATGCAGATGGGCTCTCTTCTGGATTGCTGGATGAGCAATTTCTTTTTATGTAACTACTGGGAGATTAAATGTTCAGGTGTTTTGGAATACCATGGAAACCAGGAGGTGTTAGAGGTAAAGCCTTTTATGGGAGATGTTTATGCAGGCTGAGCTGTTCTGAAGATCTCTACAAAGATCATGTCATCTACATTACTGCTCTGCTCCTTTTGTCTTTTTCACCTAATCTTGGCTTTATATTTTCTTATATGCTGATCTACATGTTCAGAGTGATATGACACTCCTTCTGCAGTATGCAATCTTCTTTTCTTCTGTTCCTCTCTAAAAACCATTGCAAATCTCTTCCATGCAGTCCTTTTCAGACATGCTGCATTGGGCCATTTTACACTTACACTGTTGCCCTGTCTTCTGCCACTTGTTTATGTTGAAATCTAGTTTTCTTCAAATTTTAGATGGCAGATTTGATTAGTATCAATCAGAAGATACCTAATAGATATTACAGCTGAACAAATCACTAAAGAGCTTTGCAAATACCTTGCCAACCTATCCTCTTTAAAGCAATACAAAAAGCAGTGCAAGCTTTATCTACTTAACAGCAAGGCTTTTATTGTTACTTTGTGCTAGTTCTTTTTCTCCCCTGATGTCATGTAGGATGATTACACAAATGTAGTTTAGTNTTTTTAGGTTTGAGTTTATTAGCAGCATATTTATAGATTCTTATTAACCTTTAGCATTCCTGATATTTTCTGTCCTGGCCTAGCTTTCACATCTCTTCCTATTGTTAATCTCTACTAGCTCAAATTTACCTAGTCTGAAATCCATCATTGTACATCCTTTAATGAGACATTTCTCCAGTCACAATTACAGCAGATCAATAGAAACAAATCCCTGTCTCCTGAATCGTTTAGCTAAGTATCTCATGCATGACTGTCTTTCCAATTTGATCCAGTTTAAGAGTCTGCTTCTCCCCCTTCCCCAACTCCACTCTTCTAATCTGCAGAGATAGATATAAATCTTGAGCCAGATTCCAGGGGGTTTCTCTTGTACGGTCTTCCCTCTGTTTGCGCAAAGCACGCCCTGACCGACTGCTGCTTCTACTGCCAGACAAACAGCTGTCCTAGCAGTTGCACTGACAAATAAAAGGGGAGGGAAGCAGGGGCAGGGGAGGGAAGATTTTGCCCTTAGGGTCCTTGTTCACTTACTTCACTGAGAAATTCAAAAGCTAATGAGGGACCATTGCTGGAGGGAAAACGAGAATAATCTGTGATGTTTGGAAAAGAGTGAAAATCTGTCACCACTAGTGAGTGCTTTACATCTGCATATCTTTACAAGGCTACCCCCACAAGACAAAGGGGTTAGAAACTGATAAGTAAAAGCTGACATTTTCCTTTTCATTGCTCTCCCCTGTAGGCTGGCTGTGAGATTGACAGTCTCTCCTTTCTCACCTCTCCCAATTTCCACCCCCTCCCAAGATAGGACTCATGAATATGGTCTAACTTCAAGGAATTTTTAGTGCTATGCGACTGGACACAGGCAGTCCGGATTAGACATAGACCTTTGGAGCCTTTGGGTGTCCCCCTCCTTGCCTCCTCAGCCATTCCCTTTTCTGATTTTGCAGTTCTTCCAATTGCTGTTGTGTGCTGTGGTTTTGTGAAACTACTTATAGATATGTTCAAATGGCAGTGCATGTTCAAGTGTTTCGTTTGATGAGATTTTTTGATGCCTGACTCGCAGGCATGTTTAAAACAGGGAGCAGATTAAAATTAAATTGCTGGAGTGAGTATTATCTTGAGCTGCTTGGCCTACCTTTTTGAGCGAGGTTGCTGTCACTGGGCCAGGGATGATAGCACGGCTCGTGGACTGGGTCAGCCAGAAGCTGCCCTGAAATTTTACAGCTTTCTCTCTGGAGTGTGAAAATAATCTGAAGTTGGCATCGGTTTATGTTCATGTGTTGGGCTGTAACCTTTGGCAGCCTGGGAATTGCTTTCCAACTGATCCCTCTGACTGTAGAGGTAATACCTTGTGTCTGTGCACTGGGGCGTATGGTAGGGGAAGCTGTCAACCCACCTTGAGCCAGTGATTTCGGTCTTCTGCTGTAAATGCATAGGACCCCTAAAACTCTGTGTCTGAGATCATTACTCATCTTATATGATACCATTCGTGCGTACATGTGTCCAATCATGTGCATGCTCACATACTGGAAAGTTTTGTCTTTTCTGATCATGATAATTCCAGATGTTGCTTGCTTGCTTTGCTGGCAGTAATAATGTGCGTTTTTCTCCTCAAGTTGCAGTAGCCCCGCTTCATTGCTATAAAGGCTGATTATTTGCCTGTATATATTTCAATTGCTCTCAAAGGAGTTTGAAAGATGAATCAACAGTTTGCAAAGTGCTCTGCTATATACTGCTGTTCAGGTAGGGAATTGTAAGAGAGTCTGCTTTTCTCTGTTACTCACTACACTGCTTTTTTTCTCCTCATTCACGGTTGCAGATCCTCTCCCTGCACTGGACTTTGGGATGAAGGAAATTATAATCTGTAAGTAGATCCATAATATAAAGGACAAGGTTTATAAATGTTGTCTCACAGGGTTTGGATCCCTAGTTCTATGCCAAGATGCAGTTTTATGGAAGAGATGCCCTTAAAAATAACACATACTCCATCATCTACAGATTTTACAAACTCTCCTTTTAAAGTTCAGTTTCTAAAGGCCATAAATACTCTCTTCCTGAAGAATTCCTGAAATTTAGGTGAAAAATCCGAAGCCTTAGGTGACTGCAAGTATTTGATTGGACTATGCGTTAGAAGGAACATAAAGAAGGAAGGAAACAGTTGAGTGCTTTTTTCCCCTTAAAGGTCTTGGTTTGTGGGATGTTACAGTGACACCTTGTGGAAAATTGTTGGAAGTCTAAGAAAAATTTCTGCGTCGTAAAACGAGGTGTTATTTTGAATAACGTTTTTAATGTTATTATTTTGTTAGATATCTATATTGCAGTAATGGTTAAAGAGCATTCGTGCAAGGTATACATGTACTACACGTATATGAATGTACAATTTATCACTTACAAGAACTAACAGCATAAGTAATTACAAATCTTTCCAGTTATAAAGAAAGGGTTAGTCGCGTGCATTTTGGTAGACCCAAATGCCCTCATTTTTATGTGGCTGCTGACTTCTTCAGGCTTTCAGATGCATCTTTATTGCATTCCTCACCAGGATCTTAACTTGGTCCCTCCTCCCCTTCCAGTGCTCCTGCGTGTACAACCCCAAACAAGACCCAAGACATATCCTAACAATAAATTGTTTCCTAAAACACCCCAAAAATCCCAAACTAAAACCAAACCCCCAAAGTGCTGAATAGTTCAATGCAATTAATATAATTTTATTTTAAAAGTTTGAACTTAGACACATTTGTTTGCCTGGGCTATATCTAAGCTAGTAACTTAAAGACATGCCAGGCAGCATTCGTAATCCTGAGTAACCACAAAGATCAACTGGTTGAGTTGTTCCTGTCTGGTTTTGGTTCAGCATTAGCCCAAATAATACCCAGGAACACTTTGGAAGTTAGTAAAAGCTAGGAGACATTCCCCATAGGTGTTTCAGTTGTGGCCATACTCTCCTGGAGTATGAGTGATTTTTCAAGTGTGGATGTGAGTTATCCTATGACACCTACTAGGCTCTGGGTGTGGGTACATTTAATTTACTGGTATGGACCTAGAGAGCAAACCCTGATGGTCCTAAATTTCATAAAGATCTATCCAAAGCACAAAACGCTCTGCCTCAGGAAGAAATTGTAGCCTACGGCTGCCTGTCACCAGATTCCTCTTCAGTTTTGCTGCTCATGTGAGCTCTGACAAAGCTTCTTCAGCCAAGATGAGCTGGATTAGCAAAGAGCTACTATTTAAGCAGTCAGACTATACTGGCTTATTTTGGCTGGTGCTAAGGAGTATCCTCTTGAGCATCTTTGCTGGTGGGCTGGAGGGGGGGAAGGATCCTTCTGGAGTGGAAAAGTGACAGGTAAATGGGGCGGCAACTCCCCCTCACCTGTGTGTGTAGCTGAAAGCCCTTAGCTGAAAGCTAAGCTCGCCTTAGACGAGTCTTACTCTCATCTAGGAGTTCCCTTGAGTAGTGGTGTAGAGGCTGAGATAAATGCACAAGGAAACCCCCAAATGCTTCCCAGGACAGGCGGAAGAAAAAAAAGGAAGGACCCCACTCCATAAAGCCTCTCCTTCCTCTGGCCACCTTCTAGCCACATGTTTGGCAATATCCACTGGCTTCTTCCAGCCCATCTTATTCTTTGCTCCTGCCTCGGTACTTTTAGCTCCTTTCACCTACCATGCACAGGCACAGCAGAACATGGGGCTGTGCTGCAGCCTGAATCGGAGAAAACAGCATCCGGTTAATGCTAACTGATTCACTTCTGTTGTTGCTGGGTTAGTGGTAACCAGATGTCAGCCTGGTTTATCGCATGACTGCAGGAGTGTTTGCTTGGCAAGTGAATGGCGCTTGAGAATGTGAAGGAGCATTTAAGCGTGGTAAGAAAGTGGGTCATCTCTTTAAGCACCAATGACAGGATGTGTCAGCCTAAAACATTAAATGCTTTAGTTATTTAAAAAATAGCACATTTTTTTTTATAATGCATAGTACACATGCACAAAAATTGCATAGCATTTTTTTATATATACATATATATATATATATGTGAGCTGGACCCATTTCCTATTGCAGTTCACAGAATGGCTCTGTGGATAGCTTTGTGGTACAACAGACATGCGCCACAGGCTGGGAGCTGGGTGTATCTTAGCTTGAATTCCCACTGACCTCTTTAATGTGATCTCCAACTTTATGTGGGACTCTTCACATCTTTTTAAATCAGATATACAATTTATCCATCAGCATCAATTTTCTTCCATGGTATGGACACAAACATACTAGTACAATTGTGTCCACATGTGTAGAGACCCCCTAGCAGATTGGCTCTGGTTAGTTTGTGTATACGTTGCATCAGAAGGAGGCAGATAGGGATCTGCTTTGATTGGTATTTCGGTGCGGAAATGGAACATTTGAGTAATATTGAAGTAATTAAAATTGAGAATTATTTAACATTTTTTACTGACTGATATGAACTGTAGTGTTCTAACAAGGTTATTCATCATCACAGATAAATTTTCTAAGTTGTATCCACTTGAAAATCTTTAGAAATAGCTTAATTATATTAGAAATTAAGACTAGGCCAGTTTTCTCTCACTCCTTCCCTGTTTCCATGTTGCTTGGAGCACCTGATTAAAAGCATTGCACTTAGTTTCCTCTTTACGTTAATGATATTTATGTAAGGAGATACGCTGACTTTCATTGGTCAACTCTTTTGTTTCAGTGGTTTAATAAGAAACTATGAAATAGATGTTGTGCAATTTCAAGACAAGTGCTCCAGGAAGCTGAAAAGTTGTTGAAGGAACGGAGTGTAAACAAGGATTTGGAAAATATTTAGTAAGCTGAAATGCAGAAATTTCAGTCGCGTCCCTGTTGTCTAGACTAAAAGGAGTTTGTATGGCCAAGTCAAGGAAAGAATCAGACTGCCAGATGAAATTATTTAAGTTATGAGGAACACTTGCCTGTGGGATCTCCCGCTAAAGAGACTTGCTGCTTTTTACTGCGTATGGATTTCTGCGGTGTACTGTACGTTCTCAAAAAATTGTCAAAACTTATGTACAAGTAACCTGGTAAGTTTTGAAAAACTGTACTTAATCTTTTGAAACATAGATGATTATTAGTACTGTAAGAATTTTCTATTACCTATCAGCTTTTTCAAAATTATTTTAAAGGACGTATCTGAGTAAAAGCAGAGTTTGAGAACTAATACTTAACATTTGAATTTGTGGAACCTGGTAAGGAAGAAATCCTGTTAACCAGATTGCATGGGTTTTTGTTTTATACTTTCTTTACATACTTATGTTCCAACAGCTCCTGAAATTACTATAAGTGCTAAAGACCCTGGAGGGTGGAGGAGAGAAACCTTTGTTCTTTCAGTTTATTCACTTCACTTACCCATTTCTGTCTAATCTACGACTTTTGTTACATAAACCTAGGAAAACTGTAAATTCAGAAGAAATTGGCTGGGAATCTGTGTCTTGCACAATTATCCTGAATAGGTTCCGTCTTCTTTTTAAAGTCACCTATGCTTTAAATTGTGGATAATTCTCTAAGTACTAAAGTAAGTGGTTGGATCCTTAATCTTATGCTTTCTTAGTGTTCCTTTGAGTAGTCGAGTGGAAATCATTATTTTTCCTTCTACTGGTGCACGATAAAGATAAGCAAAACCTCTCAAATCCAAACAGCAATTCTGCAAGAGGCTTTCAGGAGTTACCTCCTTGTTTATATTTGCCTGAGATGTTGATGTTGTTTAGAAGACCATGTACATTTTCTCTGTAAAAAGAACATTTTGTGCCTGGGGGCTAACTGTGGAAACCCACTGCAGAGGACTATCACCTGCTCCATTTATTTCATACATTTGTCTGACAGTTCATTTAAAACTAGTTCTAACTCTTGCACCAGTGAAAGAGTTAGTTGCCTTCTGTGATAGAAGCCTATCGTGCAATGATAAATTTAATGGGGATCCTTTGATTTAAGCTTAAATTAATTCAGAATAAGAAATAAGTTGTTCCTCCTCTCAGTTTTGAAAGACAGGAAAATCGCATTCATGTTCAGTGAATGTACTGTGTAAGGGATTCAGATGAGAAAAATATAATCTTGGAGTCTGAGAGCTGTAAATCTTATTTTTCATCTCCAGTCTACTTATTGTGTTCACATTTTCTTTATGACAACTTTGATTCTTACTATTATCACGGTGTGCCCAGAGTGCTGAAAATTTGTTCCTGAGAGTTGTTGTTAAGGGTGCCAAAACTTAAGACTTCGTTTGCACTTCACATGTGGTGACTGGTTTGGCATACTTGGAATTATGTGAAAAAATAGGCACCTCAGCTCAAGATCACTTTTGGCAGGAGAAGAAGGGTGGTCACCATATGGCTGCGTAACCTTTCAAAAGGAGGCCAGACAAAAGGCATTTAGCTTGAAGGAAATTCTTTCTGTTCCCAAGAGGTCAAAGCCACTTGGCTTTGTCATTTATGCCCAACGTATTTATGAAGCATTTGTTATTGACTCAGTGAACCAGATTCAGGAGATGAGGGCCAAATCCCTACCTGAGATAATTTAACTAACGCCATCTGATTTTGCCAATGTCTTTGCTTGATGGTACTCTGAAATTAGTCTCAAGTGAGCAGCTACTGGTGTGTCAACAATAAATTTGTTCAAATGTGGAAACATTGGTCAAAGAAAATTTGTTTTACAAGAAACTAATGCTTTAATATGTTTTAACCAAAGGATTTTGGGAAAACATTTTCACTTTTTGTAAAAATCTATGTACTTCTCTTACAGGAAGGAGAATTTGGGATTACTAACCTTTGCAATGTTAGTGACATCACTGCAGCAGTGAGTAATGGTTTACTTTGTTAATTGCTGATATTTTACGTTACTGCTATTTGAATAAATGCCTACAATGATTACATTGTCAAAGACTTCACGTAAATGTGCACTGTTGCCTGTCTGGCACAAGTCATTAGGTTGTGTGCTTAGATTTGGCTCAAATTATTAAAGACACAATTATCTTTCTTGTTTAAAGAAAATTTGTAAAGGGTGTGGATCTCTGCTGTGAGTCATGTTCACATTTGTGATATAAAAATAATCATTCATTGTGAGAAAATGAGTCAAAACTAGTGTTCTCTCCAAAACGTGAATCATTAAGTCTGTTTTATTCAGCTACCTGTGTACAGTTAAAAGTAGTGTATTTTGTTTTCTCAGTGATTTGATGGGAGAAAACTTAAAGTGACAATTGTTGAAAATTTAGAGTTCTTCTAGGACTTCAAATGGTTGTGTCTATTATGGGGGGTTCTTTAGCTTAAAATGAGCTTTCCGTAGCAGCATTCTTGCAAGGATTTTAGCTGATGTTCTCCTAGTTCACATTTCAAATGCAACTGAAGCTGGTGGTTATACATATTCTTTGAAGAGCAGTGGAGAATTCAGTCATCAATATTTTCCACAGAGACTAGTGGGAAGCAGCCTTTCAGTGCCTGGTATCTGGTGATAGGCTGGGTCATTTATGATAGGGGGACCATAAAAGGCTGTGTTGTCATGACAATACATAGCAAGGTTGACTCGCCTATTTAGGTTACTGTGTATCTTTGCTCAGTGTTATCAAGTCTGTTTTTTTCATGGGTCTTTGCAATGCTCAATATGTCTCCTGCTTCCAAAGCTGTTCCCTTTCAGCTTGCCTTTAGGAAGAAAAAAAAGTACATGACCATTAAGAAGTAGATGGGACAGAATAAACAAGAAAGGTCTGACATCAAATCCAAACACATAATATTTATTACATCTTTGCGAACTCATGATTTTAAAGCTGATGCCTTTCCTGTTGGAGAGTGGGGTGCTTGTGTTGAATGACTTTTCGCTCTGCTTGGTTGTGCTGCATACTGTGTATCTGTTTCTTCTTCACACAGAAGTAGTGGTAAAATAAACATGGGAGAGAGGGAGCACTGAGCACATATATATCATGGCTGCCTGGGTGACTCTTTCCCAGACCAAGACTGAACGTGGACTGTTTTATCCAGGGCTCCTTCTGCCCCTGGAGCTGTGCATCAGCCCTTTCCCAAGGCCTATGTAAAGCTGAGGTGATAGTCGCAGCCTGCTCAGGTGTCCTGCATTCCTTTTAGTGCTCTCAGTACTTACAAGGGTGTCAAAGTCTTTACCAGACTTGAACAGGTAGTTGAACATCTACTGTTTTGCAAAAACCAGTCTCTAAGAACGAGTTATTTCTTCTTCTGCTCTATATTTGGTTTTACATTCAGAAGGGCACTATACAACATTACTCCCTTACTGTAGTACCTGAGTACCTACAATCTTCAGTATATTTAATATGTTTGTTACAGAGTTTAGGTGCTGTAAATGCGTATTTTATTGCTAAGGAACCAGGGCACAAAGGAATTAAGTGACTTGGTCATACAGGATGTTTTACCGCATCTGGAAATTGAGCTATTGTTCTCACCCTTAGTGCTGGGGTATACCTTCTCTTTAAAAATGTGCTTTGAAAGTCCTTTTTAAAGCCACTGTCTGTCTTCACAGTGCACACAGGGATGTCAGTTTTGGAATGCAACAGTGCAAATCAATTGTTCACTGAAATGTGTGAGTATTGCCTTAGCCTCGGCTCTATGTCTCTTATCTCCAGTCCATCAAGTACGTTATCTGATGTCAGATGTTGAAAACTTAAACACAGCAGTGTTTCCATGAAAAGATGTGATGTCCATGTTTTTTCTCAGTACGTTTATAAATTCTCTTTTAGGAAGTTAATAATTCTTGCTATGGGAGTTACCTGTAATATCAAAAGTTTTCATTGTGTTTGTCAAAATGTGGCAACATTTTACAGTACATTTAGCTCAACCACTCACCCAGATTTTCATGCAGTGAGAAAGAACTAGTGCTTTGTGCTTTGCAGGATTTTACTCTACTGGGGCCTGTCTCAGAGTTGTATGCAGATTTAAATGAAACACATAGTCTTTACTAGATTGATTTTTTGCTTTTACTAAACCAGATGGATAAGAACTAGCATTGGTCTGGGACAACTGCCATCACAGTTTTTAAACTGCTCCTTTTTCTGGACCCCTTGAACACCTGAAGCTCATTCATCCTTGGCATAATTTTAATGTTGACTTTCTGGTTTTTCAAGTGTGGGTTTTCCTTCTTTCATTATTTGCCAGTGACAAGGTTTATGTAGTGTTCTTTCACTGTAAGTAACTTCTAATTAATTGATATTATCTGTTTGAAATATTCTGTGATTATATTTATGCTAATCTCACATTTTATTAATTTGCTTCTTGGCAGAACAAGACATACACCAGAGCATGTGAGGTAAGTTAAATACTATCAGATCAATAAAAAAAAATTATTATTTCAGTGATTACTATGTCCATATAGTGCTAAGAAACACAATGTTAGGTACACAAACTTATCAGCCCAGGTCTAATTGTGTTGTGCTCCCTAAAGCTGAAGAACAAGTACCCGAATCCTTTCTTTCCAGCATGGTGGCTAAGGACATGTTTGCATAACAAGCTGCCATGTAGCAAAGAATATTGCTTTAGATAAAGCAGACTAATCATACCAGTACGGAACGCAGTACAAACGTATTTAAACTGTGTTCTAGACTTTCATAGGAGTCTCATTCTATCCAGTTTTTCATTAATCCCATCAAAGATGAACCAGAGAGAATGCTTATTAAGGCTGGTATGATACCAGCTTGGCGAGAAGTGGAAAAAAGGAGTGGGAGCTAGAAGACTCTTGACTGGGTAGAGAGTCCAAATGAAGTAAAATGCAATTCAGTAAAGGGCAGCAGGTTGTCCTTTAGCAAGAGATCTCAAATGGGGAGTGCCTGGTCTGTGCTGCAGATGGACTGGCATTTACAGTGATGAGGCAACAAAGTGCTACTATAGAGACGGTGCCTTTCTGGGGCCCTTTTAGCATGAATATGGAGTGTGGGATGGGATGGGAATGAGACGATTGTAGGATTGTGTTTGGGACTGTTGAAGCCTCAGTATGCAGGTTGTACCCAGATGGGGGCAACACACTCCAAGCAGGAGATGGAGGAGTTGCAGGGAATCCCAAGTAGGACACAAAGCCATTTGCAAGCTGTAACTTTAATTGAAAGGGTTGGGTTTTTTCATGCTTTTTAATCTCTGAAATTATGACTATGATAAAGGTTTACAAATAGGCTAAATGGTGGTTTGGGAGTGTAGGAACAGTCCAAGAAGTAATCAACTTACTTTTTTAGAAACACAGAATTAGTGTGTGTGGGGTTTTTTTTTGTTGTTGGTTTTGTGGTCTTTTTTTTTACTTGTCTGGCTACACAATATGCCAGTTAAATTCACCAGCTCTGGCAAGGGCTTCTGTGGGATTATTTTTCTGCTGGATCAGCTGACTTGACTCCCCACATGGTCAGGCGAGCACGAGGTCACTGCATGCAGAGGATCAGGTCATTGCAGTCTGCAGGGGAAAGGAGGAGGAGGAGTAAGAGTGGGACTTTTCCTTCGGCGTTCGCTCAGCTCTGTCCTGTGACTACACCTCGAGACTGAAATCTGGTAGTGTTACTCCTTCTAGGTATTACTTCTCACCTAGGAACATAAGAGTGTCACTGAATTTGGTGGGAATATTCATAAGAAAAGGCATCAGAATCTGGGTCATATGGGGGCATTTCTGATAGATGGAGAATATATAAAGATTTCTTGTTTTCAGGCAGAGCAGATGGCAAATTTCCCTCAAAATTTCTAAGGCTAGGAGCTTTAGTAATCCTCTTACCTCAAGCAAAAATTGGATTTATGGTTCGGACAGAGATCAGAACAAGGAAGAAAAATATGACAAAACCCAAATGGTCAAAAATGTCTGTGTTAAATGAAGCAGAAGTCACTATGAATCAGTGTGTAATTTGGGGACACTATCCCCTACAAACTAAACAAATCTTGGTTGCAAATGAAAGTTCCGGTGTACACTTGGTAATTGATGTCTGCTAATACCCAGATCTTTGCCTGCTAACAGTCATGATAATTCACTTGGAAGTATTTTGTTTCTCTGAATACAAAAATATTGGAAAAAACTTTTTAAGTGCTTGCACTTGACTCTGAATGCCTAGATGTGAGATAATTTTTGTAGGAATATACTGCTAAGCAAGGTTTTAAATCCGTCTCAGCTGCAACCAAGTTGTCTGAAATAACATGCCTTGTCAGTTTCTGCAGGGTGCCGGAAGTGTATATCCTAGAATCACAGGAAGAGCAATTAAAAAAATTTGCTCAGTTAACATAATGAATTGCTCCTGAATGATCTAAAGGTTAATTATCACTTGAAATGTGGTTGTTGTATGAAGCAGACATCAAGATTTGATAGATTGAATGAACTTGCAGAATAAATTGAGCCCAAATAAAATGCCTTTCTAGAAAAGCTCAAACCATCACTTCTCAAAAGTTTTTGCATTCCAGGAAACCCAGTCTCACATGTAATTTTTAAGCTACTGAGATTCACCTAGAGAATGTTACTACCTCTTCTTAAGTTCTCTAACTATAAAGCAGGGTAACACTATATCTATGTTCCCTAACTAAACTGAAAACTCTTGGGAGTTTTCTGTTCTTAGGATGAGTGTGGAGAACTCGCTGCCCTGAGGTATTTGTTGTGTTTGCAGCTTGTAGACATGACTGTACCAGAAGGAGTAACTACTAACAAGGAAGTGTGAATTAGGCATGGCTGCTCTTACAAATTACTAATTTCAACTATTTTGAAAATTCACTGCAAGTATGACTGTGCCTGGAATGCACTGGAAGAAAGAATGTGTCTCATTCATCGGAAACACATGAAGTGAGAAAGGGTGAAACCCAACATGTGGAACATGTCATTTTTACAAGTTAAAAACCATTACTTCCCAACTCCATGGTTGTTACTTTCCAAATTTAATGTTGCCCCGTATTTGTGTTTTCCACAAAGTGACAGGGTGTAAGGAGGAAAGCCTCAGTGCCCAGTGAAATGATGGAAAGGCTCCCAGGAAGAGTGAGTTTGTGGAACTGCTATTTTTTGGAATGAATGTAATGATTTCCACAGGGGTTGTATGTATTCAAAATGTCCACAGGATTTGTATGTATTTAAAATACCTCTCCATAATTCTAGTAAGAAGTTTGCCTTTACACAAAACTAACCAGTGAGTTCTGTACCCTACACAGACAGTTTCCTGTAAGTTTGGCTGTAGCCGTGCAGAGGATGCATATGGAGTTGAAGCACAGAGTAAGTCTAAATACAGTCCTGTGTCCGATTCACAGTCTGACAAATTCAGTTTTAATATTATAGACTTGTTCTGCTATCTGTATTTCTTTGAAAAAATAGGAATGTCTTGAGTGTTTTTATTCATCAGAATATTACCACTCCTCTTATTTCTTTTAATAAATACAATGAAGTTAACTCTAATAGTAAAACTGTTTTCCCTTCCTTTCATGGACATGAGACTTTTAAAATCCAATCATCTCAACTGTTTAAGATGATAATTTGTCAAAGACCTGTCCTTGACCTGCCTGCTACCTTGAAATCACTGCAAAGGCTCCTGCAACTTACACGGGAACAATTTGGCCAATACAGTGCTATTGAAATGAGCTTCTTGAAAATCTCTTCAGAAGTCTCTCTACCTTCTCTAGGTTTCTATTCAGCAAAATTTAATTACTAAGTACTTGTAACTAAAAGTGCATCTACCCAAGCACAGAGCTTTAGTCGCGTCTGCTCACATTGAACTTGGCCCAGTTCAGCCTTACTTATCAAACTGTCTTTAAAATGTCATGTGATTTATTCAGCAACATTTTCAATATATTCTTTTTTCTGTTTTTATTGGCTTCCCAGCTTTCAGGTGTGTGGAGTAATAGACTTTTACCCTTACGGCCCAGAAATTGCCATGAAAAGTTCTTTTCTTACTGTTATATTGTGTTTTCCCCTCAGACTACTTGAACAAGCCTAGCGCACCATTTGCATCTACCATAGGAAGCCACAATGTCACATTAGGGTGGAAGCCAGCTAACATCTCTGGGGTGAACTATATTATCCAGTGGAAGTTCAATCAGCTCCCTGGAGACTGGAGGTACACAGAGGTAAAGAAGGACACTTTTACTTTGCAAGAAATAGGTTCTTGGTTTTATTTATAATACAGCCCTATTTTACAGGGAAAAAAAGAAAAGGTAATTTATTAATAGAGTGCAATCATAACAAAAACCCTGTGAGGAATGAATGCAACAACTAGATTTTGAAACAGAAGTGGCTGTAATTTACTAGTAAATTAAGTGGTTCCTTTATCTTTTTCTAGCAGTTGGATAAAACTGGTAAAACATTTTAGGATTCTTAGTGTTCTTTGTGTACTTGTAGGGCACTGGTTGTGTTTGTCGTCTCTGCTCTTCACCTTATTTTAGAAAAACATTGGATAATATGTTAGGCATGTGAAAGAGGTTTACAAAATCATGAGTAACATGGAGAAGCTGAAAAGTGGACAATTATTCTCCATTTCCTCCAACATAGGAATTAGGGACCATGACGGAAACTAGCAGGTAGCAGACTCAAAACTAGCAAATGAAGGTATTTCCTCACAGAATGTGTAGTTAAAATGTTCAGCTGCTTCCTGGCACATGTGGATATTAAATTACTAAATTTGAACTACTAAATATTAAAATTTAAAATTGTTAAAATTACTAAATGGGGTTCAACAAGTGACTGGAAAAATTACTGGAAGAAAAAATTGGGTTGTACTAAATGCAAACATTGCCACTGTTTCATGTTGAGCCATGCTCATAAAATGCCAGGACTGAGAGTATTTGTGAGATATATCACTGTAGGCTTTATTTTTTTTATACCTTTCCCTAGAGATATTTTTTGGTTCTTGTCAAAGACATAATGCTTGGCTAGATAGACCTTTGTTCTGACTCAGTATGGTTATTCTCATATTATGTTCTTTTGCGTCAGCTGTACACTTGTTATCTTGCCATCATCTCTATTGGACTAATTCATAGAGCATGGCAAGTTGGGGCCACAAATCAAAGGTAAAGATAATTTGCTAAGCAGGAAGTTGTTCTGAATTAATCATTGGTGAAATAATGGGGAACAATGACTTCAGACCATAAATATTTTAAGGTAACTAGGAGCCTTTGTATCTTAAACCTGTAGTATATATACCAACAGTTTAAAATACATTGCCTATAATACATTATTATTTCAGGTTTTTTAACTTATTCTTCAACTGTATTATTATATTGCATCCATCCTTCTCTCCATCCATTTACTTTTTAGATTTGGTAGCATGCTCTGAAGAAAAGAGAAGAGGAAAAAGTTCTGAAAGGGTAGAAATCCAAAGTCTGTAGTGAAAATAATTCTCAGAATTTCCTCTTATTTAAACTTAGGATGATGTACTTAAGTGTCCTGAAATATGTATGTTGTTGTATGAGACCTCTTTTGCCCTGACAACACCCTACATAATAACTGCAAATGGAGGAAGGAAAAAAAAGATTGTGTCTGTGCATTGATCTAGGTAGTATCTGAAACTTCATATACAGTCAAAGACCTTCAAGCCTTCACAGAGTATGTGTTTCGAGTAGTTTGGATCATCACATCTCAGCTGCAGCTCCATTCTCCATCGAGTCCCAGTTACCGGACACATGCTTTTGGAGGTAATGAATCACACTATTAATTGCATCTTTCAGGATCGTATCAGAAACATTTAGTTTTTCTTGTTGTTTCTTTCGCAGAAAACATTGATGCTTAATCTTCAGAACGATGTGTATGTTGTCTGCTGAGTAGCCGCAGAAGACCAAACTAAAATACTACAGGATCTTTTTGTTTGAACTAGAAGATTTAGGGTTGCTTCCTGATTTTAGTTTTGAAAACATGCCCAGAAAAGTACATAGTCAAAATTGTGAGGGCACATTGGATAATTCTGTGCACAATTATGCACATGAACTTTTTGAGTGAAATTTTCCTGGACATTAAAAAAAGTTAACCATTGCTGAAATTTTATGCTGTCCCTAATCAGATTTATTAGTATAAATGAATTAAGAGGTATGAAAACTAAAAATGTAACTAAAAAAAAGAAAAAAAATCTTAAATGCCATCCCAGATTCGTATATTTCTGTCTTTTGCAGCTCCTGCGACAGCTCCTGTCATTAAAGATATTCAGAGTTCAAGTCCAAACACTGTTGAAGTTAGTTGGTCTCCACCACTTTTTCCCAATGGATTGATTGTTGGGTATAACTTGCTCCTGACCAGCGAGAATCACGAACTATTCAGAGCCTCAAGAGGGCATAGCTTTCAGTTCTACTCCACCTTCCCAAACAACACTTACAGGTACAGAAAGAAAAGCTAAGCAACACGGCCAAGTGTGCTGTAGCACTTCTTGCCCAGATAGCACAGGGTATGCCTAAGTATCACTTCTGCACAATTATGCTGTTTATTTAATGTTCTTTCCAAAATCAAGGGTACCTTCCTGGGGATAACAGAGTTATTACAGTTGAGTTAGATGCTTATGTGGAAGTCAGATGGGGTGGAAGGAAAAGCAATTTGATAAAGGGCCAGCAGATTGCATTTTCTTAGCTGCTGTTTTTTATTTTTTAACCTTGTATGGCATCTTTTCAGTATATTCGAGGAATGACAGAGCAGTGTTCTCTACTTCTTTAAGCATCTGGAAAAGTCTTAATTTTTGTTAAACACAAAGGCCTGCATTCTCCTTGCACTGGTAAATACAGATCTTTATTTGAAATGAAATTGAGTTGCTCTTCTGAGTCTGAGGCCTCATTTTGAATTTTAATTTAGAAGATTCTGTTGTTGTCCCACCTTTGAGGAATTCAAATTCTGGTTGGTTTTATTTTTATTACAAATTTCCCAGAGCATTATATTTAAATGGGCATTTTCTGATTGTCAAACACTTCTGTAGCAGGTGCACTACTTGATAAAATGTTTCTCCAGCAATTTTTCAAAAGAAACCTGCAACCCAAATCCTGTCTCTTTGGTTTATTATAGGTTCAGTATTGTGGCAGTTAATGAGGTTGGTGCTGGACCCCCTGCTGAAGCCAACGTCACAACCCCAGAAGCCAAAGGTACAAGAGTAACAGAGTCCTTATCGTTGTCTGTTCCTGGGGACAAAGTCACCTTCCCTGGGCTGCTGTGTACCTGGCAGGAGAGGTGCACAGCCGAAGAGAATACTATTTAGACAGTAAACAGTGCATGACAAGAAGTTGTACACTGAGGAGTCAATAGCATATCAGAGAGAGTCCTGTTCTTTAGCTGTAGATATTATTGGGCTACACAGAACGTTAATAACCTGGGATGCTGGTAGGCTCAAACAAATTTGGCCTGAGTTATATTACAGATGAAAAACACCTCAGTGGTCCAAGGCAGTGACTGAGAGGACATACTTTCATTTTCTAGATGAGATTTTAACAGCTGACAAACAAATGTATTTCTTCTAATAATATTAAATACTTAATATGAAACTCTTTTGTCAAAACATCCTCAGTTATCTAATGCCAAATATGTGAAATGACATCCATTTTTGTTGCTTCTTCATGGCTGTATTTATTTTACTATATTAACTAATTAATAATGAATGTAATGATACACTATAGATATCACTCAAAGAATTCCCAGAGAAAAAGTAAGTGTTGAGATAGACCACAAGTGAGAATGAAATCAACATTAACAAAAGGCATCTTTAGAAAAAAAAGTCGCTCCCCTCCTCCTGAAGAAATCCAGTTGTCAAACACCTGGAAACTCTTCAACTCTAGCAAACACTTTAAGTCTGTCTCTGCATCACCAGTCTTCTGCTATCGGTCGGAGAAACTGAGCTTTTAGCTTCTCTAGTGTCTTTTAAAATATTACATTTAAAAATTTTTTTTGTAACAGCTCAGACACAGTAATACATCCTTATCCAGAGACTCCACAGAAGTTTGCTCTAGGGTTGGCTGACCCTGAGCCATAGCATTTGTGCTATTTATGAAAAGTCCAGACTGATACATCTGACTGTGTTCATTAAGTCAAGCTAATTACAAACCAATTCATTCAAGGCAGAAAACAACCAACCGACCCTATCCCCCAAAACCCCACCTTCTGGTGGTGTGGAACCCATTCCACCTCCCCTTACTATTTACCACTTAAAACTTAAGTTAATTCTCGTCAATTGCACTAGCACACATTTTCTCTCTGTGCTAACGTGAACAGGAACAACCCTTCCTCATGTATCACCTTCAGAAATGATGTTACTGCACCAGGTACTGAGCTGTGTAGATCTAAGCCCTGAGAAAAATCAGGGAAAGAATCTGATCTCTGGGCTAGATTGCAAGAAATGTCAGTGGAAAAGAGATAAGGAAATTATACTGGCCTCTTGTAATCGGCTCTGGAGGGATCATTACTGAAATGACTCACAGCGTGTGCATCGTGAGAAATGCATGCAGCTCAATTTGTGCAGATTATCCAGGAATGAATTAAGACAGCATTCGATCACATCTTGTGATACTCATGTGAGGTAATGATATCTGATAGCAGACAGCTGTTTAAACTACAGCGGGGAGTAAAAGAAGGGAAGGATTGTTTGGAAACTGAAATTAGCCAAATTCAGACTCAAAATAATGCACCACTTTTTAAAATGAACGTAACTACCTGGTGAATCAATTTAGTAGGGGACGTGCTAGATTTTCAGGGATGTGGGATTCAGAAGGAATACTAGCTACCTTTCCCTAGGCATAGCCCAGACAGAAGGTATGGATTTGCTGCAGAGGTTTTGATGTAAGTTACTTGGACCTGTAAAAGCACAAAGTCAGCTTATGGGACCAAAGCTCTCCTTCTCAACCATAAAAAACTGTGAGTTTATTAAAATCCCCCACATATTTTAAATTTATCAACTTTGAAGATGATATTATCCCATTAGCATCTTTATCTGTGAAAAATACTTGTTTCTTGAAAAAACCATTGGTCAGCGTGATGAAATACATGAAATAAACATACTTGCTTTGCTCTTCCCCAGCTCTGTGAGATAATATTCTAGGTTGACTGGGCTTCTCGAAGAGGCCCAAGGGGGTTGAATATCCCAGTTCCATTGGATTTTAGAGCGACATGGATGTCTTAGTGCCTTTGTTTCCTCGGGTTTCCATAGGGCCACATTTGCTCCAGTTTACTTTCCCTCAATGGGGACCCGCTACTGTCACAGGAAACGATGGTGTGAAATTCATGCGGTGCATTCTCACCCTGGGCGAGCAGCCAGAAAGCACCGTAATAATAACTCCATCCACTTCCAACACTCAAAAAGCTCAAGTTTTAGTCAGTCGTTGCTAGTGGAAAAATATACATGTACATGCGTGCATGTGTATATGCATGTCTATAAAAGATGTATCTGAGTTAGCAACATTGTTCTCTGTGCTGCAATCGTTTCTCTTAATTCTGAACTTCTCCTTTTCTTAGTTAAGGAAAAAGCAACATGGCTTTTCCTATCCAGAAACCGGTCTTTAAGAAAGAGATACATGGTACATTTCCTCGAAGCAGCCCAGTGCCTGCAAAGTGATATTATACGCCACAACATTACAGGTAAAATCGGATCGGGCTCTCTCCTTTTCTTTCAAGTACGACTTAGAACTTGGTATTCAGCAAGGACAGAATGCACCTCACCTAGCCTGAGACACTATCTAGCTTCCTTTTATAGCGATTGGGGAGAAACAGGAACTTTCAGGACATGGTGTGACCTATTTGAAATGACAGGTATTGGGAGGAGATTAATTGTTCTCCCCAGTGCAACCTCTTCTTCACTGAATCTAGGCAACTACTTCAGAGCTGGACTTTTACATATTAGGTATCTAAATTGAGGTAAGTTGAAGCCAAAGCAGATTTTTCCCTATGATTAATAAGTGTGTTTTCCCAACATGACTATGAGGAAGTAGTTTGAACATAAGAATTAAATATTAAAAACGTACTGGCTAAAGAGTATGCTAGTGTTTGCTAGTCTGGGGCACAGACCTAAATGAGGCATTTAGTAGCCTAAGTCCCCAGAAAACCATGTTATCTCAAATTAGTCTCCACTCTAATGTTTCTTATCTACACTGGTGCTGTATTTGGTCCTTGGAGACAGTGTGGAAATCTGAGTTTATCTACTGAAGTTCACAGAGCCACAAAGATGCCAAAGAAGGAATGTTCCCCCTGACTAAATACCCTTTGACAGTGGAGGGGTGGCACAGATAATGTCTAGCTTGAATTTTAGAGTCAATGGTGCTTTGTGAGGAGATGAAAATTGCATCTGTTTGCCCTGGAGAGGGCCAATCAGTGTCAGTTGGTTTGCATGTTATATATCCTCTTTCTGTCTGATTGCCTTTCTAAAGGGTAATTGTCTATAATAATGTCATTTACATAGAAAATGGGAAACTTTCCTTATCTGAAAGACTAGAAGTGGAGGAGAAAACCAGTTAACTTTTATCCAATGATGTTGGGTTGCAAATTGAAAAATACTTCTTTTTAAGGCAAATATAAAAAGTAACTGAAAAACTGAAATTTATTTCTTATGCTATCTGTGTGCATGTATCTTTCTATTTTTAGGAATTTCTGTGAATGTTTATCAGCAAGTTGTCTATTTTTCTGAGGGAAATTCCATCTGGGTGAAAGGAGCTGCAAATATGTCCGATATATCTGACCTAATGCTCTTTTATGCTGGCTGGGGGAATATCACGTCCATCTCAGTAGACTGGCTTTACCAGAGGATATATTTTGTCATGAATGAAAAGGTAGTGCTCTAGGGCTTAATGAATTTCTTATTTCCTTTGAACTGTTACTGTGATTTATTGTACAAGAGAAAATCTGATTTATATATAGATATGTGTGCACAAAATATAATTATAGAAACAGATTTTTTACTTTAATAATATTCAAATATTTCAGAGATTTAAAAAAGAAGAAAGGCTTTAATATCAGGACATACTTAAAGCAAACAGGCTGTATGGAACTCTGGTTCCTTGTCTTATTTTTCTTCTTGGGACACCTCATACCCAGTATAAGCAACTTTGTGTCTGTTACTTGGTTTTCCATCTTGCCTGTTCAGTTCCTATTCTGCCTCAGGAAGGTGGTCAGATAACTAGTTAGTGATTATAATGCCCTTCATAATTGGTAAAAGATGTTCAAGAGGGAAAGTGTTTCACACCAGTGATGATAACTCAGATTACAACTGTTTTAACTTCAAGTAAAAATGTAGGTGGCAACCCTGTACTTGATTCCCTACTTAAAAAAATTCAATTATACTGATGGTCAGACTTTGCATGTATCTTCTTTGTCCTCCAATGCGCAAAGGACTAGAAAGCTGCCCTAAATGGTTAGTAGGGGATTGAATTTTTTTTCAATCCTCTTGCCATGTCTGATTTTTCACTTGCTGCTCAGGGAACAGGGAGCAGGAAAAGCAGTAGTGAGAAAAAGATACAAATGAGCTGTAGACAAATAGCAGGGATTTCTGAATCCATTGCAGGTTAGAGAAGACCCAAGGTATTGCTCCCAGGACCAGAAAAGCACTTCCTTCCCTTTTTTCCCTGTCCTGCTAGATTGTTTTAAAAGTACAGTTTGCCTATAGCCCCCTAAATTGGGATTTTCCCTCCAGCTTAGAGGTAGGAAGTTAAGAGGAGGATGACTGACAGCTCTTTCAGGGTAAGCTGTCAAGGATGCATTTATGCTTGTGTACAAGTGTTATACTCGGGTGACTGACAACTCAGGAACCCAGAAGAACCTAGGATTGCAAGAGAGATGTTTCATTGTCTAGTTTCCCTGAAGGAATCTTGGGTCAGCTTGTTTGCTGATTAGCAAATGCCCTATTAATGCATCACCAGTTTTTCTTCTCATTCCCCAGATACATGTCTGCCATTTAGAGAACTGCACGGCAGCTGAAGACGTCACTCCTCTTTACATGACATCCCCTAGGAAGGTTATAGCTGATCCCTACAATGGGTGAGTGTACTCCTTTGAGCATTTGGTGTCAAAGGTGCTGTAAAGCTCTTCTCTAATTTTCTTCACTTCATTAGTCATCTAGGTTCCTGTTTCAAACTCCCGCCTTACCAAAACAAAGGTGCGATTGGCAACAAATAGCAAACTACAAAACAATTGGAACAAGAGTGACACCATGCAGTGTTGTTTTCTGCATTTTCTTCCCTCAGGTGTTAGCAGAGGAGACCAAGTATTTTCAATGCAGAAGTTTGGTTTTCAGATGTTCAGTGTTTTTATGAATGTGAAGTTCTATGCATTTTAAACATCCATGGTTAATAAATGAGGTATTATAGAAGAATATTCTCCAATAGTCTGCCAGCCAAATCCCTAGAAATGATGTGTTTAATTCTCCTAGGATGTATATTAATTGCACCCAAAGCATTTTCCTGTTGTCTGTGTAAAGACAGGTACATCTCTGAGCTGTTAAAATATTTGTGACTCATCTGTAAAGTTCTTGCACTGTAGTTATTTTTGTCTGTTTTGCTCCATGATCAGCTATATTTTCTGTCTTCTGGAGGATGGCATATACAGAGCAAACCTTCCACTCTCTCCTGGCACTGCCTCCACAGCTTCACCAGTAGTGAAATCCAGCGCTCTGAGAGACTTCATGATCAACTTCCAGTCTAAGAGACTTATTTTCTTCAACAAAACAGATCAGGCCTTTGTGTCAGGTTTTCTTGATGGTTCAGAATTTCACACGCTGCGATCACATGTGTCACTTAATGACATTGAGAGCTTTGTTTATGAGAATAACGTGTTTACTGTCACAGATGGCTCGGCAGTTTTCCATGAGGAGGTCTTTCCAGTAGGGAGTTCTAGCTTCAATGAGTATGTTGTGGATTGCAATTTGGCAAATCCAGACTACTTTGGCTTTGGTAACTTGCTTTTCTATGGGGCATTAACTCAGCCTTTTCCTTTACCAACTCTGCCTCGACTTGTTATGGCACTATTTGGGTTGGACCAAGCTGTGATCAGCTGGAGACCACCTGAACACGCTATTGGAACAAGTAAGTTCAGTTGTTTCTTCCTGGAAGTCCTTTTCTTTCTAGAGGAATATCTTCCTGTTTTCCCTTTTCCTCATGCTGGTCTTTGGTGACTTCAATAGCTAATCCTGTTGGAATATGTGTCATTATCTCAGTCTGAAAAATTTAACACAAGATTTGCTGGTAAAATAGCTAAATTGTCTGGCTAAATTAATACAAGTTTATATTAGTAACTCATTTGTCATCTGCAAGGAATTTTAAGCATATTAAGTACGGTATGGAGTAGCAGTAATGTTTGTTGCTGATGTCACGCAGAAAATGCATGCCAGAGACATACTGGCTTTTGATCAGTGACTGTGCTACAGTTTCTATCCTCTGCATGTGCACGTGTCTTTGAATACCAGAAGATTACCTGTCTGGGGAAAATTTTGGTTCTTCCAACTTCATTCTTCATGGGGGATGAGCCACTACTCTTGGCTGGTCCCAGAGCTGGAAAGTGTAATTTTTTAATTTATCCCTTTCCTAATTCCCCTGATATGCTATTTATTGAAATGTCTCCAATGTACAGTGTTTTGAAAGGATGTGTATCTTCTGTTACAGCCATCTATTCTGCAATAAGATGATTGTTTGCATCTCACAGGTCTATCTGCTTGGCAGAACTGGACCTATGATGTGAAAGTGTCATCTCAGCATCCATCTGAGGAGGAATGGGTTGTCTCAAACATTAGTGACACTAGGTTTACAGTGAAGGAACTGGCCAGCTTCAGAGCATATGAAGTGTCAGTCAGAGCTGTGTCTCCTGCTGGTGAAGGGCCATGGTCGGAGTCATTTAGAGGCACAACTTTAGAAGAAGGTGAGAACTGCTTTGTCACCCAGGAGAAATGAAGTTATGCATACAGCTTTCCACCTAGTGAGGCCCAGGCTTTAGGCAAGGACTGCAAAATGGGCATCACAGAAAGGATTGTCTTAGAAACATTCAAGAATACAGGATAAGTAAATTTGCTTTTAGTTAAAGTAGTAAGATTCTCAAACTACAGTAACGGTATTTTGTATTTGTTATTACTACTTATATACATTTTTCTATTGCTAATACACTATCAAACACATTATTTGATACACTATCAAATGAAGAGGTATGAGAGGTTTTATTCCTTTCCTGTGCTCTGTAAAACAGTTTCTATGATGAAGTAGTTTGAACAGTGACTTGGGCGTTAATGACAGTTTATGGAAAAGTGCAGGCTCACTAAAAGCTGAAAATCTTTGATAATGGGGGAAATGGATGTGCGCATGATGTCTGAGATTGTAGATCTTTGGAATGTTTTCTGAAACCTAGTTCACCCATAATAAACTATGTCTGAGGGGAAAAGAGCTTTCATCTTAAGGCATTGGACTGGTACCTGAGATTAATACTGGTACTGGCCTACCAGTATCTTAAGGGGGCCTACAAGAAAGCTGGTGAGGGACTTTTTAGGATGTCTGGTAATGGTAGGACTAGAGGGAATGGATTAAAACTAGAGATGGGTCGATTCAGACTGGATGTTAGGAAGAAGTTCTTCATCACGAGGGTGGTGAGACACTCGAACAGGTTGTCCAGAGAGGTGGCGGAAGCCCCATCCCTGGCAGTGTTCAGGGCCAGGCTGGATGGGGCTTTGAGCAACCTGATCTAGTGGGAGGTGTCCCTGCCCACAGCAGGGGCGTTGGAATTATATGATCTTTAAGGTCCCTTCCAACTCTAACAATTCTATGATTCTATGATTAGGGGTGACTTTTGCCTGACTTCAGTAAGGCTGGGCCCAAACCTATGGTGTTTTTTAGGCACCTAATAGGGTTCCAAATTGGCTTATTATTCCAGATCTAAACCTGCTCTGAACCTCTGAGTTTCTCAAATTGTGATATTTTTATGCCTTTCTTCTTTGTCCATTATTCCTTGGGGCAAGGGCAGTTTTAACCATGCTTCTGTAACTTTCTAGAAACAGGAACCCCTGCTCTTGAAATACAAATATACCTTAATTGCTTGCTAGTGTGCACAACTGCAATTCTCTTTCTTTGTCAGCTGAAGAAAACCCGTACATGTTGGCGGTGGGGGATGAAGGGCTCTGGAAACAGCGGTTGGATAGCTATGGGCCGGGAGAACTCCTTTATCAACATATAAGAAATATTTCAGGTAAATAGTAAACAAACTGCATGTTGCTGCTACAGACTTGTTGACATTTATTAGCTCTCCGTAATTTTCATCAACAGAACTGGAAGACAAGAGCTTTCATTGCAGCAGCCTAGAATTGAATGCAGTGCCATACAATGAAGCAGCTTCACTGAGCCAATTCCTTGTTCTCCATCCTCCTACTTTATGGATCAAATCAATCCCTAGTGAAGCCCTACTGACATCACCACAGTTACAGAAGAGCTAAAATCAACTCTCTGAGCTAAATAGTGGTGCTTCCAGCATCACAATATACGTCATACATTTATAATTATCATGGCTATATATGTACTATATACATACTATATATGTACAATGTATTCCTAAAAGGAAGTGTCTATCTTCATGTTAACTGAGCCTAACCGTTCATTTGTATTGATTTTTAAAAAAATGAAGTGTCTGGCTACTTTTCATTCTTTAAAAATATATGGGGTTTTCTTTACATATTTGTGAAATGCTTAATATCTTCCTTTTTTTCTTCAAGACCTTGACTGGTATAATGACACTCTTTATTGGATTAATTCCATGGGGGAAGTTCAGACCTGGTCACTGAACAAAAGAGAGGGTACCACTGAGAATACTTATGTATCTGACATCAGAAATGCAAGGATGTTGGCCTTTGATTGGTTGGGTCAATGCTTGTACTGGGCTGGCAAAGCAAATACGGTAAGTATAGTTGCATTTCTTAAAAGGAAAAAAGCCCTGAGGTCAATAAGAAAGACTGTAAAACAGTATTTGGGAAGATAATCCTTACTTCTTGCAACCTGAAATGCATTTGGACCTTTGCTATTATAGTGTAAAACAAGGAGGTCTTTCTTCCCTTGTGTGATTTTCCAGTTATAAAAAAGTTTGGGGTAAAATGTTCACTAATATTCACTAACGCAGGGTACTGAACTCCAGGTGCAAAACAGGCAAATCAAACATGTTTTGTTGGATTCAACATTGTAAAAATAAGTGGAAATTGTGAAAATGGAGGCTGCCAAGTTGATCTCAGCTAAGAAGTAGATGGACTTTCTTTTAATCAAATTTGACATGATTTGTTTACACAGAGATTTTCAAGACTGGCATCTGTACTGTGATATTTTGCAGATCACTGCAGATGAAAAAATAATTACAATTGCACTTTGTACACTCTCATATCAGGAACATTGACATGTGAATTATTTAAAAGGTATCTGACTTGAAAATTGCAGTGCTAATTTATGCAGTGCTGTAAAATTATGCCTTTCATTTCTTGGAAGTGCAAAGTCAGAAGCTGTTTTAAAAACTGGAGCTAGAAGGCCAGATTTCACAGTGCCTTGCACCCTCATTTACACTTGTGAATAGTGAATATGAAGTGGGTGAGAAACTCTGTCAGGCAGAAGGCTGCTAAAACTGGGAAAGCCAAGAGGAAGAGATATTTCAGCTTTTTCTTTTGTTACTTTTTGACAAACATTAACTAATAATTTTGCCTCATTCTTCATCATTATACTTTGCATGCAAAAGGTTTTGATTTTGAAAGCCTAACGCTTGCATGATCTTTTGATAAATGGTTGTGGAAAAGTCATTTATATATACTCGATTTAGGTGTGATGCTAAAAGCAATTTTTATCCCTAGATCTACAGAAAATCGCTGCTGGGAGGCCATATGGATATTGTGGCTCACGTTGTGTTCCTAGTGAAGGATCTAGTAGTGGATTCAGTAAATGGCTATTTGTACTGGGCCACAACGTATTCAGTGGAGAGTGCAAGACTGAATGGAGAGGAGTATCTTATGTTACAAGAGCAGCTACAGTTTTCGGGTAAACAGGTGACTGGTTTTTATGTTTGTTTGTTTGTTTTTAATTAGGGGTGTGTTTTAGTGGTTAGATCTCTTCAATATAGTCAGTGTTCATGGTTGTCAATATCACCATATTATGACCAGAAAAATAACATGCCTTTGTTGCAATATTGTTATAGCATTTCAAGCACAGGGTAAGAAATAAATCATGTAATAGCTGTACTGAGACTCTGGCAGTAATTCTTAAGTCAGACCCTTTCAGCTAAATGTGACATTAAAGATGTCCTTATAGTTGTAATGATGCTCCTTCCCGTATGTGAAAGTTACTTGCTTTTTCCAAATGGCTTAAATCTAGTGGTCAGTTCTGACTTTCCCATCAAAACACAGAGCCACAGCTCCATACCATCCTGCCTCCTCTGTAATGTTGCCCACCTTACAGGTCCTGATGGGACCAGTTTTGGGGCAACACACTTGCCAGGGACACCAGAGCGGCACTTCAGGCTGCAGAAGTGTTGCTGTAGAGATGGCCTTTGTCTGTGCTGATGAGAGGGGGGGGGCAAACTGCTGCTATGCTTGTGTGCTTGTTCCTTCCTCTTCCCTCCCCTTCCCTCCTTTTCCTTCCCCTTCTTTCCCCTCCTCATGTAGCTGTGAGAAAAGTGATGGATGACCCAATTCCCTTGCAAGAAAAGCCTTTAGTGACATAGGAGGGATGGGAGGACTCTGGGAGTCAGTGGGATTGGGACTACAGACCCAGTGAAGCATACAAGGTTTGATGAACGTTTGAAACTTTCCCAGGCTGTGTCCTGAGCAGGTCAGGCTGAGGCATTGTCCCATCTATTTCAGTGCTTTTACTTTATGGAGTCTCAAAGAAAAGATGAATGCTCCCTACTTCAAACCACAGTCTGTGTGGGGTTTTACCCTCTGTCTCAAGTGCTGGAGTGAGGCATAGGTTGATTGCCACAGAAGAGGTTAACTTAGATATATCATTGCTGCAACAGCTGTCTTTAAAACACAGCTCTTGCTAAAGAAGCCTTTTTAAAAATTCCATCTGTCTTACAATTTGTGCTCCTGTTTTACCTGATATTAAAGACCCTTTCTAAACTTTAGAGATCTGGGTTAGCTTTGTATCATTCCCCAGAACTTTTCAGTTTCCGTACCCAAAGGAAAAGAGGCTGATGTTTCTCTGATTATAAAAAAAGCCAGGACTGGCTTAGTCTCTGAAAGGCAATTAACATTCGGAAAGGCCAGATAATCTCACAGGTCCCTGTTACATTCATGAGGGTTTGGGAAGGAGAGGAAAGTTGCTTCTGGTGTGGCACCTGCTATACTTGTAAACCTAAATACAGAAGAACTGGAAAACTTCTGTCACGTGTACAGAGAAATGTCTGTGCTGCAAAGGGTCACTGTATTTTCCACACCTCTCCATGGAAGCTGGCTGGTGTGGACTGTCTTCATGGGAAGATATGTGCTGTTCAAGCTCAATGGCACACTTACATTTGCCACACATCTTCTGGGTGATCTGTTGCAAAGGACTGACAATTCTAAGCTGCGAACATCACCTTCCTTGCCTTTATCTTTTGTTTCACTACCTGTTTCTCGGAATTGCCTCATGCTAACCTTAAATTTCTTGTTCTTGTTTTCAAGAACCTTGGCAGCAATAAGACTGCTTGTCTGTTCCTGTCACTTTTTTTCCTGCACCTTCCTCTATGTCAGTGATACCAGCCTTCAACCATCCACTTATTCACACCTCCTACAAACAAACATCTCCTCTCCTGCTTCTATGCTGCCCCTAATCTATGCACTGACTTCCTGAACTCAGCCTCCTGCCGTGATGTATACAGGAAAAAAGCCAAGAAAAAATGTCTAGATTGAGAAGTGACCAGTTATAGCTGACAGGTGTTTGTTTATTAAAATAAAACCCCAAATAAACCCATCAGGAAAAAAAAAAGGCAGCACGCCACTATTTAATGGTGGAATTATCAAGCTTGTCATTATTGTCCCATACAAAGAGGCAAATATATGCTTGCACGAGTAATAATAAGTATCTTCCTTGCACAACGGAGTCCTTTATCCTGAAAAGAGTACCTCTTACCTCAATATTAAAACAAAGATGTAATAGTTAACTGCTGTTATCCGACAGTTAGAGCACTTTCTCTACATAACTGGTTCTTACTGATATTTACTAGCTGATTTTCTAATAAAGAATTGCTGTTCAGCTAGTTAGTACAGGATCTCCAGCAGTATATAGCTCTATCTCCTTTCAGCTTGAAATCTGAGTGATAGGAATAGATGAGACTACTATGGAGATGACAGTTTTCCTAAACAAATACGAAGGCAGAACTTTGGAAGTCTAATTTCTTTGGCAGGAACTAGGTCCTTCTATGGCAATTATTTTATTTTCCCAATCAATTGTTTAGCTTAGCTGGTGCATATTGGCATAGCTTGATTGATTTTGGCGGAGGTATTCTGATTTATTCCAGTTTAGCATCTGGCACAGAATTTCCAGAGCACTTAGTGAGTCGTTTACACTGTACAATATGCCTGGAGCAAAAGTAATTTATAGGGGAGGAGCAAAGTGCATTGTATGCAGGAGGGGCCAGGAACTTCTAGGTGTGGGCTCTTAATATTTCTAGTCAACGAGTATTTCAAGTAGCTAAATTTATGCTGTGCCTTATGATGTGGAGTTACATGTCATGCCCAGACACTTATACCTCTCTTGAAATGGAAAAAGTTTGTCTATTTTTGAAGCATAACGAAAGGGAGGTGTGAAATTACTGCCTAACTCCTGAATATGAATAGTACAAATATTCCTTTCCCTTTTATTATTGGGGATACAGGGATCAGGAGAAGGAGGATGGGGGCATCTATGGGAAAATATAATAGTTGCAGAAAAGAAGTGGGGCAAGGAAAGAAGATCCAAATATTTAAAAAAGCACTGTAGGTTCAGGAAGATGTAATTTGGTGCTGAGTATGGGAGGGAGAATAGGTAAATGGGATAAAATATACCATGCTTGATTAAATATACACTCAGGCTCATACATACTGTAAGATATTTTTAACAGGAAAACCTACAGGAGCAATCATTCAAACCTTGATTTTCTGACATACAATGTCAACAGAAATATGTCAAGAATGTGATTACATAAGGACCAACAGACAACTAAGTGATATGGCATTTGCTTTCCTGTCATCATCTTCTGCAGTTTATTAATGGCGTTAAAAACAAAGGCTGCTCCACTTACACCCATAATGGAAATTTAAGCTTATAAAAGAATAGCTGCAACTAGTGTCTAGATGAGAAGTTTGAGAGCTGCTGGAAAACGTGTTCAGAAAGGCTCCTAACAACTTGTAAGCTGTGCTAAAGACATGACATAGACTGAACTTGATAATATTTAGCAGACTAATTTGTGGAAGCAAATTCTTTGTTAGTCACAGAACAGTTTACTAGATGTCTGATTTCTATTATTTTTGCATATGGTGATGAATCTGTTGTTTACTGCAAAAGCAAGAAAGCTCTATTTTGAATATTAGATCCTTATTAAAAATAAACAAAAAATCTTGTACCTAGTTTAGACAAAGATGAAATATTGAAGTAATGAACGGGAAGGTTGTTTGGTTGTTTCATTTCCCCCCCGCCTCTTTATTTAATAATAAATGATTTACCAAAATGTAAATATTTTAATTTCCTGTTTAGCCAAATACATCAATAGAAATTTTACATGTATTTTCCATAAATAAGACAACACATTAAATATTCTGTGCATAAAATCAAAGCTAGAAAATAAAGACAAAAGATCTGAAATACTTCTTTCAAAAAGTGATTCTGACCTTCAGAATGGATGTCAACCACCTGTTTCTGACAAAGAATATTAAAATACCAGAGGTGTTCTGGAAATTTTGATAAGTAGTTCCACTAATCCCTTGGTACACTATAGCCATCATATCTGAAGTACTCAGATACTCCAGGGATGAACACTGTGACAGATGCTCATAAAATGCTATCTAGAAAATCATCAGCTGCTATAAATACATGTGCACCAATGACCTGTTTACTTTTTAGTGCTACTTCTTTTTGTCTTAGAATAAATGTTCATAGTAGTGATATTGGTTTTTGCCAATATTTTTGCCAAAGAACTGTTTATGATGTTGTCTAGACAACAATTGTGCTGAAGGGCTTCTACCTCAGAAGTGAAGGCACGTTCAAATTGCCATTTGGACTTTTTTCCTTAGGTGGTTGGTTTAACTTTGGATCTCACCTATGGTTTTCTTTACTGGCTTGTGCAAGATAGCCTGTGTCTAAACCTATACAGAACTTCTCTTTGCAAAGAAGGGTAAGTAAATGTGTAGCAGAGGTAAGAAAGTCTGTATTTTCTGTTTTTTGTGATCCTCAAAAAAAAAAATTTTTGTCCAATGCTGGGCACACTAATTACTAATTTAGCAATAAACTAAAGAAGAGCTAATGGTCACACCCAGCTGATGGCAAACTGCATGTTGAGATGGTTGTTAACAGGGTTTTGCAGTCAGAGAAACACAGTATGGGTGCTCAACTGAACTAAGGTCACGCTCATCAATTTTTAGACTTAGCTTTAGGAAATAATTACCGTTTGTGGTCTATTTTATCTTGGCATTTACAACAGCTGACAGTTTTCAAGTGCCTAGAGCTGTAGCTTGTTCATCTTGCATGGAGCTTAGGACTTGAACTGACACCACTTTCTCACCAGAGCAATCAGCACTCAGCAGGCTTTCCTCTTGATCATCCTGAGCATGAAATGGCTTCATTATTTCTGAAAGGTAAAGTTTAAAAAGCATACAAACAAACCCATGTTTATAAGTCTGCTCAACTATATACTAAAACCTTGAGAAACATGGTAATTTGTTGCGTAAGTGCCAAGTGCATGATTTTTTTTTTTTTAAGGATCAGATTAAACCTCTTAAACGTAACTGAACAGTATCTGTATTTACATGTGCTCATGATGTTGCAGGCTGGCTTTGTGTGGGATCAGGTTGATTTTCTGAATGATTTTAGACTTGCTATGATTAATGGTAAACATTTAAAGAATCAAAATATGTTGATTAGTTTTAGTTGGAACATGCAGCTCCATTGTGAACCAATTGGCAGCCATAAATCATTGTCCCTGGCACGCTAGAATAGAGAGATTAGAAGTAATCCATCCTAATAGACCTGATGGTGTGTCAAAGCTTTTCCAAATTTGTTTTGGATAACATGTGTCTAAGCTGAAAGACATTTCTGACATGGCAAAATGATGCCTCTTACAACATATTTAATCTCTTACCCAGAAGATAAATTGGGAACAAAAAAGGCCTGTAAGTTCTGACATAGCAGTAACAGGACAGATTAAATCACCAGTGATGCCAGTGGAGGAAAATGATAATAGAATTTAATTAACAAATGGAAGGTTATCAAGGAAACTAGCAGGGTCAAATTAATCTGGGGACTTACTCTAATGAAGTGGAGTGAATCTCGGCGTGAAGTAAACTCCACTGTTTCAGTGGAATTGCTGAAAGAAGGTGGGCTGACTTTTCAAAATACTCAATTTTCTACATCCATACATCAGAATATTAAGCCATTTTGCAATTGTTTTCTAATGAAATCAAAGGGATGAAGGCTTTGTTTTGCATGCGCTCCTACAATGTGCTATTCGGAAAAGTGTCCTGCTGTAGAGAACTTAAAGAAAAATTTTTGAATTGTTTCCCTGCCTCCTACGTGAGTATTTAGAATTTGATTGATGAGAAACTTATTGATGTGCCAAACATTGCATAAATCTCTTTTTCTCTACATGTGTGTTTTCAGTTTGTTAATTTCATACGTGTTTTCACAGTTGTGGTAATGCCATCATCACAGAATTTGCAGCATGGAGTACTTCAGAAATACCTCAGGGTGCACTGGAGTACTACAGTGGTCGTCTGTTCTGGATTAATAGTCATCAGTTCATTACAACTCAGGAAGTCAATCAGAGCCTTAGCATTCCCTTCTCACAACCAGCACAGTTTGCAGCCTTTACCCTTGTTCACACATCACGTAAACCTTTGCCAGGTACCTTATTTTCTTTATCTAAGCCCCTCAATAAAGGTATTCACTGTCAGTCTGTAATACTTCATTCTTGAAATTCTTTAGTCATTTGACAAAAGATGAGAATAACAGCAATTTATTAATAAATATATCAGGCAATACCTGGATAATATGCAATTATTAAAGCTGATGGGTATGGCTGAAAAGAATACTTGGTGGTGTTATTCATTGTTTCTATCTAATGACAGCTTACAGGATTTTCCATAGTTCTTTAATGTTTTAAGTCAGGTTTTAAAAGTCTATTTAAAGCTCATATTTTTAAAATTATTATTATTTCTTCCTCTCTTTATGGACAGGAAATTTTTCTTTTACACCAAAAGTGATTCCAGTTTCAGTGCCAGAGTCTTCCTTCAGGATTAAAGGAAATTCTTCAAGTTTTCACATCACTTGGAGTCCATCCACAAATGTGGAATGGGGAACTGTCTTTTACTGTGTGGGATCAAAAACTCTCCAAGTGAGGATATTCCTGATTATCTACATGTATTACTGCATCTACTTGCCGATGTATCTATTTTTAAACAGAAATACAGTTTATTCTCCAGCATTTACAAATTGGTCAAGCAACCAAACTAAACTGTAAATATAAAGCAAGCTGTCCTCTTTCTCCACCGCTAAGGCCAGCACAGGAGGAACACAGTCTTAGCAGTATCTCCAGGCTAGCTGCTGAGGTGCAAAGTGTGGGTGAGGAGCTCCCAGTGCTCAAAATGTGAGAAAGCCTTTCACAGAAACTCAGAGACAGAAGTGTCCTCTGAGCTGCCAGCGGGACAGCCTTTGCCTGAATGTGAAATCTAGCCTTCACCCACACTTAATCTTAGCACGTTTCGCAAGCTGTACTTTAAATTCAAAGGGCAGATTGCTAGCAGACTGCTACGCATTGCTGCAGTACCACAGGAGCTGGTGAAATAACAGTCACTCAGAGGAAGAGAAGCTCTGTCTTGAATTAGTTGACCTACTCGGTGAGGGGAATTCTTGAAAAGTGAAGGCCTTTATGAGAGGGGGGAAAATGGTTTGTTTTATTTTATTTTATTCTGTTTTATTTCATTCACAGTCTTTGGAGAGTGAACGGTGCCTCCATCCCCGTAACTTGACAGAGCCATCCTACCAAGTTGATTGGCTGGAACCATTCACACTCTTTGATTTTACTGTCACTCCATACACATACTGGGGCAAGGCGCCAACAACATCTGTACTTCTTCGAGCCCCTGAAGGAGGTACCAGGATTTTAAATCCCTTTCCTCACCTGTAATGGGTACTGGGACCAGGTCTGTGTCAGCAAGTGATACCCTGGAGAGGAATAAGCAGCTTTCAGGGCTAGTCAGCCGTAGGCAGAGTTGCAAGAACATGTTCTTGAGTGTCTTTGGCAATTATCTACTGCACATATAAATGCACACATCTGCAGTAATAGAATTTAGAAGAGAAAGTGCATGACAATATATCTACCACCTGCCTATGACTATGAGCAAGAAAGAGAAATTGAGATCTACTACAGTGACCATCAAAGGCTGCATGTAATATATTAACCACTTACTAAGTTTTTCATGAAGTTTACACAGTTTTTACTTCATCGTTTATTTTTGCACTCATGCAGGTCAAAGTTAAGTCAGCTAAAATATAGTGCTGATTGACTGGAGCTCTGAGAAAGCTTATGAGCTGCAGTGGATTTTGAAGGGGGTAGGCGGGAGGGCAGAGTATGCTCTATATTGTGAAAATTCTTGCAGGTCCATTGTTAGCTACAGGATTTGGCTAAATAGATATGCCCCAGTCTGAGTGCAGGAGTGCATTTGCCTCTGTTCATACAATTATTTTTTTGCTAAGCAAGTTAAAATTAGAACAATGAAAAGCAGAAGGGAATTACAATGAAGTTTTAGGTATTATTCTCTAATTTTTACTTCACCAATTGCTATCTGTCACTGTCAGCATTAGGGTTATAAAGCTCAGGCTCAAAACTAAGAGTAGTATGTGTTTAATAAGAGTACTTCATTCTGTGTTTTTAATCTTTTTTTTTTTTATGCAGTTCCTTCAGCCCCTACAAACCCTAGAATATATGTGTTACAAAATAACCTACATAGAGGTGATGAGAAAGTCCTTGTGGAGTTCAGATGGGACAGGCCTGAAAGGGACAATGGAGTATTAACGCAATTCAGGATTTACTATCAATTATTGAGTCAGAATGGCACCACTGGCACATTCACAGAGTGGAAAGCGAGAAACGTCACACCTACCCTGGACTTCTTTTCTCTCAGGGATGTGCTTCCTAACCTCACAGTAAGGTTTCAGGTATGAAAAATTACTGAGCTTATCTCCTGCTAGATGGTAGATGGTATCAGTGTAGCCCAACATGTTTGCTTAGGAGATGGTATTGGGCTTGGGGCAAGAACTTGTGGTTTCTGCTTGTAGAACTGCTGATTCACTGACTCACCTATGGATAGCTAGCTTAACCTTTCTACATATTGTATGGTTCACTAAATAAGGTGCAAAACAGTGCTGCAATATTAGACAGGTTTGGTGAGGCCCAGAAGAAACTTTTGTAGAGGTCTCATAAAGCCACTGCTGAAAGCTGCAAGCTAAACATAGGTTCGGCTGAGCTGGTGGAGGGTGGCAGGCTACTAAAACAGAGCCACAGATCAAGAGAAGTTCCACGGCTGGAGAAATGCAAGGACTCACATGGCTTCCATAAAAAGAGACTTCCATCTTAAAACTTGTCAAGAGGTCATGTTTTCACTGAGGTAAAAGGTTTAGAACACACAGAAAGGCAAGTTAAAAACACAAGTGCATGTAATAGGCCAGGTACTGGGGGAGAACACCATGTTGGATGCAATATCAACTGACAGTAGGAAGTGCTCCAGCCTGGGGAAGGAGACAAGACTGTCTGGTGTCTTTTGAGCTCTAACTGATAGATGCAGCATGAATCAATGCTCTCTGGGCCACTGCTTGAAATTCTCTTCATAGCCTTGGTTCAACCCTGAATGTAGCCTTTGAACTTACCAGCACAGCCTTAGGTCAAACAGAGCACATGCATATGTTCCTAGCTGAGCAGACAGGAAATCTGGTTTTGGTTTTGTTATTTATTATGACTTTACAGGTTCTGAAATGCAATTATTTATGCTGCTACTTAACATATGTTACAATCTCCCGTCTCACAGGTGCAAGCCTTCACCTCTGTGGGTCCAGGAGCTTTGTCTGATATAGCAGAGAGGAACTCATCAGGTATGGATGACTTAGATGCCATCTCATGGTTTGTGTGCAATAGCTGGTGAAAGGGACAGTACAGGAATTTGGTAATCTGATAAACACTTTGTATGACATTTGTTCCACCCTACAGTAGACATCACAGAGGAAATAGTTACAGCTTCTGACAAGGAATGGTTACACATTTCTTATCATGAGATTAAATTTCAGGAATTTGATGCCTTGCCTTGAGACTATGCTAAATTAACTTTTCTAGGCAATGCCAGGGTAGTATGGAACAGCAGGTTTTGGTCTGCAAGCTGCATGCTGCTAGAGATCATAGAATCTTTCTAATTGAGCTGTGAAAGGTAACTGAGAGTTAGAGATCTACCAGGGATCATAGGCTATTTCTACTTGGGCTGTTAATGGCAATTAAGTGAGCAAATCTGTTTTTACTAGGCTTAAGTTTGTTAGCTAAACATCCACAATGCCATTGAAAAATCTTAGGAGTTTGCATGTGATGACACGAAAGCATCTCATTATTTTATTTATTTGCTGTGACATACAAACAAATACAATTTCTGCAGGGCCATCATTTATTTTTATCTTGTACTTGCTTTCCTTATGAATGACTGCTATTGTCTAGAAAGTTTTTTGTAAATTCTGCTGTGCCCTTTTCCTTCCAGATCTTTTCCCTGTCCCAACTCTTCTGACTGTTTCTGCCAACAAGTTGTTTCTTACTGATATAGACAATAATCGTACCATATGGGAACTTTCAGCAAAGACAAATGTAAAGGACATCTGTTATACTGCTAATAATGATGAAGTGTACTATATCATAGAAGATTCTCTTTTTCTTCTGAATATACAGAATACTTCAAAGTTTCAGGTATTTGTTCATTCCCCTGCTTGAGAGAATCTAGGAAAACATGTGGCCATTATAGTAATTGTTTTGGGGCTAATTATGTTTTGAAGAAAACTGCGTATTTGAAACAGAAAAAAAGCAGCATGATGAACAAAGCACATTTAATGGCAAAATGTGGTGGAGAAAACAGAACTGGAAAGACACAATTTCCTTAATGACTGTCAGTTGGTATGAGATGTAAGATGAAAGAGATTAGCTGGATAATTTTCCTTTCTAGCAGTACAGTAAAACTATGTATAATATAATAAAATTTGGACTTCATTTTTTTTTTGTCATCAATAGATACTCGAATAGGCCAGAGTATGCCATTGGTAAAGTTCTCCTATTAAACATATATGATTGTACTGATATCTGCTTTGTTAATAAAATATTGCAACAGACATTTAGTTTAAAATCCACACTATTAAATACAAGAAACTTGGTTTTATATTAAATATAATTTAATTTGATTTGATTTAATTCCAATTTCAAGAATATGGAAGCAACATGGAAGCAACAATTGATATTTTTGAAACGATAATTTTCATTTGTATAAAAATATTGGAATCTTCATTCCATGGCATCTCTTTATATTTTGAATTCTACTTGCCAACTATAAATTATTTTGGAAACAAATCTTATTTCATAATATCCTAGCATCAGGTGGGAAAATTCTGCTCTCAAAGAGCTTTAGTAATGTTTTAATTTTCGTTTAAGTTTTTCAAAGATGCATATCTTCGCAATGCCACAGCCATCACGGTTGACTGGATTGCAAGACATCTGTTTGTTGCCCTGAAAACACCATGGAATGAAACTCAAATACGTGTTATTGATCTTGAGCTCAAGATAAAATCCCTAAAAGCCTTGAACATACAAGGCTTGGGTAAAAGTAATTCAACTGTATCATCTCTATTATCATATCCTTTCTTAAGGTAAGGCATATATTACTAATAACTTTTTAAAGCATATTTTAAATATGATTTTCATGAACCACAGAATCATAGAAGGACTGAAAAGGACTTTTTATAGTATACCAGTCTTTTGCATTGTGTAAATCTCAGAAATTTCTGGATGTAGTTCTACTTTTATACTGCTGGTTGAGCTCGGACATATCTAATGACAAAAAGACGTCTGTGTTTGAGTAAAGATTTCAAATAATACATAAATACTGATAGGTTCTTCTATTTAAGTGATGCAAATGAAAGTCAGCACCAGACAAAAATTTTTTACAATAACCATTACATTCAGAATAGTCAGTTATTGCAACCTTCCTTTCAAAAATAGCCTTTAAGCACATGGAATCACTCTGCAAGTATGCTGCTGTTACCTTGTTTTAAATGTTTGGGAGGTTTGTGACTCTAGTCACTTACAGAACTGCATTTAGGGCAGATTGCTCAGATTGAAGTTTTTCTACTGTAAGCAATGCATTTTATTTGATAGCCGCTTGTACTGGATGGAAGAGCTTGATTATGGCAGCCACATGTTTTATTATGATACTCTGAATAACACCGTGCACCACATTTTGGGATACATATCAGTAGAAGAACAGATGAGAAACTACTGCACCTGTAACGTGGCAGAAGCAGAGCTAGGAAGACCTATGAGTATAGATGTGTCTGACTCCAAGAATCCCCAGCTGCTCTTTATCAGAGGAAGAGATGAAATATGGGCCTCAGATATGGATGGTTGCCACTGCTGGAGAATCACCAAAATACCAAGTTTTCAAGGTCTGAGCGCTCTATTACGTTTCTAGGTAGTTTGTGATTTTTGCTGTTTCTTTACATCAAACAATGTTCATTTCAGCAAAATAGCATTCATGAAGCACTTTCTTTATAAAATTGGTTCAGCTATAGGCAAGATGGACAAAATGTTTGTGTTCTATGTTTCCACTTGTGTACCCTGTTGATACAAACTAGGAGAAAGAGCAGTGTGAGGATACTTACTGACACAACTATGTATGATGTAAATCAAATGGAGACACTACAGCCTCAAATACTACTTGTCAATAGATTTCATTTGTAGTATTAATGCATTATTTTGCTAGTGTTTCATATTAGATACATCTAGTACAGTGTATGTCCATGAAAAGACACAATATCATCTTAAGTTATGCCTGAAAGTGGCATTGCAGACTTCAATATATGGGGAGGGTAATTCATGCAAGTAGAGTCTTGTATGACAACTTATCTATGTTGCACTTTTGGTAATGAACTTAATCTTTGTTGCTCAGTTTTCAGCTCAATCCTGGAGGAGTGACAGTAAAGCTTTTCTGTTACCAGAGGAGCTGTCTTAATTGTTCCTGAGAGATGGCAGAGCACTGTGGTTTTCATCTGGGAAAAATGATGAAAGTTTCTATAGATAACTCACGCTCTTCTATTTCTGGTGTTTGTTAATTGAACTGGAGTTCTCATAATTATGGATAATAAAAAGCCTTCAAATCTACACTTGTAAATTGAAATAATGAAGTGTCTCAGCTTCATGAGACTTACTGGAAAATATCAGAAATCTGTTTCCCAGGGGAGGTCTTTGAAGACATGCAATGACCCAGATACTCGCCCATATTGACCCATTGTGAATACAAGCAACTATCTGATCTTGCAAAATTGTTTGCTTAGGGTTTATTCTGAAGCTTAACTACACAATGTTTTCCTACAGGTAAGAAAATTGGAAGCTTGACTGTAGATAAGAAATTTATATACTGGAGCATTGAAACAAAGGAATACACTGAAATTCGTCTAGCAAATAAAGAAAGCGCAAGTCACTTTCTTCAGAAGAGAGAAATCCATGACCTGAAAATCTTAGCCTACAGTTCAGCGGCACAATTGTATCCAGGTAGAGAGGATTTGCATAGTTTTGTAAATGTAATAAATTTATTTCAGAGCATGTATTTGAGTTGCTGATCATGCTGTGTGTATTTATGTAAAGTATGCTTTATGGATTCAGGTACCTTCTAGAGGGAAAAAATTCACTGTGCACATTTTTAAAATGATGAATATAAGGATTGGCCTTCTGTTGGATCAGGAAGGTCATGATGATGAATATTGCCTGTGTTTCAAAGGCTCAGGATGTTAATGCCAAACTACACCTATTTTCAAACTTGTGTCAAACCTGGAGACTTAGAAAAGGTGGTGCACATTAAAGCACAGAAAAAGACCAAATGTGTCCACAAAGCTTTGTAGCAAGAATTTGATGATGATCCCTGTTATGACACAGATTTCTGGTTTTGTTTACTAGTATGCAAAGCTGAAAAAAAGTCTGCCCCCCTCCCCTCAAATTCAAATTGATAAGAACTCTGCTTATTAAAATGATTTATAAAGAAGTACCTGAGGCAATTGCAGCTTATGTTATAGTAGAGCCAGGCTTCACTTAGAACTCCTAATATTTTAAACCTCCACTCTTGTGAGAACCCACCTGGAGTACTGCATCTGGTTCTGGGCCCCCCAACATAAGAAGGACATGGACTTGTTAGAACAAGTCAAGAGGTGGGCCACGAAGATGATCCCAGGGCTGGAGCACTTCTCCTATGAAGACAGGCTGAGACAGTTGGAGTTGTTCAGCCTGGAGAAGAGAAGGCTCCAGGGAGACCTTATAGTGGCCTGCCAGTACATAAAGACGGCCTACACGAAGGATGGGGAGGGACTCTTTATCAGGGTGCATAGTGGTAGGACAAGGACTAACAGTTTTAAACTGAATGGGAGGAGATTTAGATTAGATATGAGGAAGAAATTCTTTACTGTGAGGATGGTGAGGCACTGGAACAGGTTGCCCAGAGAAATTGTGGTTGCCCCATCCCTGGAAGTGTTCAAGACCAGGCTGGATGGGGCTTTCAGCAGCCTGGTCTAGTGGGAGGTGTCCCTGCCCATGGCAGGGGGCCTAGAACTGGATGATCTTTAAGGTCTTTTCCAACCCAATCCTATGATTCACACAAGTTTAGGATAAAAGTAAATGAACATACTAAAATATGAAAAAAATTTTTTTCTTCTCCTTCTCTGTAGTGGAAGCAAATAGTATATATTTCAAAAAGTGATGTTTGCAAAGACCAGCTGTGTTGACTGACATGCTTTGTATTGCTTTAGTGATGTGAGCAAGGAGTTCTGCTAGAGTTATCTTTCATTCTAACCTATTTAATTGCCATCCAGAGATGTGATGTCAGTTGATCATTTAATACATCAGAAATACTCAGTGAAAATTATTGTCCTGTCACAGATTCTGTGAGAGAATGATTTCTCGTCAGGGTTAGGAGGAAAGGGACTGAATATCATAGAATCATAGAATCGCTGAGGTCGGAAGGGACCTTTAAGATCATCAAGTCCAACCATTAACCTACCCTGACAAAAGCCACTTCTAAACCATGTCCCTAAGTACCCCATCTACCCTTTTTTTAAACACTGCCAGGGATGGTGAATCCACCACCGCCCTGGGCAGCCCATTCCAATGTTTAATAACCCTTTCAGTGAAAAAATGTTTCCTAATATCCAATCTAAACCTCCCCTGACATAACTTGAACCCATTTCCTCTCGTCCTGTCACCTGTCACCAAGGAGAAGAGGTCAGCCCCCACCTCTCTACAACCTCCTTTCAGGTAGTTGTAGAGGGTGATGAGGTCTCCCCTCAGCCTCCTCTTCTCCAGGCTGAACAACCCCAGCTCCCTCAGTCGTTCCTCATAAGGTTTGTCCTCCAGACCCCTCACCAGCTTTGTAGCCCTCCTCTGGACATGCTCCAGCACCTCAACGTCCTTCTTGTAGTGAAGGATTTTCTTGTTAGGGTAAACACATTTCTATGAACTGCCTGACATAAACTTTAAATCTGAAAATGATTCAATTTTTTATTCCACCTGGGACTTTTTTGATGGGAGTTTCACTACTCTAAGTAACCATAAAATTGACAAAGATCAAACCTTACATTTATTTCTGTTGAACAGAATTTCTTATTCTCCTTATGTGCATGAACTTGACTTTGGTAGGAATTGCAGGGTTCCTCATTTAGTGAGAAAAGATCTCGACAATGAGGTCGATTGTTTTGGCCTAAGGGCAAACATTTGTCCTTTTAAAATCTTCCCCATGTACGTGCCTTAGTCTTTTCCTTCTTGGCAGCAAGTCCATTTAATATATTTTTAATTTGTTTTAAAAGTACAGCAGGTGATGAGGGGGTTTCTTTTGTTGCAATTGTTTACTGTCAGATAGTAGCTTTCTATTGTTTTCTCCCTATAGACTCCTTTTCTCCTTCCAAAATTTGTCTCCCCTTTCCCTGTTGTTACTATGAACTTTACACATGAAAAGCTGTTTGGAAAACAACAGAGATAACATTTAATTGCTAGAGAAAGGTACTCTGTGTTCTGCATACCTGCCTTTCCTATGACAAGCAAGTTAGGACTCATCAGGAGGTACTGCCCTTGATAACACTGCAACTATGGACTGGACTTCGAAGGTATTTAGGTACTTAAAGAAGAACCTAAATTGTTTAGTAAATCTGTACCTCTAGTAAATCTGTATTTTATCAAAGATAAACAAGACTTTACTTTGATGACTGCTATTCTTGTGTCCATGAAGGTAATCAAATAAAGTACATTCAGGTGGGATTTTTTTCTGTTTCTTTTTGTGAATGCAGAGAGAAAACTTTGTGGTTATGCTTTCTCATAGGAATGGTGGTAGAATCCCATGTAAATTTGGATTGGTCCAGCATTAATTAATTTTTTTATTATTTTTTGATGTCTTTCCTAGATAAAAGATGCCTGATTCTATTGCCAGACACTGAGAAACCTACTATCCTTGCTACGACAAACACCAGTTTTGTGTTAAGCTTGCCATCTGTCAGACCACAGCAGCTATGCCCCGGCATATCACAGCCATCGCCGACATACCTGGTATTTCTCAAACAAATGACTAACAACAACAGGAACTCAAGCTACCATTTGTCAGCTCTATGGCAAAAAACTTTGGTATGGCTATTTTGGAACAAAAATGCATGTGATACCATATATAAACAGGGGATGTGATATCACTTCTAGTCATTTTATAAACCATTCTGTAACTTTCTATCAGGGAGTTTTTCCACTTCAACATCCCCAGCAGTAATTCCCCTTTCTGTTTGGTATTTGTTAAGTGGTAGATTCTGTAGCTTTCCTTCGTGCAAGTACTCCTCTACTTTTTAACAGGCCTTTGATAAAATCCTGTTGAAACGGGTCTTCAGTTACTACTTGTAAAAAGAGCAGTTGTGGTTGATATTAATCTGTTTAAATAACTCTTGAGGGTGTCCGGCAACCATATGTCTTGCCTTTATGTATTTTGTGGTAGTTGTACTTGCCTTAGTAATTTTTTCTTCTGTTACATTTTTTTTGACTTTGCCATCTCCTATTTAAGTATCAGTCACTGAAAAATGTGCTGTTGTAGCCATGCTAATTACACGTCAGCTTGGGGGTTTTTTATATGTTTTCCGTAGTCACTTATTACCCTAACTATAATTCTAACATTCTTAAATACTAAAGTATATTAAAATACAAAAGCACTACTATTATTTTTTGACACTCACTATATTGACAGATGATTGGTGTGACATATGACTTTCTTTTCTAAGAATACGTGTTTATTATCTGATTTCAAATTACAGGATTTTCAGGGTCCTATAGCCGTCATAGACAATTTACAGCCATTTTCAAGTTATGTCATACAAGTTGCAGCAAAAAACTACTATTCGGACCAGGAAGTGCTGCCTATGGGAAAAGAGACAATTGGCACAACACTATATGGAGGTTTGTTTTACATTTTATTCTGATTTTGAACATAATTCTCACCTCAGTTAAAGGAAGCTGTGTGTAAATTTGGGTTGCAAATAAGAAAGCAGAGACATTTTCTGCTTAAAATGTAAGCTGTGTAGATCTTCACAAGGTTTTGGCAACCAGACTTGATGAATCTGTAAAATTCCTAAGACGTGTATGTATTCTTTAATGCTTTTGCTCATTGGTTTTCTGAGCAAAGATGAACTATGGTTGAAAGTGGATAAACAGTTGCAGTTTCTCCCTTGGACCATGTTTTTAATAAGTTGTGTTTGAATCTATATGTGGTTAGGTATGTGTAAGTATGTGTGTTACGTATTCATTCAGCATGAAGATTTTTTGCCTTGGCTTGATGTTATTCTGATAATTACAGTTTCTTAGGGTAATGCAGATTTGATTTATTGTGAACCAGGCTGAAAAGACAACACTTCATTTTTACTCCTGCTGACCTGAATGCCAATAGCACGTTTTCAGTTGGTTTCAAGGATTTTGATGTGCCCTTCTTGTTTCCTTTCACACTAGAAGAAAGCTAGGAGGAGTGCTTTGAACTTGAATGTTCACCGTGTCATTTAGAGCAGAGGTTAGGGAGGACTGGTTATTTAGAGGACTGGTTAGGGATTACCTAAAAATAAATAAATCCATCAATAAACTTACCTAATTATGGCAGAAGGAAATGGAGAGACTTCAGTGGGAGTGAATGGGTGACAGAGGTATGAGTGAAGACAAGAGGACAAGATATGATGGCAAAGCAGCCAGTTGTAATTGTGTTCAAGTGGAGCTACTTCTGTACTCTGTGATCGGGTGTGACATGCTGATGCAATGGAAGAAGACAGGGACAAGAGCTTGTAGCAGCATCTAAGAGAGCAGGTAGCTGCAGCATGGGAAAAGATAACAGGAGCACAGCTCACTTTTTTAAAAAACAGGAAGCATTCACAAAATGACAAGTCACGGTTACATTTGGGGAAAACCTGCACATAGTGCTGTCCACAAGAGACAAGATGTGTCTTATGGTGTAGTGAAAGGTGTATTTTATTTTAGAGGTTTTCTCTTAAGTACAAAGCTGCTTGTGAAAAAAAAGAATGAGAAACAAAAGAAAAGAGAAAAGAAAGCATGATCAAGAGCTCTAAATTCTATGTAGTTGTTATTCAAGCTGGTTCTTTACTATTTGAGAGCTGGGCCTATACTGAGCCTGTACTGGGCTCCTCATATGCACAGATCATTCCTTATTTCTTGTCCTGGGAGCAGTCACATTTTTCCCCTTAAGAAAACCTCTGTTTAAGATGAATCTCTATTCATCTTTCAAATGTGCAGGTGCAGGCAAACTGCCACTCTTCTTTTGGGATCCTGAGATGCTATACTTTGGAAATTCTCTTCCAACCATGCAGGTGGGACTCTCTTAACAGACGCTTTAGCATCTGCAGCATTAAGCAAATAGTCTCTCATCCTATGTGCATCTCTGAACATTACAACCATATTCCTAAGGAGTCTATGGCAAAAAATAAGGAAAGCCTGCTTATGATCAGTAGATTTCAATTCTTTGCATGGGAATCCACAGCTGTATTGTAAAATTTGTATGACATACTGAATAAGATTGAATACTATTAAAATGTGGAAAGAATTCACAGCGTTGCTTCTTCGTGTGGTAAACAGATCACAGCAGCAATGTACACCCTTTCAGTGGCAAAACATAAAGGTAGTGTATGAAATGGGAGACTTGGTTGCTCCACTGAAACAGAATTTTTCAGTCTCAAGTTAAAATGAAACATGATACTCAGAACGGGCTTCTCTAGTTGGGGCAAAACAAAATGTCAGGATCAAAATAAAGTCCAAGGCAAAAAAACCCCAACAACCAAAAAAACACACCACCCTCCAAAACCCTGAACATTTTTAATATGTATTTGTATCAGCATTCAGACCTTTTCACAATTTGTTGAAATATTTCCAACCAGCTGTAAACAGAATGTATATGCGTCCTGGCACTTATGTTCTCAATTTCATGAATGTAACTGATAGTTTAAATTGTAATCAGATGCTTCTAGAGCCTCTTGAAGTGTGTACACTATTTCACACCTGTGAAGCTGTGTGAATTCCCTCTGTCTTTCTCTCAATTCTGTAATGAAATGAAAGAAGCTTGGATTAATTTGTACCTTCCAACAAATATCAAGATAGAGGGAACGAAAAAAAAAAGGAAGACAACTTGGAAAAACTATTGCATTGCTCTTGCCACAGTGTGTCACTCTTGCTCCACAAGTGTTTTAGCAAGTGAAATGAGAAATTTATCTTTACTAGCCCTAGCTTCTGCATATTTCACGTAAGTAATCTGCAACCTTGTTACGGGACATAAATAATAGCATATGTACTCATCATTCTGAGATGTTTGGAACAAAGGTAGCGTAATGACTTGTTAACTTTTTACCTATTTGGAAAGTTCAATAGCAAAAAAGAATTTTTGATGCAGAGCTAGGGCATGTCATATACCATTTCAAAGTCTGTGATCACAAAGCTTCAGAGAAAGGGTTGATTTTTCCGAAACAATTAGTGAGTAACTAGCTGGCATGGACATCAGACCAGCAACCCAGTTTCTTGCTTACACAGCTGAGGAAAATGATGTATTGCTGAGCAAAATTGTAAATGTGAAACAATGCTGAATCTTGGGCTTTTGTACTTCAGACTTTTCTGTCCAAGAAAAGACTTTCAAATTGGAATATTGCATGGGTACTTTTTCTAGTGCATATCCACATAAGCATCATACTAAACTCACATCTGAGACCCTGGTTAGGAAACTAAGAGACAGCAGAAATTCAGTGATATGACTATAAATGTAGAAGTATGGGACAGCATCTGAGTTTGAATTTTTTGGTCTCCTTGCATGGTAGGATAGCCAAGGAGATACTAAAAAGTCCCTCAAAATACCTTGAACTTGTCTGCAGCTGTCTGACTGTACAAGAATATGACTTTTACATGTGTAGAGTGTCCTGTAAATGGATCATATTTGTATGCTTATAACATTTTTTTCTTTCCTCAGTGACATTTCTTGACTTCTCTAAAAAACAAAAACCCCACTCTACTGAGATCTGTACTTAAAAGGAGATTAATTTTTCTTTCTATTTCAGTACCAGAGGCAGTTGATTCCATTAAGATTGTGGTTTTGTCTGACACCACCATCAACATATCTTGGAGTGAACCTTTGAAGCCAAATGGACCTCCAGAATCCATCCGCTATCAAATCTCTGTCAATTTATTGCCTCCTGTCCCATCTACACCCTTGCGAAAAAGTGAATTTCCAAACGGGACACTTGCCTGGTCTGTCAGTGGGCTCCAATCTGGAACAAACAATTTATTCAAGGTATAATTACAAGCAGCTTTACCTAATTGTTCACTAACTTGCAAATCCTTAGACTGCTCTTCTGTGAAGCCCTAAGTGTGTTTTGAAAATATGAGTTCAAAATTTGGCAGATTTCTCTCAGTCCTTTAGTCTTAAGGAAAATAAAACATCGCAGTTTATTCCTACATAGATTGTTCAGATTAAATCCGTAGAACAGAGATCTTTTCTATTTGGGCCGGGCACCACAGATCTCAAGAGTAAATAGGAGTTTCTGCTGTAATCTTGCTGTTACTGCCCTGATACTTCATGCAACATGCTAAGAGAGGGTCAAGTGGTGGGTAATGTCTGTTCTTAAAGGACGCCTGGAACAGTGACCTGCTTGTGAAGGAGTAGATGTAATACAATAAACAAGGTTATATGAGTGCAAATGGATCATGGCCAAAAGATAAAGGATTTTCTCAGGAAGGCAACATATCTGAAACTTTCATGAAGGGGAAATATCTATATGTTATACCAAGAGCAGACTCAGCCATTTTGTCATTTGCTGCTTTTTCTTTAATAAATATCTTTTCATTTAGCAAAAAAAATAGGTATTTTTTCTTAGTCCCATAAACCAAAAGGTATCTGATATGTCCATAGAGATATAGGTGATGACTGAATTAATACGTGACCAATTCATGCAAGGTTCACAACAAGAACAATACATCAGTGTTGACCCTTAAACAAATGCAGAGGAATAACAATGACTTAAAAATGCAAGTAGGAGTTTGGCTATTTAGTGGCCTTTGAAGAAAATTTCTGCAGACAAGAATGTTGAAAGGTAGTTGCAAACCCTCTGATTTTGGATTTCATTGAAATATGATGCTGGCAGTGCAATCAAAGTAGTTTCTTCCAATGTCCAGGCAAGTCGTAGACAGAGGAAGACAGGAAATTGCCCAGCCGGAGGCTAACTAGCAGAAGCAGCAGAATGGGATACCCATCCATCAGCTGCTGCAGTTCGTGTGGACTCCCATGTCAGCATCGCATGAAAACTTTGGTGACTTGTGTAGTTATGCTGGGTTATGAACAGTGAGAATTTAGGGGCAGAGACATCAGCACCTCTGCCACCCCTGCTGTCAGACTTGGGCAGCAAGGCTTTTTGGACAGCCAGGGCAGGGGAGCACCATCCTGAAGTAATGGAAGTCTTACGTGCCTGGGCACATGTGTCATTGCTGTAAGAACGAGCAGAAAAGAATAGCTTAACATGGAGATAAAATCAAGAAAGTGGAGGAAACAAAGGAGTTCAAAGTAGTAAGGACCAAAAAGGCAGTTGGGAAGGCTCTGTTCGTATGCTGAAGAGGAAGACAAAAGGAAGAACAGCCTGCAGTATCTAGTATTTTCTTTTATTAATTAGTTTTCAGGAACAGGAGACCTGTGACTAGATATTTAGCACAACTGCATGAAGCCAATGGGAGCACAACAGATCAAGAGAAGGAAAGACCAGGTTAAATGGTATTTATGTAGGTTATATGTATTTAAGTCAGCAGCATCTGATGGCCTTAAACTACACAGGGAGATGGTTAAAATCAGTCTGTGAATGTTCACGACTATATTCTGTAACTTTTGGAAGAGAGGAAGTCCCATAGAACTAGCAAAAAAAAAAAGTCACACTTAGCTTCAAAAAGGAAATTATAGACCACTTAGTGTAACTTCAGTACCTGACATTGTTTTATGGACATGTACAGTTTTACTAGGACTATATTAGGACATATATAGGTATTGATAGGACTATATTAGGACAAAATGTTAAACAGTTGGTATACAAGCATCTAGAGGATAACAGAGGAATAAAAGTGTCCAATATGGATTCATAAGAACAAAAGGCATTCCTTCTCCCTTTACAGATGAAGGGTTGAAAGGAGAACAATAAATGATGTATCTGGACAGCACAGCTGACACCAGAGTGACATTTTCAAAAGCAACCAAGTAAACATGTTGTCTGCAGAATGCACATTGGGTGCATCACAAATACAGTCAGAGAGTGGTTTTCACAGTTCATGCATGGGCTGGGGGAACATTCAGCTGATGGCTGGAGGGGATCTGTTCTGGCCTTAATTTTATTTTGTACTTTTGTTAATGATTTGGATGGTATAACAGGTAATACATATATACACATATGCCTATACGTCTATATGTACGTATGTAAGTATGCATACCCAAACGTAGGTCATATTTGATTGTGGCTTAGCGGAAGACAGTGTGCTAAAACACCTCCTCACCTGTGTTTTTCTGATTCTAAAACACTGTCCAGTGTGTGATGTGACATCTGCATGCCTGTGTAAGAGCTTGTGGCATTTCAGAAAGGTCTAGAAAAAGATGAGTTTTGGTAGAAAGATTAAACAAGAAACTAAGAAGAGTCTCTGAAAAAGGGGACTCTAGGCCGTGATCTTCCAGCCTGAAGATGTGTAATGCTGCAGCTGTGAGGCTCAAAATTTTTATGCACCTATATCTATATTGCCTGAATATTTTCTTGTTTGAAAATAACTAGTCTTCCAAACACTTGAAGCTGCTAAAGCCACATTTTCAGCTGGTCTGGTACAATAGAGTTCATCCTTTTCCTTACTAGGTTCTTGCTTTTCATCCCGATGAGAACTGGTTTTCCGAAAGTGTTCCTGTTACTGCAAAAACATTTGAGACTCCACCTGCACCTTCTAACATAGTTCCCAGAAATACCAGTTTCCAGCTAGAATGGAGAGCTCCTTTGCACGTCAATGAAACGAGCTTCTGGTTTGAACTGCGTAAGGTAAAAATACCCCTTAGTTTTTTTTCTGATCTGAACAAACTTAACCCACTCTGTCCTGGTGAGCAGGACAGGGTGGCAGGGTGTATATGAAGAGTCTCAGTGGTTAATTTGGGCATGGTGACGTCAGTCTTAGTGGCTCAGAAGGGGCAGGATGGAGGCAGTGCTTGCCAGGAACAAGGGGGAGTGCAGCTGCAGTATTTAATATCCCATAGTGCCAAAGGACATCCTGGATGACCCCGCCAGAATTACTCCTGGATCTCCTGTTTCAGGAGAGTCCCCTCCCTCTTTCCTCACTGCCCTCCCCCAACTTGGCTGGTAGCTACATGTCCTATGTCTGCTCTGCACAAAAAAGAGTAGAAAAGGGGTTTTTAGCATTAAATATCAGCTACGACCTAGTATATGAATTTTATTTTCCTGTGATAGAGGTTAGGAGAAAATGGTGGAGAGAAAAAGGGCTCTGCTACTTTTGTATGCTACTATGTAGAGCATAGAATTAAGCATTGCAGTGACAGCAGCATGGATGGAAGGCTTAGATTTTAATTTCTGGACCACTGGACACAGAAAATGTCATATACTAAACTGGATCACATAGATTCCTTAATATAGATAATTGGATTCATTAGGCCTACACCAAACATTTCCCATCTGCCCTAAAAAAAATGTCATAGCACAATTCAACTAAACTGCCTCCTTTCAATGGCTGAACTCATGGACACATCACGGTGATCGAGAAATACATGCTGCACCGAGATAAGCAAGGGGAAGGCTCCTTTTGGCTTTGCAAAGGTATCACTTCATCTATTGTCCTTTGTGGCTGCCAAGACCTGTAGGTCTCCTGAAAGCAAAATAAAAAAACTAGGTTTTGTGTCCTTGATCTCTTAAGAGGAAAAAGTCCCGTGACTGAAACAGCACATGCGTAATCTCTCCCCTATGATATTAAAAGGTGGCAAAGTAGTTAATCCACCCAGGAATAGAACAGTGACACACTTTCAGCAGAGCAACAAAGTTGACCATGATGATATTTTCTTCTTCTAGTGGGAAACAAAAAGTGACTGGTTTTCTCCTGCAAGCACTACTTGCACAGCAGACCTTATTTACACGTGCAATCTCACAGGAACTCTTCCTTCATCCAACTACTTTGTAAGAGTAACAGTAGTTTATGTTACAGGACTGAAAAGCATTTCCTCTTCAACAAGCTTTAAAACTACAGGTAAGCACTTAATGTAGGATAACAAGATTTTAAGACTATTTTCAGAACATGAATATCCAAACACAATATTTTGTAAAATTTATCTTAAGACCCAGTAGTCATGTGCATTTGAAAAATAAATAACACAGTACCATATCTGCAAAAGTAATGGGGGAAAGAAATGAGGTTCACTTCCAAGTGGAGCCGGGGAAAAGAGTGAGGGAAACTGAAATGAAATGCCTATATGCATGCGAACTCACAACTAATGGTTTTGAAAGGCTGCATGTGAATGAAAACGTCAAAATTTGTCCATTGAAAAGAGAAGGCCAAAGATTCATTCTCTATGGGGACTACTGATGTAGATCCTCCATCCTTTTGTCTGTTTAAACACCCATGCACACATCTAAATTTTTCTCTGTGCCTGTTAGCCCTTTGTCTCTCTATAAACACATTTTAAGTGTTATGTTTCTTCCCGTTTGACCTAAGCTGGTGTTCCCAGTAAGCCAGGAGTTCCAAAAAGAGCAGAAGACACTAAAAACTCTGTACAATGGGAAAAAGCTGATGACAATGGAAGCAACCTGACCTACTACATCTTAGAATGCAGGTAAGCTACACGTGCAGGCACTCTCCCCAATAGGGAGCAGCCCAGAACAAATCCAGGTGTGCAGGGGCTTTCAGTTTGGTTCTGATGGGAAGAGTGGAATATCAATGACGCAAATGGCCTTTCGCATGGGATCCCTTTCTTGAGTAAACTAAGTAGCCACCATTTCCAGAAATTCCTGGAAATCTTAGAAGAAGATGTACACTAAAAACATTTCCAGACCAACCCTGAAATACAGGGATATATTTGGATATGTGTTAGTGAGTTAGAAGAAGATTTTCAAATCACGAATTTCAAGCATTTACTATGCATTTTCAGCTAAAATATATGTAGAAATATCTTAGGCAGAGGACTTATGGAAAGGTATTATAAAGTTGCCAGAAAAAATCACTAAGCATTCCCACCAACATGGGAGGATTAGATAATTTTTAAAGTGCTCTGTCATTAAATATAGATTACCTGGACTATGCATGTCATGCTCATTAGGCATCTATAGAATGTCAATTCTCACTTATTCCTGCAGTGTCATTGGAAGGGCTGAATGGACAGGTCAGAGTATATTGCTGTGGGCAGGTGACTTTGAAATTTCCCATTTTTTGACCATGACTGTGGAGGGGTCTGCTGAAGGCAGGCAGTGCAAGGCTTAATGAATGCATTAATTAAAACAGGGTCCATCTTCTGAGATATTCCTATGACATTGTTTTAAATCAGGAGTGATGGAGGGAAGCAATTTTATTTTACTATTATTTCTTTTTCCTCAGCTAACTCTGTGCTTATGAAAGCTAAAGACTGACAGCGCTGTGGAGCCAGGCATGCTTTACCTATATAAGTTTTCACCCAGACATATTTTCCTGATGCTGTAAGCTTCCTCCATACAGTTCTGTGAGTTTACAGGAGCACTGACCTACATGCTATGAGACCACAATAATTTTAATATGCCAACAGCCGGTTTGTACCTGACTTGCTGTGGATGGGTAAAGAAAGGGCAGTCCCTTGGTCTCTGTTAGGGTTGTGCTTTAGCCGCTAAGTTCTCCAGGCTCCAGCTTCTTATTCGTCTCTGGAATCATAATGCATCACTGAGGTGCTTTTTTTTTAAGTTTAATGAAACAAGCTTTTCTCCTGCAGTTTGACTGTGCACCTGCTGATGTTTTTGACTGAATTTCACTTTGAGCCTCATAGTTCTTTTACACCAGGTAGAAGAATGTTAGGTTAGTTGCATAGCATACTAGAAAATACTTGCATAGCCCTTTGAAATAACCCATTTTTCGTACAGCTCTGGTAGGGATGTGTACACACCAAGGACATGAACATATAGTTTTCCCGTGTCTTTCTGGTTTAGAAGTGTTTGACCTTTTTTCTGTATTAAAACACGTTGGGAAAATGATTGACATGTTCATGAAGGTCATTTCACATGAAATACTAGAGTCCTGTGTGACATGAAATGATATTTCAGATATGGCCTTTCAAATTTAAACACATGGTCTTCTTTTGGTTGGTGAATAATCAGGTCTGAATTTATTGTGAGCAATCAATCTCAGTCCAATGGGGAAAGGAAGAAATATACCCAGCGGTCAGCAGATACTATGGGAAACTGGCTAGCTAAAGAATTGTGTCTTCACTGCCAATGACCTGCTTCCTGTTTAGCTTGTGAAACCTGATGCACAAGAGCCACTGAATTACTCTGGGCCCAGGAAAGCAAAAACCTCTGACAGGACACGTTTTTTATTTATTTATTTAGTTAGTTATTTTTTAAAGCTAAATAAAAAGGTTTTGAAATCTTGGCCGTGAGGTGTACACTGAAACAGGTGAAAGAGTGCTGGAGCTTTTTATGTCTAAAACATTCTAGCATTTCATTTCCAATGCCAAGCTAAAGATCTGTGATTCCTAGCATGGCTGCAATGGCATGGCACAATTTTCTGCTCCGTAGCCAAAACGCCACAACAGATTGAGCTTTCAGGCAGGCAGAGAGATGTTGGCCATGGAACTGAAGTGAAGAATGGGGGAGGAATCAGTAAACAGCCCTCACTGCATTAATGACATACCTGTGCTATTTTGCTGTGCCTATTGCAGGAAGCAGTCTGACACCACCAGCAAAGTGAAGTCCTTGTGGAAGGTGGTTTACAACGGCTCCTGTGCCAGTATTTGCACATGGAAAGCCAAGAACTTAGAAGGAACTTTCCAGTTCAGAGCAGCAGCTGCAAATGTGCTGGGACTTGGTGAATACAGTGACACAAGCAAGGATATAATTTTGGGTGAAGGTACATCTGTACTTTCTTACACTGTTAATCAAGATTTTTATTCAGAATAATTATGCTGATTTCTGAAAATTTGCTTCTGCTTGTTTATACCGATTTGTGTCGGTGGCCCTGCAGTCTGCATTATGGAATGATTCTTGAGAAAAGGGCAAGCTCCCATGCTGGGTAAGGATGTGAGAATTCTTGCCTTCAGCCAGAATATTAGACCTACTCTTCGTAGTTGTAGTTTTTGGGATTCACACTTTGAGTGGTCAAACAGTTTGGCGTTTTCTCTTTCTGTATACACAGTAGGCTATCCCCACAGGAATGGCACAGACCTGGGGGAGGAGGATTGGTCTGACCAAATGTAGACATCTACATACAGTCTACAAGAGAGCTTTGTGCAGAGGCAGACATTTACACGGCAGGTATTCAAGGGCTGTCTCAGGTTTGCTCAGCTCCATAGGATTGATATGTTTTGTATGTACAGTCATTAACTAATTTTCCCCTCCCATTTAACAGATATTATGATCTCCCCAGACACCATCATTGGCACTGCTGTTGTGATCGGAGTGGTTGTGCTGGGCTTGACTGTGGCCATGTTATTTGGTTTTGGTATGTGGTTGTGTTTTTCCATATCCTTGGTTCACCAGGCCTCAGTGACAGGCAGTTCAGATGGCAGGAGATGATGGGCTTCTAGTTTTAGGGAAATGTTGAACAATCCCCATGGTGGGAGCTGGGAAGAATTTGTGTGCTCTCATTCTTTGAGGACCTAGAGATGGCTGGTTATGTTTTCAGTATCGAGGACAGAATACCAGTTCACTCCATCCTAAGGCATTTTTTGCTGTTGATTCCCTGCAGGGAGAGCACAGGAATGCTGAAGGAACTCTGATATTTCTGTGTAACCTTATAAAACTTCTACCTTATAATTCTCAAGTTGGGTACTGCATTTATTCACCAATGGATCCCATTTTTTTCCTCTTAAGCTTGGTTTCTGAAGAAAGTATGTACAGATTACCCTGAACTGTAGCTCCACATGTGATGGTCCTGCCCTCTCACTCATCTTCTTCCTGGGATTTAGCAGCAGCCCTTGGGCTTGGGTCTTGCCACTTACAGAGTGGATGCTTGACTGATTTCTCAGCTCAAGGAACAGTTGTCTGAGTTTTGGGGGAAAAAGATGGAAATATCTTGCTTACTTGAGCTGCTGGGCGGACATGTTGAACAGAATAACAAAAAACCTGTAGGCTTTCAGCTTACTTGCATGCTGGGATGTTCTCGGAGTGAAATATCTGACAGTCTGCTTTTCTGTTCCAGTATGGCACCAAAGAAGGAAATCCAGAAAACAGGCCTTACCTGGACAGATAGTGTTTATCAAAGAAGATAAAGAATTAGCTCAACTCAGGGGGGTGGCTGAGACAGTGGGACTAGCGAATGCCTGTTACGCTGTAAGGTATGTCCTTGAAGCAAATTTGTTTTCAGGACAAAAACATTTAAGAGGGCTTCTCTGGACTGGTTTTCATCAGCGCACTCACCTCTGACACCTCAAGGTGTAGTTAAGGGCTGCATTCATACTGCAGGGCAGGTCTGCTCTGAAGTACACCCTGCCATGTTGACTTCCCGCTGTGTACGTTGGCCTGGATTGCCCCTTATTCCACGCTGCATGCTCACATTGGCAAGAAACATGAGTGCATGGGAAAGGAAGAAGACCTGGTGTTTTCCAATAGCTGCCAAATCATCCAGGCTTCACGTGAGCTCCCCTTAAATGTACCTGCTGAGACAAATAGTACCAGATTCATTTGAGGAGGAATTTTGATAACATTTCAAACATTTTTAAGTATTACCAAGTGACTAGTATTGCTGTTTTTGTAGCACTCTACCTTCTCAAGCAGAGATTGAATCATTGCCAGCTTTTCCTCGGGACAAACTGAACTTACATAAATTTTTAGGAAGTGGAGCATTTGGAGAGGTGTATGAAGGAACTGCAGTAGATATCCTGGCAGATGGAAGTGGAGAATCCAAAGTAGCAGTCAAGGTAATCACAGCTGTGTATTTCTCTGGCAACATAATAGGATGGGCAGAGAGATTTGGCTCAGAGGTTACGCCACAGAAGCAGGTGTTGACAGATTTCAGTATTTCCTCGCAGTATTTCTTGCAAATCACTTAAAGCTAGCCCATCTCCTTGTAATGATTGCTGGAAAATACTGTGTATTTAAGGTCATGTTTATGTCTGATTGCTTTGCTTAAGCGCTACGTGATAACAGTGGTGATGACCTATGTGTTATTACACTTTTGTTTTCCAATGAATAGACTTTGAAGAAGGGTGCGACAGACCACGAGAAGAGTGAATTCTTGAAGGAGGCACACTTAATGAGGTAGGGACAGCTTTGCCGCTGAGGACCCTTTGAAGCCATAGTCACTTGAGGGTGGTGGCCTTCAAGAGGAATGAAAGCAACACTTTCCTCTAAACAAATTACTGTGTTATTTTTGGTATGCCTTCCTATTTATGCCAAAAAAAAAAAATTAAAACACTACTGATGTATCTTATGAAAATAAAGGTACAAAACCAACTAGCAAAATTTAAGACAGAAATTGCAAGTTCAGTATGCTTGTATCATGGATTTATTGGGGTTTGGACTGACATATGTCAATATCTTTGCTCCCCTAGAACCAAGTTAGTTGTTAGAGGCAATTGGGAAACATTTGGCTAATCCCATTTTATCACAATAAACTTATCAAAAGAAGCTGATGCCTTGAAGCTTCAATTTACTGTGGAAACTGTTTTTTAAAAATGTGCATACTTACCACTAGAGGCTGCAACACACCTCTTCTATTGACATAAACTTAAAAAAATAATACATCTGTCACCAGTGCAGGAATTTCACATAGGAAGGCCTGTGTGCCAGCTAGAAATCTGGTTTTCCAGAGTCTCCACAGAGACAAGTAGAAGTTGATCTGTAGTTTTCAGCTGGGAACATAAGGCCAAGTGTACGGTTTAGTTTTCAGACACACTTCTGGACTTCTCTGACTTCTATTTCATGAGTGCAGAATTCGAAGCATCTTTTGAAAAATGAAAGATTTTTTATTATGTACAAAAAACACAGTGTTACTAAATCTGAAATTGATTTTTGCAGCATTCTTTTATGCATTTACATTTTTTTAAAAAAGTGTCTTGCTTTTCTTTGGCTAACTTTTTTCCTCACACTGTACATTGAATGAGGTAAAAGGCTTATGACAATTCAAATGCAACCATGTCATTAAATTGTAAATTCATACCAAAGAATAAGTGCTGTGTGTAAACTTTCTACAATCTATCTTCAGTCTATGTGGCAGTCATAAGACCAGTTAAGGTCTCTTTTCTGTGTAGAATGGAAATTATATGTACCCGCAATTAAAGTCTAAAGTTTCCCCAATACTGCTTCCTTTTTACAGCTAATAATCACACGCCAGAAATCCTGGAAAAATATATAATTGGAAATTGTTACATTTCAATGTAAACATTAATGTGGGCCCATATGTTCAGCGATACAATGAAACATAGAAATGAAGATAATAGAAAAGTTAAAATATATTATATTCCCAGTAGTCTTTTAATAATAATAAAAGGAATTGGTATGTTTTATATACTTTAAATCTTTCATTTTTTTAATGTGAGAAAAACAGTGATTTAATTCCCTCATGGAGGGCTTAATGATTTTTCTTGCTGTTCACCTGTAAGTTCTCATAAATGAAACCAAGGACAGAAAGAGAACAGAAGTGAACCTGATTGTTTGCAAACCTTGATGTTAGATGTTTAAATGCAGCTTTTATTTTGCTTGCCTTTTCAGATGTTTATTAAAATAGAGTTACCTGTATTTCAAACAGTCGTTTGATATTGGTTATTGGTGAGTCATTTGTGTACAAATATATATGTAATAAATTCTTGGGTGTATCCCATTGCTTGGGAAGTAAGGAATGACAGTTCATGGGAGAAAGGGCTGCCTGAGCTGTAAGGAAAGTGCCAGGTGCTCCTTCCTCTCTTGTTGTTCTTGAGAGTTTGTCTGAGAGGTATGTGCTGGGTGCTGGGGGGACTGCCAAACCCAAAATCACACTTTTTGCTGAAGACTTTTTGCCCACGCCTAAGATTATGCGAATTGAAAGAGGTTAGATGGAAAATGTCCTCTGTTTTATTTGTTTGTTTATACTGGTGCATTTGACAGCAGCACTTTGGACATGAGCAGTTTCCTCAATGGGGTCAAATTTCTCTGACTGCTGGTGGGAGTCCTTTCACACAGCAGTGAGAAGGGAAAACCATTTTATAACACAAGAAATGTGATTGTAAAAACATGAGCACTGACAGAGGCAATAAATATTCGTCATTCTTTGAAGAGTGCTAGGTCTGAGAGTGTTGATTGCTCTGTGGTAATCCCTATCTGTTTGGACACACACAGGCAATTACCAGCATATCTGGAAGTATTCCTTCTGTGTATTTTGTTTCTCTGGAAAACATACTGTGAGAAACAGTTCTCCTCTGGATTGTGAAAATAATATGTTGCACCTTGTGCTTTACCTTTCTCTGTGCATTTCTCTGAATTAGCAGTTCTACTGTGAATACAGTAGTAAAAGCACTCTATTAAAATAATACAGATACCTTTAAGGTACAGGTGGCGATTCATGTTGTTCCTAGATGAGATTGACATTTGGCTACCTTTCTTTCCTGCCTGGAAATATGATGAAGTGTGCTTTTAATACGCACGCATGCATTAGGGTGTCCATCAAAGTACAGCGTAAGCCTGTATTTTGAAAGGATGTCCCTGCACTCTCCCTATGACTGAGCAAATCCAGGCACTGTGAGTTACTCAATCTTGTTGTTGGTAGAGGCAGGATTGTAAAGGCCAAGCTGCTCATTCATTGCTTGCAGCTTTATGAACTTTATTAGCTATCAACCAGCTGGATTTCTCATATGTAATCTTACAGTCGTTTCCTTCTCTTTAGTAAATTTGATCACCCTCACATTCTGAAGTTACTTGGTGTGTGCCTGTTAAATGAACCTCAGTACCTTATACTGGAGCTGATGGAAGGAGGGGATCTGCTTAGCTATTTACGAGGAGCCAGAAAGCAAAAGGTAGGGTAAAGACCACAACACTCATATTTTTAACCTGCAACTGCCCGCAGTTTCTCAGTTTTTCCCTTCCTCAAAGGCCATGCTGATGTCCAACTGTTTCTGTACCCGCAAGGCCTGACCTGGCTTCTCCCTAACACGATGGGACCTCAATGTTGAGTGCTGACCTTGCATTCAGAGTTGTTGTGGGGAAGATTGAATGTCATTAGACCATTGACCAAAATTGGGTTTTTAGTTGTGAGATGTCTGCTGAGTTTCTCTCTATGAATACCATGAACAGTCCTTTGAAAAGTGAGCATAAATAATGGTGGTCATGCGTGTGGTCTATTAGGCCTCATAGGGTTTTTTTTGTGTCTTTGAATAGCAGCAGTATCCTTAATGTGCTAGGCATAGTCCAGGCATACAAGAAAATACTGTCCCTGAACCCATATCCTCATATTCTTTCGAAGGAAAGAGGAGAAAAAAAGAAAGAATAGATTTCTTTAATTAAGTACATTTTTTCATAGTTAACATACAGATTAAGAATATGGATGGTTGAATTGTAGGTCAAAGGGACTCGACACGGATATTTTATAGCATTATAGCAACTGTCTTGTTCATTTACACGATCAGATCAAATCTACAGTCAGTAATGAATTCTACTGAAATGTATATACATGTGTTCTACTAGAACAATACATTATACTGATTAATAAAACAGCAAGCAAACCTGATCTGATAGTAGGAGGAAATTTTCATGGTCCCATTTCTTCCACTATAGTGAGGAAGCAATTCTGAAGGTCCTAGGATATTCTTAGCCCCAAATGAAAAACCTGGATGTGTTCATCTGCCTTCCATAGCATTGATTTGGCAGTTTACCCTGTCAGTAATTAGCATTCGTTCTTTTGATATACAGAGATTTTGCCCCTGTGCTTTGCATGTTTTGGAAAAATCCTATACATTTCAAATGAGGAAACAATCGCATCTTCGCATAGGGATGTTGTCATTCTGAGTTTGTAAAGCTTGAAGACGTGGCTAACTTCTGTCTTTGTTTCTTGTAGTTCCAGAGCCCCTTACTGACAGTGACGGACCTCTTGGATATATGTTTGGATATTTGCAAAGGCTGTGTCTATTTAGAGAAAATGCATTTTATACACAGGTACAGGACTTGTTTCCTTAGTCTTCCAAGGTTTACCCACAATATTGGGATTAATTACCTTACCTGGGGAAAAATGCCTGGAAAGATGTCACAATGTAACAGGGAAGATGAGAGCACTGGTGTAAATTTTGATGTTATGCTTTTCTGCTAAAAATTACCTACAGTTCTTTCACAAAATGATGGGCTAATCTAATATCTGAATCCAGGACTCATTACATCCTAGGACAGAAATGTATCCTATGCAACAAAGAGAAGGGCAAGTAGAGAGATCCGTTTACTGTCTTCACCTGCTTAATGGGTAGCTATAGAGGACACAGAGCCAGACTTTTCTCAGAGGTGCACAGGGAAAATATGAGAAGCAACAGGCACAAGTTACAGCAAGGGAAATTGGATAATGTTCACAACATGCAGCATCAGTCACAGGAACATGTTGTCCAGAGGGGCTGTGCCATCTCCAGTCTTGAGTATATGCAAAACTTAACTGGATAAGGTCCTAAGGCACTTGATCCAACCTTGAAGTTGGCACTGCTCTGAAGAGGGCGTTGAACCAGGTTACGTCCAGAGGTCCCTTCTGACCGGAGTTATTCTGCAATGCTAACTGCAACCTCCTCTTTCTGCCTTACAAATCAGGGACCTGGCTGCTCGCAACTGCCTTGTGTCTGAGAAGAAATATGAGAGCTCCTCTCGAGTAGTAAAGATTGGTGATTTTGGACTTGCCAGAGATATCTACAAAAATGATTACTACAGGAAAAGAGGAGAAGGCCTACTCCCTGTCAGATGGCTGGCTCCTGAAAGCCTCATTGATGGTGTCTTTACAAATCGCTCTGATGTCTGGTGAGTTATAGCAGCCACACAGCTGTGGGAATAATCATACTAAATCCCACAGCAAGAAAATACTGGTTTACAGGGGGAATGATAAGGTTGCATATTGCCATCTCTAATAATTTTTAGTCTAAGGCATATTTCCTCCTAAGTGGTATTTTAATGAGCTAATGAAAAGTTTGGCACCATGACAGTATACCTCCGTGGATATGTTTCTTAATGCTTTGAGCTCTAGCTTTGGATTCTGGCTGGAAAGAGCTAGTGTCACTCAATCAAACAATTTTGTACTAGGTCCACAATGTGGTTTTTGCTTGATTGGGCAGTGAATTGACTGTCTGCATGCTGTTCCTTTTTGATTTTCATTAGATTAATTGGCATTTCCTTCCTAGAGCCAAATATTTTCCCCTTACTGTTTCACCCTCTTCTGGTGACTTTATTTTCAAGCCCAAATTTCTCAGCATCATCAGAGAAAGGTCATAGTACTTTGCTGTGGACGTTTACTTAAGGTGCATATTTGAGTGGTTTTGAGTTTAAACTGAAGATGCAGAGACCCACTGTCAGGAAGCATGGAAAAAAAAAAACCCCGTCATACCCATTAAACCTGAGATTCACAAGTTTAGATTTTGGCAACCATAGGTACTCCTGCTGGGCTACAGCCCACCAATTTTCTCCAAGTCCTCAGCCCCTGCTGCCCACTCATTTCACCGTCACTCTTACATTTACCTAAGCAAGTCATTTAATGCTCTGTGCCAAACCAAATGATGTGCTGATCATTTTGTGAGTGGTGCTTAGGAGAACTTGTCTCTCTCAATTTTGAAAGACGCCTGTAGACATTTCTAAACACTTGTTTAAGTGAAGACAGGCTCAACCAGAGACTGTTGCCCAGGGAAGCTGTGAGCACTTAATGTCTTCTAAACTGCATCTCCATGAGTCTGGGAAAGTGTGCCAGTTCAACACATTTATGTTAGCTATTCCAGAGTCTGTCTTACGGACATACAAATTGTTTCACAATAAATTAAACCTTCTTACTCTTCATTTTTCTGACTGAGTCTTATTCTTAGGTTAGTGATATTTTAACTGCTGATAGGATGATTGTTAATGATGACTAAGGTAATTAATTTATTTTGTTGGTATTTCTTAGGGCTTTTGGAGTCTTAGTGTGGGAAACATTAACTTTGGGTCAACAACCATATCCAGGTTTCTCCAATACACAAGTTTTACATCATGTACGATCAGGAGGAAGGCTGGACACTCCAAACAATTGTCCTGATGATCTGTAAGTTAATTTTGTTTAAATGTTGGTAATATTTATAAGAAGCAAGAAGTTTATTGTCAGGTGTCCATAATTTTGAATGCTACTTACGCCCATGCAGAGTCCAATATCCTCCATTTTATTTCAGATAAAACAGTTAGCATTTATAGCTGCCAACCTGCTACTGATTCATCCAGTAGTGCAGCCTGTGAGTAAGAACTTAAGTGTTGAAGTTGAATGGTGGATATTGGTCTTTTAAACCGGATTTCAGAGACAATATAAAGTCAATCTTGGGTGTGAATCTGGTAGTAATGTGATAACAGGCTGAGAGTGCCTAATGGTATTGGTTAAAAGTTAAGATGGCTTTAAGAAAGAATTTACTGGTCCCTCTACCCCATGTGCCTGCAATAGCAGATATAACTGGCCTTCTCAACGATAGCTGCAGGAATTAGGCTACTATTAAAACACATGTGGAAAACAAACCATGCTCTCTTTGCAGATATTAATCTTAGAAAAGCCAATAAGAAAAGCTGAGGCAGCAAAAGGGAAGTCTGCACTCCTGGTTAGTCTTTAGTTGAGCTGGATAAACAAACATTCCAATTTCCATTTGTCTCTTGAGCATAAAATTCAGGTTTAATTGCAAATTTCTTTCAATTAAAATAATAAAATGAACACATACAGTGGATCAAACCCATACTGACCAGAGGTGTATAAGGGAGGAAGCTGAACCTGAGCCCAATGATCACTCAGTTTTGTCTAATTTCATGTCTCAATTCTTCTATCACCCACTCTGCATAAGCAGTCACAGCAATGCACTTGGCAGCTGGTCCTACAAATGGAAGGAGAGGCTACTTAAAGTGCACAATTCTTACTCCTGGTGCTGAGGAAATGGCTTGAGAATAATCCTGTGATTGGCAAGCCCAGACCTCTGTGATAGGTCTCACATCATTTACCGTGCTCTGAGTTCCAGAGAGGGTGATTATTTATCATTATGTACATATAGCTTAAATACCATATTAGCAATTAAAAAAAAGGTAAGCTTTAATACTCAGAGGAACTGAAGAATTGAAGAGATTAGGGTTTTGTTTGAACAACAGAGTGAAAACTGGAAGTCACAAAACAAATGAGAACCCAGAACAATTTCAGTTTCAATATTTTCTGCTGAAAAAAGGTTTCCTTAAAAAAATTCTCCAGCTGTCTCGTGAATAAAAAAGTAGAGGAGGTAATGTGTATTCATGTACTAGTTTGATATTCAAGCTCACACAGAGGCTCATAAGTTGCCTTTAAAATGAGTGACAAAATCTTCAGAAGAGTCAAGAAAACTTTGCTTTTTAATTTTTAAGGTCCCAGATCTTAAATTTAGCATAGCAGGTAGGGCTTAAACGCTGGTCTACCTGTCGTAACTTGTAGGATCAGGGCCTAATAACAGTAACATAGTTTTTGAAAGCCAAGGGGTTGAATGAGCTCTTAGACTTGTACCGTCTTTTATCTTATTTGGTGAACACTCAGCACCTGCATGCAGCTTCTGTCAGTAGCTAAATAGCTTTTTGCTACTTTGCTAGGTCATTAATGGCATGCTGGGATTCTTGACATTCCTGCTTCCCTCCTTTGGTTTTGAACCTGCATCAGGACACCAGCAGTCAGTAATTGTCTCCTTGGCACTTTGGCTTGCTCATTGTCATTTGACAAAACAAACCATCACTGATAGGAAGAGAGTTCAAAGGCCAAATTACTTCAGCTGAGAAGTGTTTAGGAATCTGTGGTAGGCTTACACTGCAAGGGCAAGTAGGGCTGACACAGAAACCTTGGGGTGTAAAAGCACTAAGGAAGTGAGATTAGTTTTTTTTTTTTTTTTTGGCAGGGGGAAGAAATTCTCCCCCTTGCCTCCAAAAGATGTTACTCCAGGGAGTAATCATCTGCTTTCCCCCAGAGAAGTGTGAATAGGTAAAGCTTGGTGATGAACTGGAAAAGGGGATTGAGGATCTATAAATGGACCATATTTATTGAAATATGAATCAAATGTATGAATGGCACTACTTTTGCAGTCAGAGATCCACATCTGGCACAGCCACCTGGGTGTGAGTCTTGCATGCAAGAGCATGCCAAGGTTTGGACTGAACTGAGCTAATTTAACTTAAATCCTGAAAGCCTGTGGATTGCAGTCAGGAAAATTTGTACAAGTGCGGTGCCACTTGCTGACTTGAAGCTGCAGTTTCACCAAATGCTCACTGCCATGCAAAGCTATACAATTGTGTTTGATGAAGAAACTTTAGTTTGGTAACTAAGAGCTTTTGCTATTTGGCCCTGGGAACGCCCCCACCCCACCCCGAACTCCCTCCCCCTTTGGAGGTATTTGAGAGGTGGGAGAGAAGAAGGGCTTGCTCAGAATGCATCAGATGAAAGCAGGGGCTCTTTTTCATCCCAACATTTTTTCTCCTTTTCTAAGAAAATCCCCACATCAATTATATGAGAGAAAATTGGTAAGTCCTGTAGTTTCTGTGCACTAAAGCATATTTCAAGAATTGTTCACTTTCAGCCTCCAATATTAGATAATGAATATTACTTCTTTGATTTTCCAGGATCTCAAATTCTCACTTGTCCTATGTATGCAGCTGTATTGGACCTATGGTTACCTGTTGTCCCACACAGATAAAACACAGTTGTGAAATGTAGGTGTGTAGGTGTACATCCAGGTGTACAGGCTAGTTCTTAAACCTAACATAAAACTTTAGCTGATGTTGTGTTTGGATCCGTTATTTTTAATTTCTCCCCCCATGAAGTAGGGGAATCCTCTGAGTCTCTTCCTCATACTGAAGCAATGGGCTATTTGCCAGCCCATGCTTGGCCCCCAAGAAAATACAAGAATGTGCTCAAGCTGTCGTTCATGCACATCTTGGCATATTAACCTGGCTTTCACCCTCTTGACTGGTCTCATGCTGGTGCGTTTCTGCACTAGTGAAAGTTTATGCCATGTGACTTAAAACTTTGGATGTCACAACATGCCTTGAAAGCTAAATATTGTGCCACAAATAGCTATGTGTGCAAAATTTGCAGATATATTCTGAGACAGCATGAAAGTTTTTGTCATTAGAAACCTAAAGCCTGTCTGAATTAAATACTTTGTGAATAGTATCAGTTCAATCTGGTATTAAAATTTTAAGCTAACCAGCAAGTAATTTGATTTAGGAAATAAGAATATGGGATAAAATTAAAATGAGAAAATTCCAATTCTGAATGTTTTGGCAGCAATGAATATCCCCACTCAATAACAATACTGAACAGCGTTATAAAGCAGATTGTCCAATAAAAAATTAGTTATTTAAAAAGACAGTGATTGGTCTTAGGAATACAAAAATATTCAGAGTCCACATTTGTTGTGTTCTTGTTTCATAAATGAAAAGAGGATAGGTTTAGGTTTTATATAAGTAAGAATTTTTTTATGATGAGGGTGGTCGACACTGGAACAGGTTGCCCAGAGAATTTGTGGATCATTGGAAGCGTTGGAAGTGTTCAAAGTCAAGTTGGATGGGGCTTTGAGCAACCTGATTTAGTTGAATATGTCTCTGCTCATGGCTGGGGGGTTGGATGAGATGATCTTTCAACCCAAACCATTCTAGGGCTCCGTGACTTATGCATGATTTCCTGTTTCTTTCTCCCACTGTTGGCCTATGGCAGTTTGTTTCTTCCTTTCCATTTGAGGAACCATGTACTCAGTGAGCTCTTTTATGTCATTGCTTACACCTTGCACAAGCCTCTGCTCATGAGAACCCAAGTGCTAACCTAATGGAACACAGAACCTGAACTCATGTTTTTTTCTTGAATATACTACCAACCAGCATGACCAGAAAGCAGATTGTTTGGCTTCCAGAATCCAAGCATGGCATTCGAATTCGATGTGACAGACACTTTACTGGCAGCAAAAGGACAATAAGAGTAATTTCACCTAATTTTGAATCCTATTCAGTACTTTTCCAACTATATTTCCAGTGTCATCAATAAACAGTACACCTGAAAGTAAGCAAATAAAGTGATTCAGAGCAGTAGGAAGTCACTACCACTTTTTAGATTCTTAAAATGGATTTTCAAGATTTCACTGTATCCTTTTGAAAAAACAGAATCACTCTGTCCAGCACCACAATAACATGATACCGGTAGATGAAAAGTGGTTCCGAAACAGTTTTTCTACTCGGGTTTCTTAGCCAACACCAGTATTTTAATGGAAAATATCACTGAAAAATCAGAAGTCAAGAGATTTCTCCCACCTATTGCCAAAGGTTTTGTAAAATACCCAATTGTGGTGAAGGACAGCAGTCTTCTTTTTAAGATGAATAAGTGAGCAAGCCAATTCTCTTCACAATAATTCAGTAATGCCCGGTGTCACATAGCAGCAGGTCTGGGAAGCTGTTTGTCAGGGAAGGATTTGAACTTAGGGCTTAGAGGTGAATACTCCACATTCCAGTAGCAGCTTCCTGACTGGCCTTTCACTGACTGCTCAAAGGCTGGTCTCAGGTTTTGAGACCATAAGACACCCCTCCACTCCCAACACTTAGCATATCAAGGTGCTGGCTCTGTTTTGGTTTTCAGCCTGGCTCCCCCTGGCTTTTGTAGGATTTGGTTTTGTGTAGCCTGGACTCACCTCGGGTAGGCAACATAAATCAGCCCTATCCTTTAGACAAACAGGAGGGGCAGTTTTCCACCGAATGGTACAGATAATATTGTGCAAGGTGGGCTAGGATCCCTGCACTCAGAGGAAACTTATACCATTTTTGCCTTTGATAGGAAAACTTACTCCTATTTGTTTTTGTCTGGAGGCAGAAGTGTAAATTAACCCTCTCTGTGCTGGAGGGTTTGCCTTGAACTTCCCCTGAAGTTGAGGTGGTGTGAGTTGAAGGAGGATTAAATAAGCTGATAGCTTCAGGTTGATTTCTGGTTTTAGATGTAATTTTTTCTGTGAGAGAATTACCTCGTTGTCAGCTTTCTTAGAAAATATTGGTGACTTCTTCAGTGAGAGCAGATAGTAATGGTAAATATGTCTCTTTTTAAAAAAATTTTTGTTAATGTTATAGCTGTTCCCAGTCTCAAAAATATCCATCTTTGAAAAATTAAAGGCGTGTCATAGGGATGCCATAACAACTGATCTTTAATGTGTTTTCCTTCCCGCAGCCGCTGATCATAATGTTTGTTACACATACAAAGTTTTCAGAAGTTTAAAATCTAGGCCAAACTTGCTTCTCAGATGATTTAATGATAAGCTTTGAGATGAACAATTCTATTATCTTTAATGTTTGCATTTTAACACTTTTTTTTTTTTTTTTTTTTCCCAGACGTGATTTAATGACAAGATGCTGGGCCCAAGAACCTCACAACAGACCTAGTTTCACTTACATTCAGGACAAACTACAAGAGATAAGACACTCTCCACTGTGTCTCCACTACCTTGAAGACAAAGAAACAGCAGCTGGAGTCATCAATGAAGCTTTTGAAGGTGAGTCTGGGTCAGTAGCTGCTGTCCCTGTGTACTGTAACAAAGTGTGATTCAGCAGTTCTTTTCACTACATTTGTCACTGCCTCCAATTCTCTGCCTATAAAATGGGAACACCAATGACATCTCTCTCATAATAAAATTGTAAACATTCAATAGGTGCCATTAGGTACGATGCAGTAGGTAAAGCACATATGAGATTACCAAGCAAAAAGACCCCTATGAGGTTGCAACTGAGCCTGCCTCACAGAGACATCCAGCTTGCATCTAAATTTTTGATTCTTCATGACCCTGTTCTGATAAAGCAAATGTTCCCTGTACAGTCAGGAGAGCTTTTAAAGGCTTCTGGGTGGAAATCTGCTCCAACTTCAAAGGCATCTATTGCCTCTCCGTTAGCTAAACATGGTAGTTAGGGACTGACTTACTTTAGGAGTACTGATTCAGTAGTTGCCTGAAAGTGAGGCATAAATTAAGTACACAAACTTTATCGTAGCACAAACTATGATAGCTCCAATCAGGAGTCGCACCATGTTGGTCCTCTGTGCACTGTGAATGAATAATACTAGGTGATGTTAGGGAAGATCTACTTAACACAGGGGACACAACAAAGCCAATTATAGAATGTTGTTAAAGTTGAGAAGACAGGAATTGAACAAATAAGTAGGTGATGCCAAATTTAAAGTTGTCTGTGATTCAAATTTTCTAAACATGGAAATGAACAACCTGACTGGGACAGAAAAAGAAGCTTTTCCCATCTTGCAGTAACTCCTGACTGGCTAAACCTAGAGGAAAAGTGAAACCTTAGTAAACAATGTGAACTGAAAATCTGTAAAAAGAAAGTTTTTATCAGTTGAAATATTTCACTTCTATTTCACAGACTTTTTTTTTTAATTTAAGCTATTTGCACACTATGGTTTTCTAGTGAAAAATATTTCCTGTGAAAATAACTGTTTTCCATTCCAAAAAAGCAAAACCTAGCTGTTTCTAAAATTCCTAAAGGTTTTTTTCTTTTAATTCTTCACAAAATGTTGTTGAACTGAGAAATGACCTTGCTTCATAAACAGTTTTGATAAATGGATATTTTGTGATTTTCTAAAAACTTCCTGATCCATTCCAGAAATAACGTAGTACTGAGTTACACAACTACATAGTCATTTTTCTACAGGATTCTACCCATATTCAATTTACCTGCATTGTCCAAGGCTCAATTAATGATAGTCTATTTGATATTTTGCCAATCTTTATCATGTGGTGTAGCTTTACAAATGTCAGTTTATCCCCATCGTGATTTCTCTCTCTGTCAGAGCCAGTCTGTGCATGATATGGTTATATGTCAGACTAAAGACTTTATCATTGACATGATGAAACCAAAGTAAGCCAGCACTGATAACTTACCATTTCCTGCTTTTGAAACAGCTGTTTTTGCACCCTTATGCTCTAATGAAGAGCTTTGTGCATTTGCATGTAGTGTATTTTCCTAGTTTCTTTAGGGGAATCTTCGCTTTGAATAATGGAGTTCAGGAAAGAGATACTTAATCTGGCGCAAATCTAAGCCTGCCGTTAGCTCAGGAAAGGAGAACAGCCAATTAATTAGGCACTTTGTCCAAGCTAATAGGCCTTAAGTTTTGGATGGACTTTATCTCGCCTAAATGCAGCTGTCTAGAAGCTAGGAGTCTTGTCTAAGATACTCTTCTAGATATCTCTGTAGTCGGGAGGAGAAAAGGACATCTCCAGAGAGTGACAATTCACATGTTTTAGGCATGTACCATAGCATGATCACTTTTGCCTTTGCCTCCACCGATGATGGCTGGAATTTAGGAGGCTTGCAACGTTCAAATTGAGCACAGCATCTCAGACTAGGTGCTTAAGTTTCAAATGGCTACAGAAACACAACTGGATGCAAGGCTGTGCTGTTTTGGCTGCTTGCATCTACTCCTGAGCTCGTGTGGTTTTCTGACTTAGACATCTTTGCTATGCATTCCCTAACTCCAGGGGCAACAGAGACCTGAAAACTAAGGGAATTAAGAAATTCCTGTGGTATTATGTCAATATCTGTTAAAATCTTTAGCAGGGCTGAAACTTTTAAATACAAGCCTGCCCCTGTGCTACTTGGAGTTGGGGAAATAGGCTGGAATATAGGTTGTCATCCTTTTGGTGGAGCAGGCCTGGCATAGATGTAACATGCAAAGATTTTAGTTTCAGTGCAAGTCTCCTCTTCGCATGTGCCAGCTAAGCATGATCTTTCCCCTGCTGTTAACTTGCTCAATCTAGGCAATAGTGCTTTCACTGGGACGACAAACATATATTCTTAACATAAAAAAGATTCTTTTGCCAAAATTTCAGGTTCTGCCACTCAGCAGAGATCACAGAGAAAAAACCCATTGCTTTATTTGTTTGCCAGGTACAAAAGTAGCATTCTTAGAAATGCCCGAGTTATTGAAAAGGAAAATATAGATTGAAACTGTCATGAAAAGTTTTGGTTTGAGTGGTTAAAGTTTGAAAAAACAGCTTACTACAGAAAATGTGATTGTGTAATGGACTTTTAAGGTAGTCTTAATAATAGTGGTACTCCATAAGGTATGTATAAGGTATGTTCAGGGGATCTGTTTGTGGTGGTAATTTTAAAAATCAAACTCCATTAAGCCTCTTCATAATAACCTAGTTGGTAAAAGCTGTCCCACTGTGGTAAACAGGTCAATTCAATGCAGGCAGAGCTTTAGCAATAGCTCTCAGGGCCAGCCTGTTTTCTTGACACACTCTCTCCCTGAGTTTTACCCTTTTCCCCACCAGCTGCCTTATTCCTTCTTGTGGCTTCCCCCCATTCTTCCCTTTCCATAAGCTCTGCCCAGCTGTTGTTGCCACAGACCCACTGCTGGATCTGCATTGGGATGGAAAGACAAAGCAACTGTTTCCATGCTTCCATTCAATGTTTTCATGCTTCAGTTCTTGAAACTCCTCCCTAACTTCTCCTCAGACTCATTTAGTTATTTTCACACAAGGAATGTCCATCAGGAAACAGTGTAGCTTGAGTTTTATTCATCTGTGTATCATCCTTTCATTTAAATGTATTTTAAAAGACTAAACACTTAATAAACTCTTTATATGTTGCTATGATGCACATACTAATTTCCTCTATATGAGTAGTTTATCTGTAGGTTATATCTCCCTCTTTCCCCAAGTACAGTCTTTATAAACCCATTAAAACGTTATGCTGCATACTTGACTGAAGGTCTGGAGTCCTGGTGATGTCTAAATTTTGCTGGATTATCTGATCAGGGTTACATACATGTCAGTTTTCTGTAGCTCTCCAGCCATAAATTAATTCAACTGTTTTTCTGCCTGAGATGTAAATCTTATGCAATGGAGTTTAGTGAAATGCGGGCTCCAGAAGTGCAGTTGATTTAAGCAGGAACTGGCAATAGGGTTCTAGTTGGGCTTCCAGACTAAAACACTCACTCCTTCATGACCCTGTCATGAACAGTTTGGGGCATGGGATATGTCGCAGTCTGTGATTTGTAAAATGCTGTATAATAAGTAACAATATTTAAAATAACTGTAAATTTGTATTAATTTTTAGCTGGGACTAAATGCAGCACTTCTTGTGTTTGTTGTAGTAGTAGATAGATAACAGCCAAAACAAATAATCCAAAAGACTGTTCCATGATGGATTGTCCTGGACAACATTTTCCAAAAACGTTACGCGGTCATTGGCCTTTGTGTGTAATGAAACTCCTGTCATGAGCCTCCCGCCAAGAAATGCTTGCTCTCACCAGGAGACTTGGTTCCAAAAGAAAGAGCTAAATGTCAAGCAAAGTGAAACGACAGGCCTCAAAATAACTACGACACTTACCTTACATGGAGTCATGCATCTTCCAATTTCTTTTGAGCCTTACCTACTTGTAGGTAGCCACACCTTTAGTAGGTCCATATGTGCTTCCAGTGCCATTTCATAGGTGGGAGAGCTGGAAAACATTAAATTTTCTCATCAACTTTAATGCTGGTGCCGTATGACATGCAGATTGCAAGTGCGGGTGAACTAATACAGATAGTATGTTAGTGGTCTGGACAGCACACTAACAGGATAGTGTGGGGATGGCAAAAGGGACAACCGGCTTTGTTATCGCAACAGTTGCCTTTCTAAAGGAGGCATCAAATGACAATAAATAGGCCTGAGCAATACCAGTGGCTCCTGGCACTGCTGCTTCAGAAGGAGGGAAGCAATCTCAGGACCAGGAACAGGTCTATGAGTTCAGAGTTTTTCCTTCTTGCTCTTATAGGCTTCCCCAGGACATTGCTCATGGGCATTAAGCAGCATTGGCCTTTTTTTTGAGTGAGGAAGCACTTTCCAACTGGAGGCTGAGACACTAGTGGTCTTTGAATCCAGTGGGAATTGATTGAGCAGAGGCCCCATCACCAAAGTCCCCATTCATTGCTGAAAGATAGGCTGTTCTTTATGCAGTTTCAAGAAGTTCAAATGAAATGTCATGAATCAGTGTGCTAACAGGATGGCCCTGCATTGCTGTATAAATAACCAGTCCATCTATTTTCAGACATAACTTTTTACATTTGCACATACAAGACAGCACGATATTTTTTCAGGTCCCAAGCGTGCCCCTTTACGGATGGAAACACCTGTTTGTTTTGGCAAACGTCTTTGCCGACATCAGACAACTGGTCATTAAGCAGCTGGAGCAGCTCCTTGCCTTTATGACCCAGGAGGACTATTCTTATCAGTGCTGCTCCCCACAATCCCTTTTGGACCTGTAAGGAAAAAATGGCAAATTACTCAGAAGGTGTGTCACAGCATTACACTCTTACAGCTAGAACTGGCTCCTCTGGTGACATGCGGGGCAGTTGGAAGGAGCTCAAGGAAATCCAGGGCAAAAGAATAAAGACTAAAAGGAAACACATTTGACCTCAAAATCCTCATTTTTAAATCCCTAAGCTGGAGAGGTTACTTGAAAAATGTGGGAAGATAAAACAGAATTTTCTAATGTTTCCTTTTTTCACTTATCTTTACAAAGCCAGTCACTCATCGTATTTACTTTTTTTGGCAATTAAGGTACTTGCTAAAAATGTGCAAAAGTTTGCATTGAGGAGGTTTGATATAAAAATCTGGAATCAGCAATTTCACCATTATATATCTGTCCTCGCTGCTGGCTGAATAGTACTGGTTTGCTGTTCCCTGTCTAAGAGCCATCAGTTTATTTTCCTAAAACGAGCTGCGCTTTAAAACACTATTCTGCACACCTCTCTGAACTTAAAGTAATCACTTGGACAAACGGAAGCTTCTCTAAAGCAGATGTGTTGATAAGAGACATTTTTAAAACCTTGTATCTAGTCTCCTTTGTATTTTTCTGAAATTCAGTAATCCTCTTCCCCACTTAGCTTAGTGAGTGGCTGACCCAAAGCCAGCAGAGGTCAAAGAAAAGGCTTCTTCCAAAACAGTGAGTGCTTGCAACACTGCGGGAAAAGGGAGACATGGTGGTGTGATCATTTCTTATTTGTCCCCTAGACAAATGCTGTTTGATTCCAGAGAGCGCACATGAGCCATACGATACTGCAAGGCGAGTCATGCTAATACTTTGCCTTGGACTGAGGAAAAAAAAGTCAGATGATATGATGTTATAAGAGCTGACATTTGTGTAGCATGGTTGTATAGATATAAGCAACTAAAAATCAGGCACTGCATTTATGCTGGCTGTCTAAGCTGTTTGATGGTCACCAGAGAGCTGTAGGCATGTCCATGAGATATTGCTGTGTACAGGTAAGGATGTGAAATAAGCATCTCCACAAAGTGGCTCATTCCTCCTTTCTCTCTCTCCGTTGACTGTAACGGCAGCCTAGGCAAGGAGCCTAAACTGGACATGTAAGACCGGGGCCATTAAAGCTTGATAAAATGAATCCTGCTTTGTGACCTAGAGAAGGGGGGGTTCTTATTTATACAGTCTTATTATATTGCAACAAATGTGGAACTGGACTTTTTGGTTCTCTTCTATTATAAATGATAATAAACAAGATCATAAACAGGCTTATATCTGTATTTCCCAAGACAGCTTCTTGCACACAGAGGTTTCAGTCCACAGATTTCTGAAAAAATCTATTAAAATAAAGACAGGCAGCCAATGCTTCAAGGAGTTTAGTGCAGTGGAAATGCAGGATGAGCAAAATTCTCACTTTTAGCACCTTCAGTGTTTGAAAGAATAGCAAAGCTTGGTGAGTCACCCTTAAACCATGCAAGATCATATGCTTCATTAGACAGGAAACACAGATATATCTCCACTGATATATAATACAGAGTGGAGTATTAAAACGGATATATATTTGTTCTATTTATATTCTTACTGGCAACGTGGGGAAACTGAAACACAGGACCTCCAGCTACAGGTGGCCAGCAGGTATCAAGAAAATATTCCCTACACAGGAACTATCTCCTTGAGCTAACCAACATAGCTGAGGTGGAGAAGTCAGGGTTCAATAGCCACCTTTTTCACCCTGAACAAAGATACATCATCGAGCACTTCTTTTGAGTGTGTTCACGGTAGGGTACACCTTTCAGCCATGCCAGTAAGTCAGCCAGCCTCTCGTTTACTGCCACGTACAGTGCATGGCAGTGTATGTATGAGAAAAACAAGAGGATATTACAGGGAAAAAGTAAACGTGGCTGTACTTCTGAATACCTTACCATATTGAAGGTGCTAAGCATCGAATGGCTTTATGTTATCCAGGATTAGTAACATCCCAGGCTGGCTACTTAGCTGGTGTAAATCAGCGGCATCCCGCTGGTTTCTATGGAGATTTGTTAATTTGCACTAGCTGAGGATCTGGCCCTGAAATAGCTGTAATAGAAGATCAACATCTCTAGATCAGTTTGTTCAGTGTCTACTAATCAGCTTTTCTACTGACATTTTTTTTCGTCTTATATGTTGTCACCTTCTGAACTTAAACACCAAAAAACCCATCTGCTTATCAAGACATCACAAAAATTTGCACCCTTCCAGACAGGACTTCAAAACATGTTGTGAGCCCACACAGCCTACTGAGCAGGCGAAGAGAGACACTCTGCGATGGCGAGGCAGGATACGTGACCCAGCTCAGCACCGCAGCTGCCCTGCGGCAGGAAACAGCCGACTGAGATGCTGAGATTGGGAAGGGGGAAGCACGGATGTTATCAGGTTAGGACCGGTCTCCTCAGAGGAGGCTAAGCAAGCAAACTCCATCCCTCATTGGTATGAGTCAGGCGATCATAGTTTCTTCTGTCAATTAATGTGGGGCTCTCTGGAGTAAGCTTCTGCTTACCCCTGGAGAGATGCATTGTAATTAATTTACCTGCAGTTTAGCTCAGATGTTGTGCTTTAAGCACGCCGCTAGTAGGAAAAGTGCCCAGCAAGGTCAAAGCTACATGCATTTAGGACCTGAGACAGGTATCTATCCAAGTACGAGCTTTGAACATGCCATTTTAGTTATTGGAAGCAGTCTACCTGAGAGAGCACAGACCTCAGTTAGGAACCTGCTCCTCAGCAGAGTGTTTCTCAGCCTGCACAAAGCTCTGGACTGCCAGAGCTAGACTGCCTCATGCCACGAGGTAGGTAGTTTAAAGCGAACATGGGTAATTCTAGACTATGCAGCAGTCCGCAGTGTAGACAACCCCTCAGGATTTAAGCGTTTGGAGTTGACTCCCCAGCACGACTTCACATTCCATGAAGGTGTTCCTTGGACGCCTCCTCTCGGGACGTTTTGTTGGCTCAGTCAGGCTTCGCTTGTGAAATCTGAGGGGATCACATCACATGGTTTATCCTGCATTTACTCACGTATAACCCAGCATGACTATACATCAATCAACTAATTTTAGCAATGTTAAAACCGAAAAGAAAATAATGATATCTCATAAATATTCTGACCTGCCTTCCCCCTCCAGCTTCTCTCTCTCTTCCTTCAAATTCTTAACATTTTTGGGAAGGAGCTTCCAAAGATTATTCAGAATTCTGTGCATTGGCTTGTGGCTTCCCCAGCGTGTTGGTGGTGCTTCTAGCCCTCACATTTCTGGGGGAATTTCACAACATATAATGTTTTTTTTTTCCTCAGTTCCTCATTTTTCAGTATCTTCTATCTCCATCCATCATATAACTCAGTGAGCAAAAAAATATTTACTTGCTTTGCGGACTTACATGAGAGGCAAACATTGTCGTACATAACTTGCCATCCTGACATCTTGGCTTGTGCTACGCTTTCATTGGGGCCGAACACTGCGCTAAGAGGAGATGGCACAACAGCAAAGGAAAGGGCACTTGTAGTCAAAAATCTCACTGTGAAAGTGACAATGATGTAGTTTATACATGTCATGCCATTGCGAAAAGGACAACAACGTTATATTCTTCCTCTGTATTTGGATAGGGAATGTTTATTCTGCAAAAATAGTCTTTCTTGCTTATTTTGTCCCCAAAACTCAAAAAGTAAACCCAAGGCAAGGTGTTTGAATTTTTTAGCTCTTTTTCTCTATAATGAGAAACGCAGTGGTGCATAGGCTGAAAAGGGATTATAATATTTTATATATTCTGTAGTTCTCCAGACCTGTTGGGGAAAGAATTAGTAATGTATCTATATATCTGGTAAAAATATCTCAGTGACCTCATACTCACATTTGTGTAAACATCACCTCATCAGTTCCAGATACTTATACAGGAAACAAATCTGAATGCTCCTCTAGTGTTCTATACTTAGGCAGGTCAGCCGGCATATGTCTGGTCTGTAAATACCCAGTTTTACTTGGGTCCTTATTTTAAGGTTTCTCTCTTAAGAGTTTGCTGCAAACAAGCCCTCAGCATTTGCCACTGTGCCTTTTCCAAAGCAACTTACTCCTGGCAGTTCCCATTAAAAGCTTTATTAAACAAAAAACAAATACAAAGAAGAGCTGTGCTGGTTGGTATAGGCTTAGTCGGGACTGAATTACTAAATATTGCCATAATAGTCCTGAACTGACAAAATGAGTATCAAATGATTTTTCATCGCTGTCAGTCACTGTGGCATGTGACCACTGTTTGTTCTATGTCCCAATCCCTATCTTGCTAACAGGTTTCTAAAATCAAAATTCTCCTTCAGACTTTTCCTGTTAATCTTTCCTAACGGACTTCAGCATCCGGAACAGACTTTTGCCTTTATAGCTCGGGGTGTGTGTGATTATAGTGATATAATATATTGTATCTGCCTGGTGTGACAGCATAATTCTTGTGGTTCTTTTGAACAGATAACCCCAAATGTCACATGTTTAATTTTCCAGTTGTGAAGTAAAATAAGGAGGGAGTGTAATAAAAGAAGGTGCGTGTTACAAAAATAAATGCAAAACACAGCAACAATTATAGTTTGAGCCCTTAGTTAATAATTTTTACATTTTTTTGAAAGATATACCCCTGGCAATAGATTTCAGGCAACTCTGTATATATGAACAGCATCAAATCAGGGAAAAGTTTTTAGAAATGGGAAAAACACACTGGATTGACAACTTCAAGCTTCTAGAAAGGCAAAACAGAGAGACAGTCTATAATGATTTAGTAGGTAGAACTGCCTGTGTTAGAGGACGCTCTAGCAGTGTTATTGCCAGGGTTACACAAAGGTACAGATTAAAATCACTTTGGCATTATTCAGGCTATCTTTACTATCAAAAGAAGGGAGTCATATATTCATAACTGTAGTGTTGCCCGTAGAAGTATGAATGGTGATGACCAACCTTCCCTAAGTGATTTGCTTAAAGCTATAATCCATGCAGACAATAGCAGAAAATGAATTTGAATCATCAGTCGCTCTTCATGTGGTCACTAGACCAACTTTCTCCAACAGCTGTCTGACTTTGCTTTCTAATACTACATGTATATCACTGGGGCATTGTCTTTTTTTTTTCTTTTCTTTTTTTTTTAAATGCAGATAGTGATGTTCCATGTGCAGATTCGGACAGTATTCTTTCAACCACGCTCATGGAAACAAGGAATCAAGAGGGCTTAAATTATTTGGTGTTAGTCAAAGAAGGCAACCAAGAGCAAGGAAGCATCAATTCTGCTGAACTTAGTTAAGTCTGATTCCCTCTGAAAGAAAGAAAGAGTGAAAGAAGAGAAAACGCTCTACCAAAGAAGACATAAGCCAAGGAAAGTATTCTGCACTTCATCATATTTACAGAGATGTCTTTAAAAAAACAGGAACTCTCTAAAACATTAGAACTACCAAAAAATATCATAAGGTACTGAATGATGTGTAGCAGAATAAGACAACAATTACATATCTTTTGATTTTCTACATGGGGTGTTTCACAGGGGATAGTTTAAGGGAATAAAACAACCAGACAGCAAGTGATTTTACTGTGGAGATGATTAACTTTAAACAATCACATATGCCTCAGACACTTCCAAAAAGGGAGTACTAGTATGCCGTCTTAAAGAATCAACCAACTCGCTCATGAAAAAAAACCCAACAAACAAACGGTTTAAATTCATTTTGCACAAACAAGATTTTACTAATTGAAAAACTAACATAAATTCTTGTATTTTTATGAACTCCAAATCAGAAAGCAACTGAACAATGGTGACTGGTTTGTTCACTGCTGAAGATGGTCTATTTTGCCATTTAATTTAAACAAATGCTTGCAATCATCTTGAATGTTAAGTTGCACAGCAATTGATCTGTGAATCTAGGAAAGCTTGTTTTCTTACATTTCTTTTCCTTTCCCTTTCTAATGTTGATCATCCTCGTTTATTTCTTATGAGACTGGGTGAAGAGAAATTTTTATTAATGTGTTTGGAGATCAAGTCAAAGTATATAATAAAACAATATATAAATCATTACTGAATAAAAGAAAGCAATAAACCTTTTGGAACATTTCATCATGAATAGTAGTTTGCAAATTATGAAGAGTATTGACATCTGTCAGGAAGCTATAAACGTGCTCTGACTTTATGCAAATATTTGATAATGTGGGACACCAAAGAGTAGTAAAGGCATTATCTGATGTCAGAATGCATACCTTTTTAAGATGCAACTCCACTGAAATCAAACTTGAGAAGTTTCTTATATGGAGATCCAACACAGATGAAGAAGAAATTTGGTTTTTGACTGTTTTACTCAAACGAAATAGAAATGGAGAGCTTTTCAATTAGGATTCTTCAAAGTCCCTGACAAAGCCCCTTCAAGCAGTCTATAATTATATAATTTTTTTTTATTCATCTACAAATTAGTGGACAAGCCAGATTCGCTAGTAGCAACAGTTGCAGCGCTGCTTTTTTTTTCTCCTAAATAATGCTCACCAGACCATGAGTGATGGATAAATAAATAAATATAATATTTCCTTCCTCTTCAAGTGCTGCTTGATTGATTGTACAACCATCCTTCCATTTCATTAACTTAAACATGAGTAACATTTACTAACCAGTAGCATGTGTTAGCCAGAATCTGTGAAGAGCCTCACAGTTTTGTAGTCACCACACCTGGATGACTCCATGTGCATGTGTAATTCCTCTTCACTCAAGAGGACTACTCAGTCAGCAAGCCACAAACAAAGGTTTTGAAAACCAAGAAGACTTCACATCGTGATATCTTTTTCTTTAGAAGAAGAAGCCTTCAATCCTGCCAAAATTTTGTCTAGGCAGCAACTTTCACAGGCCACATGACCATGTCTGTGATGTGATAACCCAAGTTGATTCAGTTTCATATAGGTCTGAGTTGAAAAAGTCATGCATGAGCCTATCCAACATGGGTAAAATGGGTTAGTGTGCAAGGTGCGTGTCAGTGACAGACAGCATTCAGAAGTAATGCCCTTGAGGTCTTGTAATAGTCACGAATACCTAAAGCAGCATAGAAAGAGCAGAGGAGAAGGTAAGTCTTGCTTTGTCCGCATTTTGTAAGTGTTACAAGACAAGAGTAATTTTAATGAAGGATTTATCACAGCATGATGAGGACGAAAGCGTCAAGTTTAATGTGTTGCCAATAAATGAAAGCTCAGGATATTGACCAGTGATCTATGCCTTTTGCATCTAATAGTATGAAAGATGGATTGGACTGGGTAAAACACAAATCTCTCAATTCAAATCTAAGGATCCTGATCTATAACTTGCTGAATTCAGTGGAAGACACAATACCCAACCTTCCCTGTAAGTGCAGTGGTCTGAGGCATGCTTAGTGATACAAATTATCAGCTTGAAGCATGGCCCTACCCATTCTCCTCTGTTCTCCTTTCCTCGTTTCCCTGCCTTAGAGGAGTAAGAATGCAAACACAACTATTCCACTGAGTTATAGCAAAGCTGAATTTGATGTGTGCAAACTTACCTCACTTGCGTCCGCTCATTATGCTACTTGCAAAGAATTTCTTAATCCATATTTCTGTATCACTCTTCTCTTTACACATCTTCATCATTTCACTTCTCATTGAAGTGATGCTTCCTTTCTTCGTTTGAACTCTTCATGATGATTCATGCTTTACTCATCAACTCTTATTCACTATCACCTCTTGCCTTCAAGCAGCCAACCCCTGATCACAGTTTTCAAAGCTATAGTCGGGGAGATGCACATATAAGAAGTGTTGAGAATGAAAGATCCTTTTAGCACGTTGTCTCTTGTGTGGAGAAGTGGCACCACCTGGCCTGTGTTTGTCTCTAGCTGTTGGCACCTCCTGCTGTGGCAGATCAAGGGAAAGAGTCAAGAAAGCCTTGGGTTCAAGTGTCTTGACTTTCAAGACTATAGGTTTTTAAATAAGTGTAAACGGGTTCAAGAGCAGTAATGTAATTTAAAGGAAATATGTATTTAGTGGAGAAAAGAATCCTGACATATTAGAAAGGTTAAATATGACATAAGGGTAAAAGTGAAGCCATTTTTGTGACCACGCTTGTGTGATGTACTGCTGAGAGACTCATCCTCAAGCATAGAGGCAATATCATGCATTTTTCATTTAAGGTGTACAGTGAGACCGAGTCTATGGTGTGATATCTATGTAGTAAAAGGAATTATTTTTTGATTCCCTTGTAAGCCAGAGGAAGCCACCTAAATAAGAGGAGAAACTTGTCCTCAGAAGATTCCCTCTGCAAGAACTGGAGGAACGAGAAGGTGATGTCTGAAGTCTGAATCCTACCAGCAATTCCAAAAGCCTCTTAACAAAAGCATAATTCTGAGGCTGGTATAAAGCAGATGGACCCAATGTGTACCTGCTGTAAATCAGGCTAAACATGTTAGGCTGTGCTGATGTACAGCAGTGGAGAAACTGCCTCCGAGTCTTTAGCTTCCCAAGATTTGGGCTGACAGAGGTGGACCTATGGCCAGCCCAGCCCAGCCAACAATAACTAAAGCATTAATGTGTTATCAGTATTGTTTTGGTGGCAAATCTAAAACATAGCACGAGACGAGCTGCTACGAAGAAAATAGACTCCAACCCATTACAGGCTCTAACCTGCCCGGGAAGAGATGTGTGCCCCCAGGGGCTGATGGGGGGATGCCCTAGGTGAGTCTCTGGGACGCAGCCGGTTACTATCTCAGGCTTTTCGTTGTTCCTTGATGCCAAAACAAACACTTGGCGAGATCACTAAGCAATGATGGTGAGCATGCTTCAGGATGTGATACCACAGGCCCACAGTGCCGGGCTCTCAAATGGCAATGACTGAACTTTGAGCCGTGCTTGGACAGACATGGACATACTATGTGGCTTTAGTTGGCTTATTTAATCTCTCAGCTGCAGACTTGACATCCATATGAATGGCTGAAAAATATTTACAGCTACCTATGAATAGTATTTACTACAACATAACACAAATGCTGTGGCGATTAATTAAAGTTTGTAAATTGTTTTGTAAACGTGAAGGGCCAGGGCAGATGTTATTTATTTACTAAGGCAGCTTTTTCAGTGGCATCAATTCGAAGTCTGCTATCTTCAGCCCCCTTGGTCTACAACAAGAGGTAATATCCCACCATCAGTGCATTTCTGGTTTGAGAGTTACTTGCAAGGGCTTTTGAGCTGGCACATAGTGATGACCAGATCTATCCAAAACCTCTGTACTTCACGCTTTCCATTCAGGATCACAATCACGATCCTACAAAGGAAAAACCAAAGCTTTATGACAAAAAAACCTGAGTTCTTACTGGGTGAAAGATAAAGTTATGGAAAGTTTGCATGTAGCTGCTGCTGAGATATGCCAGGCTTCAGTGGGATCACTTGCTTATCCCCATGTGCCACAGAGAAAACCTTCAGCAGTTTGACGTGAACTATGGGAACGTGGCTGTCAAGATCTCTGAAGAGAAAACTTATACAGCTTGAAAAGAGGATTTTTTGAGATATGAAAAACAAAAGACTTGTTTGCCATTATCACATAGGACTGAAAAATGTAGGGTGTTAAGAGGATTTCTTTGCCTTTTTTATATTTTCAACTCAGGTCTCATCATCCCTGGGAAACTTTATTGTAGAGTCATTCAATGGCATCATCCCAAGATCTGGGGAACTTAAATATGGCCACCATAAAGGCAAAACGTTGTGGGGGCTATACGGCTAATGCAAGTGTTTTCTATTAGTCTTCATTACCTGCAAAAACTGATAAGTGGCGGGGACAAGAAAGGCAAGAGCTGAGTTCACCACAACCTTGCTTATCTGAGAAGCTCAAGCCAGGGCCCAGGCTATACTAACTAAAGTTGCTGTTCCTCAGCTTTCCTGGTACCTTAGATAACAGAGACTAGTAACATCCTCCAGATCACAAGGTCCCTCAAGATTTGGTTCCCTTGGTACTTGTATGGAAGGGCACAAAGACCCTTACAGTAGGGCCACTGCGCCCTTGGTTCCCACAGCTGTTTCCAGCAGGAAAGTTTTACCATCTACTTGAACTAATGTCTCCAGCTTTTTCTTTTATTTATTTTCTTTGACATCTGTAGCATGCTGCCTATGACGGTTTCAGTCCTCAGGTGCGACTCTACTGCGCACAACCAGGTGAAACCAATTCTCTGTGGTTCAGGTTTAGGACTATGCATTTCAATAATAACTGTAAGGGCAAGCTTTCTTCTTGATTCAAATTTTCCTCTTTCTACACAAAGCTGATCTTAATTCAGCTAAAACAGATCTGAAAACCCTTACTGTGGAAAAGAATGTCTGTAAAATAGCCTGTAAAACGTCTGTAAAATAGACGTGCCTGTTGGTGGTTAAAAAGTTCTAGTTCACATTCATTTCTTTCAATTGCTTCTTGAAAGTTTTTCTTACACACACACTGGAGTAAGTTGCAGGAGCTTGCATACCAGGTGGATTTTTCAAACGATCATGTCTCTATTTATAATGACACTTGGCACCTCTAACTGACATTATGTTTTAAGTCTAATAAATAACCAGAAACTCAGTGCCTCAAAGCCAAGTGATGATGCCAAAATATTGTCATTATTGGCAGTGACATGACTGATAATGACATATGAAATAACCTTTTTTATAATGTGTTAACTTCATCTTCAGATGACGTCTTCCATTTGGAGGATGTTCATCACCACCTTCTATCTTTTACGATAAGAACAGAGCTGTAAAATAGCCACTCTCTGTTTGGATACAAATACCTTTTGCAATGATGTTGGCATAGCTGCACCTTTTTTTTCCTGCTTTTTTTTTCTTTCCTGTCTTCCCTAACGGTACAAGTTACTTAGTGCTCATTGGAGCACTTTGTTGTCCTATGCAGTACAGTAAGAAACTTCATCTGTCCTATATGAAACTCAGTGGAGTTTCGACATCATTACATATCACCAACATCTCAGGACTCTGATTAACCTCCTGGTGCGTTTCTCTTCACGTATCCAATTTTCACACCTTTCCAGGAGGGCTGACCATGTGTAAGTTCTCAGTAATTTCCAGTCATGAATATATTTAGCTTTCTCTTACAGAGAAACAGGAGAGGCAGAAGTCTGGGAGTCACAGAATTAGCCTTTTATGAGAATATCTCCTCTCACATCTTCATATTTCTTCAGTTTGACATCACCACGTCCTCGAGGATCGAAACCTGCTCACACAGTGCAGACTTGTGTTCTTTGAGTAGGACCTTGCCAGCTTTGTGCTTTCCTCAGTTTGTCTGCTGACATAGTCTTTTTTATCTTAACAGAGGTATCACTCCATAATTTTTGAGTCTGCTGCTTAAGGCACAAAGAATTATCCTCTACCTGAATCTACTAAAACAAAATTAGTGTTGATGATAAACCACGGTCAGTTGACAAAGACTCTTGCCTATCCCACTCAGAGACAGCTCCTGGCTTTAGTGACAGCATCACCAGGCTTGACACTGTTATTTCTCTTCACAGAAGCAACCTGAGAAGGGACTATTGGTCCTACTTCTTCCCACCATTCAAGGTTTGGCATTAAATAATTAATACAGGCATCAAAAATGAAGGAAAAATGACACATTTAGAAATATCTTTAAAAGTCCTTGTATAGTTAATCATATGGTATTGCAGCAGTAAGTTTAGGTGGTCACTAAAGGCTGGGTGAGGTGTCGTCAGGAAGAGGGTTTGACCTTACTGTAGCTCAGTTGTCAGGCCTGCATGCAGTAGTCATACTGCCACCAAAATTAAGCATTTCTACTCCTCCCTGCTGGGTTGCTCCCCATTTTTTTCAGGTCTTTTCTCCAGGGAACGCTTTCTGAAATGCCTACCTATTGATGGAAGCAACATAAGAAAAGATGATGACAAAGAGACTAGAGCTGCAAGTGCCCTCTTGCTACTGTGTTTGCACAGTTGTGGTTTGGCTTGGATCATAGACTCCTGCAGCCTCAAAGAAGTATGTATGTTGCTGGGGCATGAGAAGCAAAAAAAAAGAAGGTTTAGCAATAAAATGGATTTTAGAAGACAGGCCTATATACACAGGGGTTGGACAGTGACTAAAAACTTATGACTGTTACTCTACGGGCTACGCAAGTGTAAGAATTGTGAATTCTTATCTGATTTGCACTTCTTTTTTTTTTAAATTTGCAAGACTGGCAACTCAGGTGGCAAAGCGGAACAAGAAAGTGCTCTGGGAAATACACTCCCACAGAGGGTAAACAAAACAAAATACAAATGCCCTCTTAAACACAGGATTTGCATTTTCTTAGCAGAATAAACTCTCTGCCTTGACTCTCTGTGCTCTCACTGAAGTGGAGGTCATGGCTAGTGACAACTGGGAGCTGTTCCTGGAGGCTCTCTTGCCTTTTTAGGTTATGAGGGTCTCTGTGTGTTTAGGATAATATGATTGACAGCTCCACTCCGGCCCCAATTAGCACCCTATAATTTATTAGCTTCTGCTTTCAGATTATGCGCTAACTTCACAAATATTTCAACCACGGAAACAGCAGCTATCAAGTGTCTCTTTCCTGATCCGGCTCACTGGGAGTGCGGTTAACTACAAGGAGCGAGCTGTGCAGGTCTGTCAAGAGAGAATAATCATTTGTGTCTCTGTGCAACTGGGGCTGTCGCAGCTCTCTAGGACTCCACTTGTGGAAAAAAATGAGATGTTCCACTGGATCAGGGATTAGGGCTTGGTTCCTACCACTGGGGTATGATGCAGGATTGGGGCCAATGCCCTGACTCTTCCAGAGAGGGCCTATGTTTGCCTAATTCTGTTTATTGTACAACTACCGATGCTTCAACTGCATGCAAACAGCATTGATGGGGAAGTTTGTGTCCCTCCTAATGACGTTCCTTTGCTCCTCTTTCCTGCACCCTGGGGCCAGGGTGGCAAGTGCAGGAAGGAAGAGACTGGGTGAGGCAGGAGAACAGAGAGGGGATGAGATGCAGGGTCAGGGATGGGGCCAGAAGTCAAGGACAGGAGAAGTGAAGAAGTTGTGTGGGGTGGGGTTTCTGAACAAGGAGAGCTCCTTGCAGCCGTGCCTTGGCCAGGTGGGAATGTGCCATGCAGTGGAGGAGACAGGGCACCCTCAGTAACATCCAGCGTGGTGTTACATCTCCTAATGGGATAGCTCTCCCGTTTGTATTTATCCTGCCTTTACCATGAACGCAAATAATCAACTGACGCATCCCTAAAGAAAAGCTCCGGTCCTTGGTCAGCCTGTGTTTTTGGGAGCTGCAGCTGAGCATGGCAAAGGGAGGTGCCTGTGCACGAGAGTGGGGCCCAGGGGTGCACACCCCCACAGCCCTGCACCCTCACCCCTTCTTCTCCCGCAGAGAGGGCAGGGACAGGAGGAGGGGGACACAGCACCCCGGTGCCTCTCTGTTACAATTTGCACTCATGGGTTTGGTGCACAATTCACAAATTACGCCTGGCTATGGAGGTAGTAGAAGGTGCACTGCAAAGCTCACTAACTCCTCCTGTGCGACTGGAGATCCACACGAACCGGGGGGACCCTGCTAGCCTGAGTTGCTTGACAGTGCAGTTGGTTTACAGAAGAGTCTAACCATGCTGGGAACTAAATTAACAATTCGGTTCCCAAGGGTATAGCCCCAAGGCTTGAGGGTTGACTGAAGTAAAGTCTTTTCTGTCTTTTTCTATTTTCCTTTTCCTTTCTTAATTTTTACTTATTCCCATTTCCCTACGCAAAAATTGCCAAGCCTACAAAATCAATACCTCATTCCTCCAAATAATCACACTGCAAGTCTCTCTCCTTCCCCTGCTGCAACTGCTCCTCTGGGTGGCAGTCCAGGGAAGCCGGCCAGGACACCACAATCCCCCAGGGGAGCTGGCTCGCCCTTCTGTAATCAAAGGGCACCTTAATTACAGCCCTTGCCCAGAAAAAGATGTACGAGGACTGCCAGTCAGAGAACCTTGATGCATCCAAAGACACCAGCAGCATTTTCCTCCCTTCTAGGAAGGGACCAACCTTTAAGCCCTCACTAGAGCTTGTCATGAACCTAAATAGGACTTCAAAGGGAAGGCGAGAAGGGGCGGCAGTCCCTCCTGACCCAAGGAGGAGACAGGGCAGATACATTTCCCCAGAGACAGGCAGCAGACAGTCCAAGGGAGGCAGAGGATTACTCAGACTCTCTTTCAGCCTCTCTCTTCTTCCCTCCTCCTTCTCCTCTGCTGGGGGCTCCTATGGAAAACCCACTGGAAAAGGAAGCAGGAAATAAGGAACGTCACCCTAAAGCTCGCCAACATTAGGCTGTAAGTGCAGGGGCACATAAATACGTGTCTAAAGAGGTCTGCACAGCGTTCTTGCAACTGCAGCTGTACTGAAGCAAAACACTCATTAAAATAAAGCGTAGACTGCGACCACATAGACAGCGACACAAATACTACGTACCGTCCCCACTTCCATTCTTTCCTTGACAGGTCGCTGTTGACCTTGAAGTTCATTAAAACGGTATTCCTTAGTGCTTTGCTAAGTTTCAGTTATTTTCAGAACGGGAGATAAATGTCTGTAGTGAATGTGCCCAGAGTTCCCCCTGCAAACTCATACAACCTGCTCTCACAGCAGACACTCTTGCTATGCCTGGTACTGCCGTGCTTTGCGGCAGATCCCGTCCCTCTGCCTCCTTCCCTGCCTGAACGGGTCAGGAGCTGTGTCTGTTTGTCTGTCCCAGCTGGGCTGGTCTGTTTGTCAGGTGGGCAGCGGGAGAGCCAAGGCCGGTGCCGACCTCCGCCCGGCTCTCGGGAAGGGGCACCGGCAGGATCGGCTCTCCAGGCTGCAGGAGTGGGGACTCGCAGCCCTGCTTTTTCCACGTGTGACAAGCAGGTGACAAAAAAGACATACGTCACATAAAAGAAGGGTTTCTTTTGTATTTTCAGATTCCCTGCAAGCATGATTAAGCAAGTAATAAACTATGATCCAAAGAGGAACAAAACAGACCTGCGAAGTGGCACCGGGGTTGTTCGCACTGTTACCACCCTGGGAGCCGTGGGTCCGGTCCTGGAAAGGCTCATTCCCAAGTCTGTCAGGTAGGTGCTGTGAGCACCTGGAGGCACAATAACACAGAGTGAGCAAAACTCTGCAAAGGTTAGCCAAAATAGGGCATGTGCTCTTTCAGATTGCAATCCATCCGTAGCAGGCACATTTAAAAAAAAAAAAAAAGTTGTTGGCACAACCTCTACCACCTCCAGCCACAATCTTGACTTTGGTGTTTGGATGCTTTCAAAATATGACAACAAAAAAGAGGACCCGGAGAACAAAGTCACGTACTCATTGCATAAATTCTCATGCTTGAAAATATTCATAGTCAAAATTAATTGTAAATGCCAATGAAGTAAATGACTGGTTTTGCCTACACGAATATTTCCAAACGTATTTGGGTTGTACTGCTGAGCACTCCTAATTATGAATTGCAGAGGAAGGGGGAGGGGAAAGAAAGAAAAAAAGAAACAATTGTGGTGAAACACAACCAATGCTAGAGCCAGATTAATCTTTTTTTCAAACAAACCTTTAAAAACAGCCTAAAAAAACCCACAGGCAAATGCTCACAGAATGATCCCGTTATGTCGAAGCCTCTGCAGCAATACAGTTAAATGCTATTTTTGGTTACTTTTCTCCTGCAAAGTGCTGCTGCCCTCTTTCTTGATAGATGCCTCAGAACATTTTGGTTTAACCAGTAATATAAATCCTGGAGTCCTTCCCTTGCCCTTTACAGCTTGTCTGGGCTCTGGCTAAGCGGAGTCTGATGGCGAAATGCGTGGGGGTACGTCTGGCCGAAGGGATGATGGCAAGTCACCTCTAGCCATTTGCCGAGCTCTGGCCGGGGATGCTCTGCACGCATCGCTCCTTGCCAGCTTCTCACGCTCTTTACTCACACTGCTTTGTCGCGCTCATACTACTAGGATTCCTATTCTTTCCCTGAAATGGAGTTACTGCCGACCTGAAACATAGGAGAAGTGAGTTTGGGTTGTTCATAATTCCATTTCTGACACGTGAGGAACATTATGCCAGATTACGTGAGGGTTGTTGAAAGGTAAAAACTCGCACCACAGCACAAAATTCCATTTTCTACTGCTTCTCCTAGTGTCAGAGGGGTAATGTTAGGACTCTCCTCTTACATGCATTGAACTTTGACAGCTTTCAACAACATCGCATTAAGAAAAAAGAAAAAAGAAACAGAACAAACCAAAACATGGTAGTGTTGGCATGAGATGTTTTGCCTGTAAAAGAGTCAGCTCTTAAGTATAGGGCGAAATTGCCGTTTCTGCACTGCTTCATTACTTATTCATCACCCTATAACAGCATCTTAATTTACCAGTGCAATAGCAATGCCGGATGCTACAGTCCCCTCTTCTATCAGCTTTATGAGTCAACATCTGTTATTAAGGAGCAGCACCCTCATCTTAACCCATCTCACAGACACTGTTCACTGAAATGCAGCACTGCAACAATCTTGCATTTTCTTATCTTTTGTATATACCACCGTAGTTTTTACTCAGTAAGAAAATATTTTCAACTGCTAGGATTTCTATTTATCTTTAATGCAAAGTAATAAAATAACTCACTTCATCCACATGACAGGTATTTTTTCCTATTTCATCCTGAAGTTTCCGGTTTGCCTCATTTCTCTTGTTTAGCTTTAATTCTTCATAAAAGCACACAGGGTGAAAGAAGGAGATACCTTTAATGCAGCTTTCCTACTGTTAAATAGATATCTTATTCCCCCTTTCAAAAAACCAAAGCAAAACGACTATTAAAGTGACAAAATGACAGCAACAAGTAGACAAAGAGAAATGTTAGAGGCAACTCAGACCTATTGTCCACCACGCGCCTTTCCTTCTGGTGTTCCCCTTAAAGGCTGTCGGGCTGAGGGTGAGCCGTTCTTCACGGGTTTCCTTTCTCCCCCTGCTTTAAGAGGGTTTTATTTTCACCAGAAAATGTTTCTTGTAAAAAAAAAAAAAAAAAGAGAAAACCACAAAAACAACACAAAAAACACAATCAAACCACCGTTACATATCCAATGCAAATGTTGTGCCAGACTTTGAGAAGTGCCACCTTGGTTTTTGTCTTTCTGGGGTTTGAGCAGTTGTGTGTGGAACAGCTGCATCTCTGTAAGCCCAGGGCAGGTGGCCCCAGCCACACACTTGCCACTCACAACCACAAAACTGAAAAATCAGAGCAGTTCCTCGGTAGTCTGAAAACGTTCGTGAGTTCCAGTTTCTTCTCCTTTTACTTTTCTATACTGCAAAGTAAAAATCCAGTTCAAAACTGCTAAGTAGCTTTCCCACGTTTGCATTTGAGAAATAACTTTCGCCGCCGTAAAAAAATATTCACACCACTAAAAAAAACCAACCCCATGATTTCCTCTGCCCCCTGTATGAAGGCCAGTGGTTTTGCATCACCATCCATGACGTCATTTGACTCTTTTAGAGTGGTCTGACTGCAGTTCTGGGTGTGGGGTCTGCTTAAACAGAAGTTCATCCTCTTTGGCTCTCCTCTTACAATGGAAGGATTTTCCTCTCCGAAATAAGTCTAAAGTTCCGTCCTTGCAATGCCGGGTCCTTTTAAGTCCTGTTGTCTTTCCCCGAGCTGCAGGGCCACGGTGGGCTTGGAAAAGGGCAAGGGGGGGATCTGAGAGTCTTTGAGTCTGCACATCAGCTCAGAAGGGATCCACCACAGAAGGAGTAACGGCGAGCTGCAAACCAAGATCAGAAGCTGTTACAAACCGACCCGATTTCAGCTCTGAATGCCACCATGTCTAACAGGCAGAGATCTACAGGGGAGAGCCAGGGGAAGAAGAGTGAAGGACAGCTCTAAAACCAGTATAGATCCTTGCTTTTATCCTGAGGCTGCAAACCTGAGAACGGAGAGAAGAAAAAAAAAAAAAGGGAAGAAGAAAAATAGGTACAGGCGTTTAAGGACAGAGAAAGACAAACTGCATTTCTGCCAGCTGAGATCAGAGAATCAATCTAAAGCATGGGCTCCTCAGAGCTGGCAGGAGGCCGAGAAGCAAAGAGAAGAGCCCAAGCTCTGGAGTCCAGACTCCAGAGGGGTCTCCGAGACCGGAGACAGGCACATGACCCTCCTGCCTAAAGGGAGGCCACCAAAAGGAGCCATTCGTGGCTGCAATAACCCAACTTCAGCATGGAGAACTGCTGCCAGAGTGGGCTTTCCTTGCCTCCACAACCACTGCCTCAGGAACTGCCACCGCTGACTATGCCTGTGTCACCTTTTTGTCACTGCTAAGGCCACACAGCCTTACTTCCAGGCACCCCACGAGGCACAGGGTACCACTACCAGAGGAAAAACATTGTCCTTTTTGCTCAGCAAATGCAATTGTGCTTTCCTCTCAAAAACTGGCAGGAAAAAAATAAATAAGGAGAGGAGGCAGCTCCTGAACCTGCGCGGGGTCTAGAAATGATCTGCTCTGGGGTGGCTGCCCTCGGGGTGGCCCATGGAGGGAGTGAGGCAGCGATCTTTGGGATGGCTCCGTCCTGCTCACAGCTCTCACTGCTCAAGGCAAGAGCAGGGCCAGGGCCAGGACAAGAGTATTTCAAAGCAACCTGTGCCCTCAGGGTGTCAGAGATTCCAAGGATGTTGGGGGTGTGTGTGATGTGTTGCCCTGTCCCATCCTCCCTATCCTCTTCCTCACTTGCCTGGCCTGAGAACCCCAAGAAGACCACCCAGGGCAGAGCGTGGGTGTCTCCCATGGGGCTTCCACCCCCCAAATTTATTCCCCCACAGCAGCGCCCCAGCCGCCTCGCCACAGGGGTGGTCCTTCCCTACTACTATGGATGGTGTGAGGGAGGAAGGGGGCAGGGGTGCAGCTGAGCCGGGGTCCTGGCAGGGCAGAGGGCAGCTCTTTACCTGCGTCCACATTGAGGCCGATGCTCTGTGCCATGTCCCCCGCCGCATTGGGGAAGGGTCCCGGCGTCGTCCAGGCTGCGGCGGTGCCCGCCTCGCTCTTGCCCAGTTCGCAGGGGGGGCTGACCGGGGTGGGCACGGAGGCGGGGGTGAGGCGGTGGGGGCGGACGGAGGCGGTGGGCACCAGGAGTGAGCCGTAGCGGGGGTCGAAGTGGGGCCCGTAGACCTCGTGCATGGCGGCGGGGCGGGGGTAGGCGGTGC
>VXBH01004544.1:239676-255072 GCA_013400035.1 Rynchops niger | reverse complement strand
GACCTTGCACTTGGCCTTGTTGAATTTCATAAGGTTTGCTCGGGCCCACCTCTTCAGCTCATCCAGGTCCCTCTGGATGACATCACGTTACTCTGGGACATCAACCACACCACTCAGCTTGGTGTCATGGGCAAACTTGCTGAGGGTGCACTTGATCCCACTCTCTAAATTACTGATACAGATATTAAACAGCATCGGTCCCAGTACGGATCCCTGAGGGACACCACTTGTCACTGCTCTCCATTTGGACATCGAGCCATTGACCACTACCTTCTGGATGCGACCACACAGCCAGTTCCTTATCCACCAAACAGTCCATCCATCAAATCCTTATCTCTCCATCTTAGAGAGAAGGATGTTGTGGGGGACCATGTCAAAGGCCTTGCAGAAATCCAGATAGATGATATCTGTAGCTCTCCCTTTGTCCACTGATGCAGCCACTCCACTGTAGATAGCCACCAGGTTGGTCAGAAGCCATGCTGGCTGACTCAAATCACCTACATGTGCCTTAGCATAGCTTCTAGGAGGATCTGTTCCATCATCTTCCCAGGCACAGAGGTGAGGCTGACAGGGTGGTAGTTCCCAAAGTCCTCCTTTCTACCATTTTTAAAAATGGGTGCGATGTTTCCCTTTTTCCAGTCCCCAGGGACTTCACCTGACTGCCACGACTTTTCAAATATCATGTGGTTTGGCAACTATATCAGCCAATTCCCTCAGGACTTGGGTGCATCTCATGAGGTCCCATAGGTTTGTGTATGTAGTCTTTTTGCACATGTGTATTAAGTTTTGCTGCATCGGCAAAACACTTCTGTGGAAGTGTGAGTGTCTCGGTGGTCGTTTGGGTAAGGAAACCATTCCTCACATTATCCTTTTAAGGGACTGAGTCATCTCAGGACAGTAGAAGTTTACTGTAAGTTTGCCAACTTCTTGAGGATGATAAGGATGTTCTTTGAAGTAGCCACAGCTCTGTCCTAATTGGTACAGGAGTACATACTTGATGCATTAAAGAACCATGAAGTAATTAACTATTCTTGTCATCCCATCCTTGGTGATTATCTGCTTCTGGCTGTCTCCTCATTGTCACTATCTGTAACATCATCTCAGTGACTATTTTCTCACACAGTAAGAAGGTCAGTAATTAACTATTTTCTTGCACAGTAAAAAAGTAGGAAACAAACTTGTTATAAACAAAGCAGAGGCCTGTCTTTGGTAACAGTACATCCAGTTCTTTCTCCCTGTGAAGTTGTAGCTAGCAATCACAATATGTCCTCTTCTCATGGAATTGTACCGTATCTGGCTAACCAGCTTTCTAACTTTAGAGGTGGGATGGCTGCAAGTTCCTTGGATCGTTGCTTCAGTTCATAATATCTGCTTGAAGGAGACTCTGGTAGGAATGTCAATAATGAAACTGCGGGAGCCTGAACTTCCATGGAAACTTTTTTCCATTTTCCTGTGACTCTACAGTCTCCCAAGGTACTGACTTCATCTTGTTTGACAAGTGGTCTCACGAAGGCAGATGGTAGGGCAAATCAAAGGCTCAGGTGAGCCGAACTTCCCTTCTGTGCTGTTCTAAGAGCAGGCAACCTTTCACAGCTCCTTTTGTCTTCTACTTCTGACATCAGGTAGAAGTCTGAAGGAGGAAACAGCGCAAAACAGCATTCAAAACTTGGAGAAAGGATTGATGGGAGAAGTGTGACATGGAAGGATTTTGTTGTTTTAAATGTCACTTCTGTGTCGGAAGCAGATTCTTGGATTTGAAAAACAACATAGCTCAACAATCCATGAAAACGGAGCAATATTTGAATAAAACATACTTTCCAACCACCTAAGCAATTATTATTTTTTTCCAGTAAAATATCAGAATAGTAATTGCAAATTAGTTAGGTATACTAGGATATAAATTAAAAGGCCTCATTCATAAAGATTAATTTGCATATAAAAATCTCTTAGAAAATAATAGTAATGGCTGAACTCTTACGCTTTTTTAAAAGATGTATGAGCTTTTGCACAAAAAGCAAGCAATCATTTAATTAGCAGTATAACTGCATAGGAAGAGGAAAGAAGGGCAAGAGAAAGGGCAGGTGACTGCCTCTCCCAAATCAAACTGATCCTACGACCAGGTGGCTACTTTTGTTGAAGCCTACTGAAAATACCTACAGCTGTGCTACTTCTGTTGGGCTTCTCTGGGCTTTCTCTAACATAGTCAAACTTTTAAAATGATACCTTGTTTCCTTCACTCAGGACAGAAAGTGGCAGTAGATAACCAAAAACTTTGGGTCATGTCAATGAAAGAAAAAGACATTTCAAAAAGATCTCAAAAGGAGACCATCCAGTTTATTCCTATACAAAGTTAAATTTGAATTTTTCACTTCAAGTATTGCGGTTCTTACAGTGCATGCTATATGGCCAGATGTAGAAATTTGACTTAATTTCAGTATGAACTTATTTGCAATTTACCTAAGCAAGCACTCATCATGATTAACTTCAGTTACATTCTGGTGCTCAGTATTTGAATCATGCCTGATATATACTTGTCATAACTCTATCTTTTCCAAAAGTAAAATTGACAGATTTTTGAAGGGCTGCAGCGTAAAAAAGACGACCTACAAAACAGTAAAAACCTAGAATGCATTTGGACACACAGTTTTAATATGAAGTATTTTCTTTGGGACCTCCATGATTAGACACCTGAAGTATCCAGTATAAATATCAGAATTTGTCTTGGGGGATATTGATAATTTTTTTTTAAGATAAATTAATTTTAATTGGGTATTATTATTGGGTGCAATTAATAAAAATGAGACAATGTATGAGGTGTCATTATCATCCTATCGTGACCTTTTAACTAAACTGTAATTTAAGTTGCCTACAGCCAAATCACCTTTCATTTCCTTTTTTGCAGGTTGCTTTAGGCAGAAAATAGCCTGTATATTTGTAATACAATGCTGCTTTTATTCATTTCTAACTCAGTATCAGCTGCAGAAAAACAACATTATTTAACCCAAACACCTAAATGCACGAGAATAAAATGAGAAGTGCACTGGAATAAAATAAGAATTCCTTCTCTGCTTGGACAGAGGATAGCCTCTTTCATAATCAGAATTCAGATTATTTTCCATGCTAGAAAAAAAAAAAAAATCAGTGCTGTACGTCCCACAAAGAGATAAAGGCAGCCCAGTGCAGAGGCTGACTGAGCCTTGTGACGAGACTTTCAGGGGAGAGAAGGTGAAGTCCATGATGAGCTGAAGTGGCCTAGCATGGGCGTGCTGGTGATTCCTGCTTAAACTTACTAAAAGCTCAGTATCTTCAGTGAGCTTAGTAAGTCTCGAAAGGTATTTGCTTTCTCACGAAGGCCATTTGGCATTCAGAGGAACAAGAGGAACAGCACCCACCCGCCTCGCTCCGCCACGGCCGTTGGGGCCATAACGCCCCGCCTGTGGGGACCGTTCCCCTCCTGCCACCGACCGGGACGGCGCGAGGCCACGTCCTCCTGACGCGGCCATTGGCGAGCGATTCTGTTAGTCAGCGGTGGGCGAACCCGGGCGGTGGCGGGCGGCTATAAAGTTGCGGCGGCGAGCTAAAAAGGCGGTGTCGCTGTGTGGCGGCGGGTGTCGGGATCTGTGTCGGAGTCGTTGCCTTGGGTGAAGCGGGAGGCGCGGCTGCGGCGAGAGGAAGGGAGGTCCGTCGGTCCCAGCGTGGAGGGGCCTCCTGCGCTCGCAGGCCTCGGTGCCGCCCTCGGCTTTGCTGCGCCCCGCGGGGGGCGACCGGTGGCAGCATGGTGGATGTGTTCAGCGGCCGGCTGCTGGTCAGCAAGGACGGGCGCAGCGTGGACCCCGAAGAGGCCCTGCAGAACAAGGTCGTGGGCTTGTACTTCTCCGCCGGCTGGTGCTCGCCGTGCCGCGACTTCACCCCCGTCCTCTGCGACTTCTACACGGAGCTGCTGGAGGAGACTCAGCCCACCGCCCCCTTCGAGGTCGTCTTCATCTCCTCCGACCACAGCGCCGAGGAGATGGCGGACTACATGCGCGCCATGCACGGGGACTGGCTGGCCTTGCCCTTCCACGACCCCTACAAGCAGTAAGTACTGGCGGCTGCGACCTCCGGACCTTCCCGCGCCTGCGTAGCCGCGGCTGGCGGAGTGGCCGGGCCCCCCACCGCTAGCGTCTCTGCTAGCACACAGCGGGGTGGTGTCAGGAGGTGTGGATACTTTAACATCAGTATAATTTAACACTGAAGTCTCTGATACAAAAGCTCCGCGGGGCCGCCACCTGCCCTCTTCATCCGTTCCTTCCCTTCCCCTTGAGCAGGCTGAAATGCAGGTTGCAGCGTCTTCCCTGAGGTGAAGGGCACCGTTCAGCGTCCGGCCAGCCTAGTCCTGCCTCCGCCCTGTCGTCTGAGCAGTAGCTGCTGCTAGCTGGCTCTCCCTGCGCTCCCACGGAGGCGTAACACAAACTAACATTAAACTAACAGCTTTTTTTCAGAGAAGTAAACTGGCTTTAGCGTGTAAGAATGCGATGACGGAAAACTAGTTTTGCGTACTTAATTTAGGATTCAAAAGATCTTTGAAGAAGGGTTAATAAAGACCCCATGCATTAATGACATGAATAGCAAGTAAAAAATAAACTAATAGCAAACGAGGATCAAATGATTGTTTTTCAGCACAGCAGTAGTTAAGGTTATGCTGGGTTGTATAGCTTATTAATGCTCTGGGAAAAAGGCAAATGAAGGAGGAGCAAAACACATAGCTGAACAACTTAGAGGGGAGCAGAGCAAACTATGAAGAACTTCAGACAGATTCAGGTAAGCTAGGTGAAAAAGAAATGTAACATCAAGTGCACCTGGTAGCTGGGATGTGAAATTCTTGTGCTAATAGGTTTCTAAACGGGCATTCTGATAGGCAGCTTTCTTAGCAGAACAACAAAAGGAAAGGACATGACCATGTGTAAGTAATGGCAAAGGATAATACCAGGAACTGTTTTGAGGACCCGAGTCAAAGGTGCAGACTCCTTTAGATCACTGTCAGAAATATGATTTAGCTCATATCAAGAAGTACAGATTGGGAATGAGAGCACAGTTAAAATGTTTAGGGCCACTGAAATGCCTATAGCTGGAGTCTTAAAATATATGTAAATACTAGTAAAGGGATTTTGTTTTTTCTTTAAATAATGCAGGAGTAGGTTGTGGAGAATATTGTTACAGATGTCATCAAACTCAAGAGTTAGTGTTATTTTTAAACATGGACTGGATAATTAAACTTGCAATACGATTTGTTCCTGAAACAAAGAACTCTGTTCTATTGCTTCTAGTAACTTCTTCATTTAACTCAAGAGGCATCCCTGTCTGCTACCTGGGATAGCACTGTGTAACACCCTAGCTGCTTAGTGTGGAGCAGGTTTACTAATCTTGTTTTGTCATTGCACTTTGACAACCTCAGGAGCAAACAACCTGAAGCCAGGAACTATTTCATGTCATTGTTCTGTGGCTCATTCCTGAATGTCAGCAGCCAGTTAATGTTAACCCTTTTCAACGACAGTTTCCATTGACTTAAAAATATATTGAAATAGCAATGCTCTTTTCTGTTGTTCTCCAAAGGTTCCCCAGACAGTAATTGTATTTCATAGCTACTAATTCTAATAGAATTCATGGAAATTTCCTGCTGGAAATGTAGCACTTGAAGTTACTGCATTCAGCAAGCTGTTTGATATAGACCATGGGAATGCTCTTGCAGCTTCATCCTATGTGGATTAGGGATCTATTTTTGACTCTGCTCTTGCTCAAGTCATGTGGAATGGAGGCACAGCGATAGTCTTGATTGGCTTTTCTGTGGCAGTCCATAATGCCCTTCAGAATTCTGTAGAGAAACGTGGCTTGTTCTGTCACAGATGGCCACAAGAGCATAGCGTTTGAAGGGCTTACTGAAGAACAAAGTGTAGAGGGATAGGAAAAGACAATGTTTTTGAAGTTGTGTTTCTTGCATATAACAATAAAAGACTGTGTAGATGTTCAAGGTGATACTGGTGAATCATTGTAGACTTAGGCAGACGCATGTGTGTTCACTAAACCAAACTGTAATTCTGGCTAGATACTAGTTCTAACTAAGAATATAACTTTAATATTGACTAACAAAAATTAATAATTTGATTATTAATATTTATTAACATTCACATTTATTCACATTTATTCTTCATTAATATTTTTAAAGTTCCATTGTAAATAATTCTAATTGGTTGCTCTTTTGTGGACTATGTAAAGAAGGCATTTCAGTATCTTCACTGAAGTTAAATACTGAAGTTATCAGCTAGAACATTTTAAGATTATGTAATTGCACCATAGACTGAAGTCTCTTCTAGGCACAATACAGCCAATTTTACATGTGCTATCTAAAAGACATTTCACAAACGTAAGCATGGATGCTTTCTTGGGGATGAATTTTGTCTTGTTAAGAAATAGCCTGCATTCATACTTGTAGAGTATGAAGTGTAATTCCTTGCATATACTTGCAGAGAAGCAAAATACTGAATTCAGAACAGGATCTCAAGACTCTTCCATGCTGTCAGTCCTGACTATTTCCCGAGGTGGGACTGCATCTTTACTATTTCATGTCGTCTGTGGCATGATTAGCAGAAAGTCCTGCTCCTGATGGCTTGACTGTTTGCAGCTTTGATGTTGATTTCTGCTGCCTGAGGCACAGGCTTTTGATCCATGCAGGGGTGTGTGAAGACAATCTAGTAGGAAGTGAGCACTAGGAGAAAGGGAATAGTAGAAAGGAAGAGCAGGAGTAGGACAGAACATGTCAACAACAAATCCTAGTAAATGGGAGCTGATGTTTTAATTATGATACACAAAGACATAATGCTGTGTTTGTACCTACTGTGCAAAGGTGTCATTCTCTGTGGGTGCCCAATGCATGCTAGTAGTTCTTGCAGGCTGCCAGATAGGCAGGTATTTACTGAGTCCATGTCCTGTGCACCTCAGTGAAAATTAGAATTCCAAAAAAAAATCTGAAAAAGGAAAATAGAAAGGGCATGCTTACATTTTGTATTAGGAAGCCTTAGGTATGAAGGTGGATTGGCACCTACTGCAATGTATGGAGGGGGAAGGGCTTAAAAAAGGAAAGCAGAAAACTGAAAGTATCTGAGTAGTTAAGAGCTATTGCCTATTCTTAGTCTTTTTAGACTGTTATCCCAAACTCTTAACAGACTCTTTAAAATTGAATCGAATCCATATGATGTGCTTGTTCATATGGCTAACACTTATGCAGAAAGTTCACAGCTAAAATAGATGTACAGCTGTGTATTACACACTGTAGCTCTAGAAGCAGGTTAGCAAGGTGTCCATCACTTTCAAGTGAAAACTGTTAAAATTCAAATATTGTCAGGTATCACATTACACAAGTGCATAAAATGTACCACTTACATTGCCAATATGATATTGATTTTGCCCATTGTTGTCTACATCTCAAAAAAAACCTCTTGTGCATGGATCTTAAACCCTTTTTTAAAAATACTCGCCTATGTTGTGAGTTAGCCCCAGTAGGCAGCCCAGCCTCACCCAGCTCCCTGCCCCGGTGGGATGGGGAAGAGAATCTGAAGATTGAAAGTGAGAAAACTTGTGGGTTGAGATAAAGACAGTTTAACAGATAAAGCAAAGGTGAACACCCAATCAAAGCAAGATGAGGAATTCATGCACTACTCACCATTGTCAGGCAGATTTATAGCAATTTCCAGGACAGCAGGACTTAATAATGTGTAATGGTTGCTTTGGAAGACAAATGCCCTAACTCCAAACAGTGGTTCCTTCCTCCTCCTTTCTTTAGCTTGAATTGCTGAGTACAGTTCATATCGTATGGCATATCCCTTTGGTCAGTTGGGATCATCTGTCCTGACTGTGTCCCATCCCAACTTCTTGTGTACCCCCAGCCTAATTGCTGGTGGGGCAGCATGAGAAACAGAAAAGGCCCTGGTGCTGTGTAAGCACTGTTCAGCAATAGCTCAAACATGGTGTGTTAGGAACACTATTTTGTTAACAAATCTAAAATACAGCACCATGCAAGCTGCTGTGAAGTAAATTAACTCCATTCCAGCCAACGCCAGTACTACCCAGTAATATAAAATCTGTGCTCTCAGAAACTTTCATCCAGACTTCTCGTAAGAGTCAAAAGACATAACAAGTACAATGACTTCTGGTTTGCATCAATCTTAAATCCATATTTTTAGTATTTCGTATGCAAATGAAGGTTGCCCTCTCATTTTCCAACCTGCATGGACAAGGTCTGATAGCTCAAATGATTTGACTAAAAGGTTCCCTGCTTGTTCAGTGTTCCATAGCTGTCTTTTATTACAAGCTTCCTCGTGTGCTTTGTCTGTTTGGGTCTTAGATTTTTCTAGTCAGTAAGACACTGCATGTGCACTTACCTGGAAATAGCTAGGCAACTGATTTTTAAGAATGTCATTAACTACATCACTGTATTTTACTGTATGAGAACTGAGTTCATCTTTGTAGCATATGCGATGCTTGTATTTATAGTTAATGGTTTCATAAATTGTCATTGGAATTAGTTCCATGACACATGTATAGTTTGTGTGGGTGAGTCACAGGATTTCAGATCCCTATATGATCCTTAACAGGTTTTAAATAGTTGTATTTGTAAGCACCTGTACACACATACACGGTGATTCAGAAGCATTGTCTGCAGAACTGTTCCTGAACCGTCTCCAGGTCCATTCATTTTACAAGCTGCACACAAAGGTAGGCAAAACTTGTGCATGCTTCAGTCTGGTTTGATGCAAGCAATCTTCAGCGTGGAAGCTGTGTAAACAAGATGCTGTACTGGAGTGGATAAGTTATATGTGCATTCCCTTAGGAAAGCAAAGTGTTAGTTTCCAGTCTCCATAGCAAATTACCTTCCGTTTCCTACTGTTTTGTCTCCTATTGCTACAGTTGTGTTAGGCATCTCAAGCTATTTTATTGTCCACTGAACCAGTAAAATGCATCTTTCACCCATCTTGTTTGTCATACAAGTAGTATGAGGAGGCGATTACATGGGTTTTACATGAACTTGCTTTGGAATGTTTTTTCTCCCATTTTAGCAGACTTCAGAAAGGTCTATGGGGATTCTTGGCTACTTGCTTTTATTTCAGAATTCACTGAGAAAGCAAACCGGTTGCTAGACCGTATTATTGCTTCTTCTGTAATATTTCCTGCATTATTGCTCAGCCAACATAATAGCAGGGCAGTATCTTTCACCTGTTGATTTTTCTTCGCTTAAGGAAAAATAAGAAGGAAAGATATGTTTCAGGAATGCCTTGTCTGGGCCAGTATTTCACTTCAGTCTTATTTTCCGTACTTTTGTAAGACTCCTCCTCTTTTCCGGAAAATCATAGAGAATGTCTATATATTAATGTCTTGTTTAACAACATTTTAAATTTTTTTTTTTTCCCTACTCAATCAAAATTCTGTGGCATTTGAACTTCACACAGCAGATGTTCTTGCTTGTGGTGATGGTGCTCAGGCACTACATTTCCATTTAGTGTTTAAGTTTTGTTTTGCGGGTGATGTTATTAATATTTTGGAAGCTGGCTACTCCATTATTGCTTGTTTTGTCTCTTTCCTCTGGTTCTTCTAAAGGTGCTTAATTTCTGCCCACTTTGATATAAGGCAAGGCAGGGAGGTAATTTTCCATACAACAGATTACATTTGTTTTGGGGAGGTTGTTAATTTCTAGCTGACCTGTTGCAGTTCACTTAACCTGTTTCTTATACCCCTTCTGAAACACATGATCTCTTCCTCAAAAATGATTACATTTTTTTGGGCTTTCTTTTAGACTTAACAACTTGCATTTCAGCGTACATTTTATGTTCCTTGCTCTTCCTGTTAGATACCATCATGTCTGTCAACATAGCTTGCGTTCCTACTACTAAATTGTGGAATATCACTTGTGAGGACGATGTGCTAGAATATATTTTCTGCTGCCTTCCAAAATTGACACTACAAATTCATTAGCATCTATATTTTTTTTTCATTCATGGCTCTGTAATGTGAACATATAGTACAATGAATAGATGTGACAAGGATGACCTATGAATAGTGTGACATGGTAGGAGGTAGCTAATAGTTTTCCTGCCTTTTAGCTTAGTGGTTCTGAATTCATGACCATCACCCTAAACCCATTTCTCTACCTGTTATTTCTATTCAGCAAATGTTTTCCTTTCTTCTTTAGACATTTAGTGTTAATGAAAGTAGTATTTTTGCTATTGCCATGTATTTGGAAATAATTTGTTTTTGCAGTGTCCTAATAAACATGGCGGGAAACTTCAGACATTCTTTGTCTGCTTTTCTTTCTCAGTTGGAGCTGGGGCAGTGAGCTGGTTCTGGAGTTCCTGGAAACACTTGAGGCTCCTCCTGTTGAGCAGCACTCTCAACTACTAACTCTGATTTTATCTGATGTCCATTGAGATGTTTAATGAGCTTAGATCTCAATGACTGTCTTTTAATTACCTCTGTTGTGAATTAATAACATTCATGCCTAAAAGTTGTTGTCACTGCTATTGATTAACTCTTAGTGTCAAAATTGGTTTTTCTGGCTTATTTGTGTCCTGAATTTTACTTTTTCATTTGCACTGAAATATCACCCTTCCAAGTGAGGTGGATTTCTTGTATAGAAGGTACTGTCTTTATATAAAGATAGATCCATGTGCCTTGCTCTTTTCCTTTTCTTTATTTTGTCCTGTAACAAATAAACTGTGTCATAGCTGTTACACTGTTTTCCTTGGAAGTGTCTTCCATCTTGCCATTTCTGTTGCCTGTGTTGTGCTCAACTGAAGTGGCTTACTATGCGGTGTTCTTTGATTCTCTCCTATTTTTGCATATTCCTTTTGTTTGCATCTTCCTCATCTCTTTCAACTCATCTATATAAGCAGTGAATTCTATTTTACTACTTCATGTGGCTGATAGCCTGCTATTTGTGCACTTTTGTCTCTGGTATATAATTAGTAGTCATCCTTTGTGTTATTTATCTTGTGTCAGTATCAGCAAATACTTCTGTTTCTCTTTGGATATTTTGTGTTCTCTAGGTTTTTCCTTCCCAAATGTTATTTTTGTTTCTGGTATTAATAATCTGTTTCTTAAATTTTCCGTGTATCTTCAGTTTGATCCCATTAAACTTCCATCCTTCAGAAGTCTTCTCTTACTAATTTTTCCTGGGTTACATACTCATCAATTGCTTGAATAGTTCCTCATTTTGTTCATGGAGCATCACTGTTTCTGTGGCTCTTTAATTTTTTAACTGTATTTTGAGTTATTTGTAATCTATCTAGATTTTTCTATATCCTGACACAGATAAATGGCCACTATTGTGTGTGTGTGATGGACAGAGGAGTTGTTGAAGTTTTATTCTTGGACAGCTTGTTCCAAATCTTTCGATTGCTTACATTTCTGTATGTAGAAGGCCTGTTTCACTGAGGGAGTTTAAGACATTTCTGTAATCTTTTCTGTTTACATTGAAGTACTAAGCATCATGCCTTAATGGGGATCATAGGAAGTCGCTCTATGGGATTAGCACACTTGAACATCTTTGTATGGGAATAAATGTCTCCTGCTAATTTAAGTGAGATCCTCCTCCTATCCAGTAAAAAGGTACCAGAAGATATCTGTTTCTAAGCAAGGTGGAAGGGTGCGTCACACTGTCCTTACATTGACCTCTTTATAGTCTCTCAGAGTCAGTCTCTGCCTCTATGGAGACTACAGGCAGCAGTGAAGAGCAGTTACAGGAAGGGTGCTGCAACTCTCTGAACTCCCTGAACTGGGTTTCACCATGTAAACTGCCAGCTGCAACCTTGTTAATCTCCAGTGCTCTGCCTCAAGCTCTGAGGAAGCCCAGGCGCTCATCTCTGCTCTTCCATGCATCCTGACCAGAGTACCCTTCATGAGAGACTAGGAGTTTTCTTAAAATGCTCCCTAATGGTGTATTTTATTTTTAATTTTTCCCCTCAGTGATCTGAAGAAGAAATACAACATAACAGCAATTCCTAAACTGGTGATTGTGAAACAAACTGGAGAAGTCATTACTGACAAGGGAAGAAAACAGATCAGAGACAAAGGGCTATCCTGTTTTCGGAACTGGCTCGAGAGTGCAGATATCTTTCAGAATTTTTCCAGCTGAAAAGTTGGCAGCTGAAAGCAAGACAAGGCATCATGGAAAACCTCATAGAGCTCTGAAAGGATTGTTCCATTGTTCACAACAAGAAGGATAAGGCTTATTTATCTTTACTTGTAAACAAAATTTGTTTTCAATTTGAAGATTAGCTATTCCAGTAAATCATAAAATGCAATTATTGTTTATTTGTATTGTTCTATCTACTATATTCAGGATGAACCAAAGCATTCCTGGTAATACTGAAGAACTTCAGGAGGATAGGCTGGTTTAGACAGTAATAAAGGAGCACTGTGAAATCTATGCAAACACTTACTTTGCAAAATCTTTACAGTAAAAATTATATTTATGCACAAATCTATCTTTTTAATGACAATTTTTAATCCTTTGCTTTATTAAAGAACTTTATGAAGGATATGTCTAATGTCTCTTCTTTATGCATCCTAACAAGCTAATCAGAAAATGTCATGATTTTTAAATAGTACACATTTGTTTATCAGTACTGAAGAAATATTTTCTTTGTTTTTATTTTACATTGTGTGGGATTTACTTAAGTTCTTCTGAGTTTTCCTTACCCTGGTTTTTTAAACTTGGCATTGTAAGCTGAATTGTTATATCCCAAGTTAATGTCAGGTCTTAGAAGCAAGCATTTTCCATCTCCTCCTTTTGCCAAAGTGTGTAGAAGCAAACATAAATATTGATACCAGCTCTACACAATGAGTGCTCGTGTTGCATCTGAAGTACAGCCTGGTTTGCCTGTATTCTCCATCAGTTGTTGCATTCAGATTTGATAGCCATTTTTCATGATTGGAGCCTCAGGCCAAGAGTCCGTGCAACTGGTGAGCTAAAGAAACATTTCCTATGCAAGCCAAGAGTTTGATTAGAATTTAGAGACTTCAACAGAATTATTAGTCTGGTTACTAGCACTTAATGTTACTAACAATTCAAGTCCAGATTACTGAGTTATTACAAGTCGTTACCAATAAAGATACAGTGAAAACTTATACAGTTAACTTTTCAGTTCTCTTGTTATGTTCACCCTTCCTATTGGTTCTAATATTAATGGTGTTTTCCTGTAGATGGTAACTTGCCTCCAACTGGACTGTGTGCTGCTGATCACAGCCCTCTGGACCTGGCTGTTCTTCAAGCCTCAGGAAGTGTACTGATTCTCTGGAACAGAGCATGGGTGTTCTGCAGGCACTCCTTTGCATGCATGTGCTCTAAGGAATTCCCCTTCAGCCTTGTTTTGTTGATTGCTGTGTCCCTTCTGAAGCCATTGGCTTACTGACCCTATTCAAACTATGTCACTTGTTTGTTGAGGAACCTTTGCCTGAACATGATAAAACTCAGCAAGGAATACCTGAAATTGGTGTGTGTGGATAATTTTATCATTTAATAACACAACTGTCATTTTGTTGTAATGAAGGTAATTTTTTTTTTCCCCTGACGAGTATGTGTGTGGGAAGGAATATATGTAAAAGTCATGTACTCCCATGTACATGACTCCTCTGTGGTCCATATGTCAAAAAGCAAGTACTCTAGAGAAACTGAATTTAAAGTGAAAAATATTAGATCTAGTAAGTGTTCAGCAGAGTGGAGAGTCAGAGCATCTTACAGCTGTTCTTAAAATGACATCTGGTTATACTGCAGACAATTTCTAATTTTCATTATCTTACCATGTAAATAATGCTCAGGGGCTTTTTTTAATGAATACCAAGCTCCCTAGTGAATTTTTGGTGCAAGTGATGTGTAGGCACTGTGTACTGTTCTGGGACCAGCTAATGGCAAACGCATTTCAAACATAATATGAGGAGAGAATAATAAAAGTGCTTCCAAAAGTTTTTAAAATAAAGTTGCCTCCACCTAGAATAAATTATATAGGAAAAGCATCCACTGTGGCCTATTACCAGACATCAGGCATCACTTAGGCCAAGACAGCTTTTTTTCATTGTTTGTTTATGTGTGTGTATATGGAAGAACTTAGTATTTTAAGATTGAGATGGAGTTAGGTCCTTTGAATAATTGACACTGAGTCACTAACACAGATTCAAATTAAAATTCAGACAGGAAAATCACAATGATGAAGCAAAGATATATACTATACAAAATACCTGGTTTGACTTCAATCAAGGGCTGTTGGTTTTGCACATCAGTGTTTGGAAGCTCAGAAAAATTTGTTTTCCTTGTCAGTGCTAAAATAATGTATCTTTGACATAGACAAAGAACAGGATAGTGAAAAAATATTTGCTTATTATCAGCACCTTGTGAAATTAGAGGAGCAGATCTCAGTGGGACAACTGTAAGGCTTGTTGTTACTTTGAATTTGTGTCCATTGGGAATGAAATTTACCAGCATACTAATATCTGAATTTACAAAATTGTTCCTTTAACTTTCTTAAATATCTTCAATTCACTAGCAACTTTCTACCTTCCATCTTTAGTCACAGTTACCTTGAATATTAGAGAATACAAGTACTTTTTCTGAATGAGGAGGAAGAGTGCCTTTTTCTAAATATATTAATAGACAGTAGCACAGTGATATTGATAGATGCTGCACACTCATAAAAGAATCAACTGAAAACCAACTCGGGTTTAGAGGAGGAGCATCCTTCCTTATTCCATTGGACAAGATATTGCCCATTATTAGTAATGATTTATGGAGCAATGCATGTTAAGATGCCTTAAGAACCTACAGTGTTGATTTTTTTTAGAATTTATGGAGAATTATTTTGCTAAGAAAAATAGCAAGGATTATAAGTTGATACTTTGTGAATTGATCCATACTGTGACTTCTGAGGAGGGTGAATCTGGCTAGGGACAGTAAGGATAACAAGAAAAACTTCTATAAGTACGCCAGGGATAAAGGCAAGACTAGGGAAGATGTGGGCCCTCTCCAGAAGGAAACAGGAGACCTGGTCACCCAGGATATGCTGAATGACTTTTTTGCCTCGGTCTTTACTGGCAAGGGCTTCACTACACCGCCCAAGTTGCAGAAGGCAAAGACAGGATCTATGAAAATGAAGACCTGCCTACTGTAGGAGAAGATCAGGTTCGAGACCATCTGAGGAACCTGAAGGTACATGGAACCTGATGAAATCCATCCACAGGTCCTGAGGGAGCTGGCAGATCAAGTTGCTAAGACGCCTTCCATTATATGTGAAAAGTCGTGGCAGTCTCGTGAAGTTCCTGCTGACTGGAGAAGGGGAAACATAACCCCCATTTTCAAAAAAGGAAAAAAGGAAGACC
>VXBH01004544.1:164902-239111 GCA_013400035.1 Rynchops niger | reverse complement strand
GAGGGCCACAAAGATTATCAGAGGGCTGGAGCTGAGAGATCTGGTGTTGTTCAGCCTGGAGATGAGAAGGCTCCGGGGAGACCTTATAGCAGCCTTCCAGTACCTAAAGGGGCTTACAGGAAAGATGGTGAGGGGCTCTTTATCAGGGAGTGGAGCAATAGGACAAGAAGCAACAGTTTTAAACTGAAAGAGGGGAGGTTTAGATGAGATATTAGGAAGAAATTCTTTATTGTGAGGGTGGTGAGGCAATGGAACGTGTTGCCCAGAGAGGCTGTGGATGCCCCATCCCTGGAAGTGTTCAAGACCAGGATGGATGTGACTTTGATCAACCTGTTCTAGTGGGAGGTGTCCCTGCCCATGGCATGGGGTTTGGAACTAGGTAATCATTAAGGTCCCTTCCAACTCTAATCATTCTATGATTATGACTCTATGAATGTACTAAAAAAAAAAAAAGACAAAACATTACATTACTCAGGGTGCACTAGTCTTACATTAATTTGACAGAAAGATGCATTTTCCTTTCAGATTTTATCCAAGACAAGGTTCACGTGTTTTGACAAAGAAGGAAAGGGTTGTGTTTGTTTCGTTCTAAGTGATGATGCTTTACCTGTGGCTGCCACTTTTACCTGTGTGATCTGCATGCCAGTTTTTGACAAATAGAGGGAATTCCTGTGACTGAAAGTCACTTTTCCATCCAAATGATTTCTGAAATGTTGCATACCTCTGTCCACCGGGAACCTCTTCTCAGTCTCCTAGAATTAGATTTTGGTATCAAAAGTGAAGGTCTTCGACATATGTCAAGTCAGATACATTGGGTGCTTAAGGCAATGCCATCTTTCCAATTTGTCACTTGCATAGAACATAAATTGTGACTGCTCTTATTACTGAGTACAGTTATGTAATCTACGTTAAACAGTATAGAAGAGCTTAGTTACATATATATTCTGCATAGTTCAGTAAGACTCCATACACATTAATAGCATCAGAGACGAAGCCAGTAGGAAGTTTCTTGTCCTCTTCCTTCTAGCTTGTGTGAGGCTGCTTCACACAACCTTAATATGGTATTCCTTGAAGAAATTGTGTCCAAACAACATCTTACAATATATGTGTATAAATGTATTTTTTTAAAAATCTGTGTTTACTTTTTCATATTACTGTAATTTTTTGGATGATTTGCAATGAAAGGAGTTTTCAGGCTTACATGTTTTAGCCTTTGGGTCTGTTATCTAGAAGATTCCTTTGGGAGCTGTGGGAAGAAAACTGCAAGTCTTACAGCAGAATGTGGTGGGACCATGATAAATACTTATGCAGAAAACAGCTATGGTTATCAAAACTCTTACATTTTCTCTGGAAATAGAAAAATAGAAATTAACAAAGTTTTTGTCACACTCTATAATTTTGAGATTTGGGCTGAAGAAAAAGATCTAAATTGTATACTTGGAAATGTCTTTAAATGCTGTAATGGTTTCTTGAATATGCATTTTTAATATAAACAATGTTTCACTTTGCATCCTAGAATATGTACAAAATGAAATATCAGTAGCTCCTTTTGCAGTAATGGGCATGAATAGGAAAAGAACGCAAGCAGGTTTTCTCCAGAAAGCAAGTAACAGTTGTCAGCCTTTTCCTTTATATGCCATTTTCACCCTATGCACAACCTGATTTTGCTTTTTGTACAGCTGAGTTATTTGTTAAGACCAGTCACTGATGAGAGTCATGTCTAGCTGTTACGTGTTCTCTGTGTAGGCAATATTAATAAATATTAACCACTGTTTTGCATAGTGAGTAGCTAAACCTCCCCAACCCTTCTCATAGTTAAGCGCATGCGTAAGGGCATCAAAGAAAACATTTTTCATAGATGGGTGTTTTTCTGAGTATAACACAAAGGCACAGTGCCTGTGCAAATATAAACTTTACCAGAATTGCTGTGCTTGGGTCAAAATTGTTTTCAAAGGAAATTTTACTCAATGTCATGGTTTGGGCCAAGTTGGCAAATGATGAGATGACAGCTGGCTCCAAGGAGAAGAAGGAGATAAGGAGATTTAGAAAGAACTAAACTATTTTAATGAAATATTAAAATAAAAGGGAAATAATGAAATAGATACAATATATGCAAATATATGCAAAACCATATGAAGTTCCCAGGGAGGTGGCACTGGCAGGCACTGGAAGAGTTCCAGGCTGGACTCGGTGACAAACAGGGATTGGATTCAAGAACACACTGATGGGGCTCAAAGGTAGACAAACTTACAGGGTCCTCCTCAGACATCAATCATTGACAAAAGAGAGGCACTGAACAAGCTAAGCCCCTGAAAAAAAAACCCATTGGAGAAAAGCCCACCTGACATCATTTCTACTGAGCATGGCAGATCAGATGGAATACCCGATTGGTCAGTTTGGGTCACCTGACCTGTCCACCCCTTCCCACAGGTGTGACCCCTCCACACAGTAAACAACGCAGTCAGGTGACCCCAGTTGTCACAGCAATGAGTAGTAGCAGGAGCCTGTCTAACTGAACAGAAGGTTGGCTCTGCTTTACCCCAAGCCAAGACGCTCAAGTAAGTGTAGCTTTGTTCTGAAACAAGGTGGTTTAGTGTGATTCTGCGCTTTGAGAGTAGTTCCAGTTTGGTTTTGAAATGCACCCAGGTTTCCAGAAGGACTGTTTGAGGCCCATGCTTTCATTAACAGATAGCCTGCCTGCATAAACATAGAAGAGGAAATTTTTAGTCATACTTCATATATGCAGCTATCTACTGTTTATGTTTATCTCTTACTCTGAGATTAAAAACTATATTCTGAGCCTCAAATAGTATGTTGGGGCTCCTAATCTCTATTTCATTGCACAAGTGACTAAGTCTGTCTGTGCCTAGTTTCTCCTGGTAAAACGTACAATAACACAATGAATGCCATCTCTGAGGATTGAGTTGTTTTGGAGAGTGCTCTGTAGCTCCTGATGCAACGCCAATGCATACGCATTTTGTGACCTAGTACAGTCTATACACATTGGAGGTGTGCAGCTATGTCTTGTCAGCATCACCAAAGCAAAATTCGACCATCTAAGTCTAAGTATTTTTTTTCTACAACTTTGTAAAGTTGCTATCACTTGTAGTCCTATGTGGTGAAGAGAGCAAAGACTGAAGGGCAGGCAACGAGGATGAGTTGACATCTTGATTGTATGCTGGTGTTCCAGTCCTGAATTGCTTATCAACACTGAAATGCACATACTCTGTTCCCTGGTTCCATATGCAGTGCTGCAGCTAGTCTCTGCTTATGAAGGCTGCTGCTGTTATTAATACACTTAATAACACCTATCACTGGCATAGTATTCACATTAGCAGTTTCTCAATTTAGATTTGAAGTTGACACATTGCCACGCTTCTCCAAGAGAATAGATATTTCCTTTCTAAATGGTATCCGTTTTGAAATTTAAACAATTGCACGTTTAAGGTCACACAAGAATTTGAGTATATGGAGGATTTTACTCTGTGTGGTGCAGAAGAAGAGCTCACGTGCAGAGACCAAGGCAGAAACATCCACACGTGGAAAAAAGAAAGACGTAACTGAATTGCTTGGTGTAGAAAAAGCTATAACTCCCATTAAAGAAGCTTACAAAGAAAGTTGTTGGGACTCTGGGCTGAAACAGGTGTGGGTCTGTGACAATAAAATTCTGCTGTGTTTGTTTAAGTTATTCTACATTCAAGATAACAGGACTTCTTTGAAAATGAAAAAGGTTGACCAAAAAACCCCTAAACGTTTCAATTAGATGGTGGTATATTGCAAAAGTTCAAACCTTTGGCTTTCTGCTCAAGTCGAGGAAGTAAGCACCAGCTTTGTCTGAAGATTCTAGCAAATGCCCAAAACCAAGCAACTTCCTGGCAGGTATGTGGAAGCAGGCCCTGCCATGCTTAAAACCTGGTCAAGGACAAAGCAGCATCATGAGTGAGAGATGGAGAAGGACAGAGGTGTGTGGAGGTTGCATGGCTGCAGTTTCTGAGTTACCAGGAAGAAATGGGTACATCTGCTGGAGCACAGTTCCCTTCTATACAGATGCTGCCCTGCCATATCAAGCCCCTTCATACAGCAGCTTATATCTGCTGTAAATGTACATAAACCCTAGAACTGTTGCCTTAATTCAGACGTCATATCAATAGAAGGATGAACCTGTGCCCCTCTGGTTTCTGTCCTGTAGCTGCAGAAATAACCTGCTTCACCTGAATCTGCTAAACAGACTATGTGTTTACACCATGACAGGTGTTTTGTGTGGCTTTATTATGCACAAAAGCATAATAGCTTAGACCACTTAGCATTTTATGTTCTGTTGTACTTCAAGCCTGGGAATTTCTGACCTGCTGAACTCGACTCTCTGAGTCCAGGCAGAATGCTTCTTGCTCATAAATGAAGCCACAGTTTGTAATCTGCTTATGAGATTTGTTTTAAAAAGAGTTCATGCACTTGTCCTTTGAAGGAGGGCTATTAGTTTGAGGTATTAGTTTGAGATATTTTCAATCTCATCCTAGAATATTCTTATCTAATCAGCATATGCCAAAACACAATATGCAATATAAAATCTGAGGACACTAGAAACTATGTTTGAAGTATTTGATCTGTTAGAGCTTAAAGGAGAGGACTTGATGGCACCATTAAGTGCAGTCTGGATATGCCACGGTATTTTCCCAGCTGTATTTGTTGACAAACTGTACTTGTTGACAAAAAATTTGTTGCTACACCCCAACTGCACTTAGGACATAGATAATCTTTCAGAAGCATTCCTGGGGCTTTCAGAATGGTGGTGTGATTATCATGCCAGATGGAGCCAGGGAGATTACTGAAGTGGGGTGTGGGAGGATGTCTTCTACTTAAAATAGTGAAGCAGCGGGTTTGAGAGTTGTATTTGTTACACTTCCCTCTCCCTGTCCTGTGCTACACTTGGGTTGGGAAATCCTATCTGTTCAGCTGCCTTAAGATGTTCAGATTCCTCTCCAAATCCTTAAATATTTTATCTAAGGAAGAGATTCACAGTTGCTGAGGTCTCATGAGAAAGGCTATTTTAATCTCACCAGGCGTCACACTTAACTAAACACAGGGAGGGTCAGTTAATGCTGGGGTTAGCCCTGGACCAGTAGTCACCTGCTGGTTTTCAGTGTATAACCTTTTCCATGTGTTTCTCTAGTTTTTGTCATCCATATTCATCACTCTTCTATTTACCATTTGTACTGAAGTACACTAGGTCCTAAATTTTCATGCGTTAATAAGAGAAAGTCTTCTAGCAGCCTTATTTTGTTTGTATTAGGTGTGATTTACAATGCATGTAATAAGTAAAATGGTTTCTTTTTAAAAAATTAAAATATAAAGTTATGCTAGTGAGTTACATCTGGATGTTAATAAGGAAGATGAAGTTTAAAACTTAAGGTCTGTGTATGTCTGATTTAAATATGCAGAACTGTGATTTATATCACTCGATATCGAGTGGTCTCCCCAAAAATAGCTCATCTTAAAACACACAAGCTATCCAACAGAATATTAATGCATGAAGACAATTCCTCACTTTACTTTTGTAATACACCGAAAAATTTCCTTAAGACTTAAATTTCCTTATAGGACCTTGAAAATAAACCTGAATTAACTGATGACTGAGCATGGATAACGTAAGGACTCTAAGAAACGAAGAGGTCTCTTGATCAGACAGGAAAGCATTTACAGTTCGTATCAGTTACCCAGGATGGGACAGTAGATAATAAATATATGATTTAACAAAAAGTAAACTTTAAAAATTTATTATCTCTTTCATGTGGATTTAGTGGTGCACTCATGACTCCATGTTTACTAGGTTTTATCAGCAAAGCATCACTCGTACTGGTTTTCCTCCCAATACACATCACACTAAGAATCACTCTACCTTATCTCGAAATATTAAATGGTTTCTTAAGAATTTATTTTTTTGAAAAGAGAATATGGACTCACAAGGCTTGCACCTTATTATGGCCTTCTGAGATTTTAAAGGCATGTGAACTATGCCACTAGATTTTTAACAGCCTTGAAACACAAAACTTTTTTCTCCCACAAGTGATTGTCCAGGATGAAATACCACTTTTTTAAGAAACATTTTACTTTATTCCATGAAAGGTTGCATGAAGATCCAAATTTCTTTGATTCTCCTAAATCTGATGCCAAATTGCTGCAAGAAAATTGATCTCATGACATTGATCTTTAGGGACGCTGTTTTCTCAGTTTACCCCCAGTTACTCTTTGAGAAATCTCCAGAATTTACATAGGCATTAGCTGTAATTTTAAAGGAAAATACAATGTAAAGTAGCTCCCGTTATGTACCAAAGGAACTGTTATACTCCATGTAATGTACAAGTCTAAGCATTTTTATGAGCATGGTCAGAAATAATTATTCTTTTTACTGAATGTTGTGAATGTGGACCACTGGCACTCTTGCACTAGGGGGAAATCTTCAGCTGGGCTGCTATAGACTATAACAGCAACTGCAAATTGATGGAACTAGCAATGATGAAAAACAGAATGTTTTTTCTCTTAGGACTTACAACTGCAAAAATTAATAGAAGAGCATTGTTCTTAGTATGAAACCAGCAAGTAGATTCACAACTGGAAACTAGGAAGCACAAGAAAAATAGCACATTCCGGGGTGGGTTTTTAAGGTTCCTTTCCTAGCCATCAGTTAAACAACATGATTTGTTCACTAGGAAAAGGAAACAATGCAGCAATCCTTTTTTTAATATAGTCTTATGGAAAAGCTTTTCCTTCGAAATACTAGAAGCTGACAAGCTGTAAACTAACCTGGGAAACGATGGCTTAAAAGTTGCTCCAAACAAAAGGAAAACGAACATTATTTAGTGACTAAAGCATTCTGGTTTTTAAAACACTGTGACAAATTATGCCATTACCCAGCTCCAGGGAAGCAAGGCAGTGGCTAATGGCAGAATTATTTTTGTCTGCGTGGCTGTTGGTTTGCTTCGACTTTCTACTCTTATAGATGAATCTGCCTTTTTTTCTATGACTGTTAAACCAAGTCATTTTTCTCAAACACCTAATTTAACAAAAGATGATGAGCATTCTTTGCTGTTTAGTCCTTGACTATATTTTTAATTTCTTAATCCACTTTTCTTAAAGTTTACTGAAGTATATTTCTAAAGTGAAGTGTTTATTCGATGGTTAGAGTCATAATGACACTTTGTGCCTGTCTGGTCACATCCACCCAGACTTCACCATTATCAAAATGCAAGTCATACCAACAGCCCTGGGAAGCAGTGGATATGATCTGTATTCATTTTACTAATGAGGAAAATAAGATATAATGAAAGTGTCTGGCAATGTTGCCTGTGAAATTTGTGACAGTGCCAGGACCTGAACACAAATTGTGGTGTGATTTGATTCCTAAGCCAGAAGTTACCAAACTATGTCTGTGGACTCACTGCACAATTACAGTAAATAACCATGTGACCTTTATAATGTTTTAAGTAAAAAAAGGTGATCATAAGGGAGTGTGAAAAGTTATGCTGTCTTGGTCTGAAATGTTTGGAAAGCATCATCTTTTGCAATGAGTATGAAACATAATACAGCCAAAAGGCCTGTAGCTGTAATTGCTAAGTGAGTTTTTGTGTTCATACATCTGTGTTTTTCTCTTCAGAGATTTATGAATGAAAAACACTATGATAGCAAGATGTTAATTACATACTCACTCACAGCACCAAATGTATGTATATCCTAAAATAGAGAAAGGAGAGAGAATATTTACTCCAAGAAAAATTAAATAGTTACAGTATAGGCACCATCCCTGGAGGTATTTAAAAGACGAGTAGACATAGTGCATAGAGATATGGTTTAGTGATGGTTTTTGTCAGAGTTAGGTTGATGGTTGGACTAGATGATCTGAACGTTCCCTTCCAACCTAGACAATTCTATGATTCTATGATTGTATATGAAAAGAATATTTACTCCAAGAAAAATTATGAAGCTCCAGCACACTCATGACACCAGACATAAGACATGGGAAGGATGCAGAGTCACTGCAGGTACCTTCTAAGCCCATTTTAAAGAGATAGAAATCTTAATGACATACTTAAATATGCTTCTGCTATGGCTACTGCACCAGGACACATTCTCCTTTCCTGCTGTCAGAGTTTTGCCCAGGCAGATTTTTGGTAAAAGCAGCTTGTGCCTGTGGTTTTTAATTTCTAGGAAAGCAGGAGACACAGTTGTGTGGGAGAAGGAGCAGCAGTACCTTGGCCAGCAGACCAGGAGGAGCTGAGCAGCAGGCATCTGGCTTCTGGACAGAGATCTTAGGCTGGGATGAGAATACAGCATGCTCAGGGTGAAGAATTTAGGGAGACATTTGAAAGGAATGGGATGATCCAGAGTGGGAGAAACAGAATTTTTGTCTTGCAGCCATAATTCTGAGTTTGGATACACTGGCAGTGTCAGGACAAGCAGGGACTGGAGCAGAAAAGGCTGGGGGCTGCGTGTTATGTGAGGGTCTAGGAGGGATGGGGCTAGACTGGGACACCTCCACCCTCTTCCTGCTCAGACAAGACATCCTCAGGTTTGTGGACCAGAACACATACCAAAAACTTGGTGAAACAACCACTACAGGAGGCCATGTCCTACATTCTCTTTTTTAATACTGGAAAGAAACTTGTTTAGTCTCCAACAGATGTGGCAGGAAGGAGTCACGAGGCCATTGCAACACCAGTACCTTCACAGAGGGGGTTTTTCCATCTGTTTGTAGTATTGTGTCTCCAGACAGACCCTGGGGACTCCTGCTGCCCAGAAGAGGTGCTGAGGGCTGCTACAGGGCTCGCAGGCCTGTTCTGGCTTTGCAGCTGGGGTACTGCTTGGTTCATCTGCTCTGCAATGCTGTGCTGTGACCATGTGGAGGATGTGCAGGAGACATAGGTGATGTGTTGCTTGTCATTCAGTCCCAGACTGCTTTGCTTTGCTTACCTGAGCATGACATTGTTCCCTTAGCTAGGCTCTGGGAATTGTATAAAAAGGGACCTGAAACAGTTCCTTTTGCTCATAACTTTAACCCAATTGGCTTAATCTAGAGGTGTGCTATTGCTACCATTTTTCTCTTTAAAACACTGTATACATGCAATATCCAAGGCAATAAAAGTAGCTATTTTTTTAAAAAGTGCTTGCATTCTCCTCTATCGTGTTATCCTGAAAGACAAGACATTGACCTATTAGGTAGTCCTCTTATTTTCCATCTCACCTTTCCAACAGTCATCTGAATCTTCAAAGCACTGTTTGTTCTCTTAGGAAGATATTGCTTGTTCTGACAGTATTTGTTCTCCATCCTAAATAAATTGAAATTGAGACACTTTGAACAAAGACTTCAATAGGTTAAGGTTTTATTTAGTTGCTGCGGTTCTTACCAACATTTTTATATGTATATGTATGTGTGTATATATACATATGGGGAGAATGGGAGATAAACAAGTAATTTTGAAACGGGAACATTGCTAGTTTAATGTATTCTTATATAGTTTTGCTCTCGTCATTAGCTGCTCTTCAGAGTGGATGACAGGAGCTGGGGATATTCTTCTGGTGTTGCGAGGAGAATGTTTAAGACTTACAGTACACTTTCTGTAACAATCCTGTGTACAGTGGCCCACCTGTATAAACAATGTGCCTCCTTCATAAAGATATTCTGAGATTAACAATTATGTAATTTTTGTCATTGCAGCAGTGTGGACTTCAGAAACATTTCTGGGCACAGGAAACATGCTACTTTGCTTAAGGCAAAACCAAGCTAGGTTGTCCTCAGCCTTCTTGTCCTCAACTTGCCCTCCCCTGCTTGCTTTGCTTTATTTCCTCCATCCTCATTTTACCAGTTGAATAGTTCATCTTCTACAACCAGGTTCTCTGAAAAGATCTAGGCAAAAATTAAAATCTGCGCTCTTTATAATAGGTAACCTGCAGGACAGCCCATTTTTAATGTTCGCAGCCATCATGGCAGGCCTATCACTCACTCTTTAACACAGATTTTCAATACAGTCCATAAATAGTTTGCATATCTTCTGAAATGTATCTTGCTTCCATCCCTCCACTCTGTACTGTATCAACTCCTCTTTTAAGAGACATGATCTACTTAGGTTAAATACTTGGTGATGGAGAGAAAAGAAGAAGCATTTTTAAAGCAAGGCAGTCCTAGCCAGATTTGATTTGCAGTGGCTTAGCTCTGTGTTTTAGCTCTTAGGCTAAGACACTAAAACGTGGTGCTTTTCCCTATGTTCTTCCAGTAAAGAGAATCCTGAGCTCAAATATCTGGCATAGTTGTAGCCAATACACTGAGTTTTCTATCCAAGACTAAGTCCCTGTCCTGAAGTGTGACACAGCTTCTCAAATCTGAATGATCAGAGCATATGGAATGAAAACGTCGAGAGCTTTAAACTCCTGCTGTAATGAGACTTGCAGGATTAATAAACCCGGCCAGCAGTAGGACTGAATTTTGCTGTTTTCCATTTCAGCGATTACCCACGAGAGGGCAATGTCATCCCTACATTCAATAGTTCAGTAGCAGAAAACATCCTGCGTATTGCCACCTCCACTGACATCTCCATACTCTGTTTGCAGAGTTGTTCTTACATGAATAGTTCTATTTAACATTATAGTTATTAATCATCAGCTGGTTCACCATTTATTGCCAAAGATACTGAAACCATAGTAACTTGAATGTCATTCACTGGCAAATGTAAGGTAAGCCCAAAAGCTGTCTGTCATTACCTGAGCCCGAAACTTATGTGCTCTGCTGAAATCTTGTAATTTATTTTCTAAGTATGTTTATAAGAGGAAAGCAGCCTCAGACTTTAGTGCTGGCTTGCTATCCTTAAGTAACACAATTATCAAGCAGAGGAAAGGAACATGAGCCCAATGTGCATTTGCCACTGGTGGGGAACTTTGAGGGGAAGAGGTTGAGGAGAGGAAGATGGGAGTTACCGTTCGGTGTCTCAGCAAGTCATCAGTGCATTGGTACGCACTTACATAAATTGCCCTTTAATCCAGCCTTGGGTTTTGTTGATCTGCTAGAAGAGCTCTTCATACATAAGAGTAACAAATTGTATTTGCTTATTTGAGCCCAAGGAGGGTCCATCAGGCCCAAATCTTCCAGGATGTGCACCTATCTCTTTAAAAAGTGCAATCTTTACAGCTGGTTTTTGTTCTCTTTGTCTTTTTATGCAGAGAGGACAAGCTAGCAACATCATCCATCCCAGTGCTACCAGTTGTTTTGCCATCTGGCACGTCAGCAGTGCAACCACAATATTGCAACATCCAACTCCTCCACATCATTCTCTCCTCATCACAGTGGCAGCAAAGATAAATGGTATTCCAGAAGAGACACCTCAGCAAAAATCCATGCCAGGGCCACATCTCTGTGTTTCACAGGATGCACTTAATATCTTTGAGACTACACAAATCACCCAAGTGAGTCTGTGTCACATCCAGGGCTAGGTATGAGGACTTCCTGGCTCGAGGCCTTCTGTTTTGACACAGCCCTTTGGAAAGGAAACTGTAGAGACATCCAGATGGTGAGCCTTCGGTATTGCAACTGGTGAAGCTCACACAATACTTCGCTTTACTCAGAACGTGCATGCTGCAAGTTCAAAAATCCTAACATCAAGGGGAAAAAAAAGCATTCCAGTTTGAGTTACAGCATTCTAGTTGTTCTAATTGAGTTACGCTTTTTTTTTAATAGCCAAAAAAATTCTCTAAAGCAGAGAAAATACTACAATTGGAATAATTTCTCATTCTCTGACATATTTTTGGGATTTGGTAATTCATTATCAGGAAAGTTCAAATTGCTGATGTTTTCTTTTCCAACACTTAGAATCATAGAATTGCCTAGGTTGGAAGGGACCTTTCATATCATCAAGTACAACCATCAGCCTAACTGACAAAAACCATCACTAAACCATATCTCTAAGCACTACGTCTACCTGTCTTTTAAATATCTCCAGGGATGGTGACTCAGTCACTTCCCTGGGCAACCTGTTCCAATGCTTAATAACCCTTTTAGTATAAAAATTTTTCCTAACATCCAGTCTAAACCCCTCCTGGTGCAACTTGAGACTGTTTCCCCGTGTCCTGTTGCCTGTTACTTGGGAGAAGAGACTGACCTTACCTCCCTACAACCTCCTTTCAGGTAGTTGTAGGGAACAATAAGGTCTCCTGTCAGTCTCCTTTTCTCCAGGCTAAACAACCCCAGCTCCCTCAGCTACTCCTCATAAGACTTGTTCTCCAGACCCCTCACCAGCTTCGTTACCCTTCTCTGGACCCACTCCAGCACCTCAATGTCTTTTTTGTGGTGAGGGGCCCAAAACTGGACAGAGTACTCGAGGTGAGGCCTCACCAGTGCAGAGTACAGGGGGACGATCACTTCCCTAGTCCTACTCACCACACTGTTCCTGATACAGGCCAGGATGCTGTTGGCCTTCTTGGCCACCTGGGCACACTGCTGCCTCATATTCAGCCAGCTGTTCACCAACAGCCCCAGGTCCTTTTCTGCCAGGCAGCTTTCCACAGCCACTCCGCCCCAATCCTGTAGTGCTGCATGGGGTTGTTGTGACCCAAGTGCAGGACCCGGCACTTGGCCTTGTTGAACCTCATACCATTGGCCTCAGCCCATCAGCCCAGCCTGCCCAGATCTCTCTGTAATGTCGTTACACCTGTAACTCCCGTAACCTCAAGCAGATTGACACTCCCAGATAACTTCGTGTTGTCTGCAAACTTACTGAGGATGCATTTGATCCCCTCATCCAGATCATTGATAAAGATATTAAAGAGAACTGGCCCCAGTACCAAGCTCTGGGGAACACCACTTGTGACCACCCACCAACTGGATTTAATTCTGTTCACCACCACCCTCTGGGCCTGGCCCTCCAGCCAGTCTTTTACCCAGTGAAGAGTACTCATGTCCAAGCCATTTGAAAATGTTCCCAGCAGGTGTCTTTTTTGCATTCCTTGATGCCTCCTGCCATTGATGATGATGTACATTCAGTGCAGTCTTGGCTGGTGTGATTGATTATTCATGTGCTGCAGTGGTGATTCTCTCTGAAGCATTCAGTTACGCCTGCAGAAGTGTGATGGAAAAGGAACTCTGTTGCCTGACTATGAACAATACACTATGGTCTTTTTTGTCTGCTTTGTGTTTTCCACTGCCTGAACATCCCCACAAAGCCTCTTCTGCTGCCTGAATAGTGTAGAAGGATTAGAATTAGGCCATAAAGATCCATACAGTTAGTGTTACAATGGCTGTATACTTCCCTCTTATTTTACCTAGAGATTCTTTGTTAGTTTATTCTACAGTACGGTAAAAGAGCTTGAACATAGTCAAAGAGCTGTTTTTTTCTCCTTTTTTTGATACTTGTTTTCTTTTTTGTTTTTGAGTGTAATGTTTATTAAAAAATGCAAAGATTGTTTTGTTGCTGCTTAAGTGCAGCTCTGTGTCTTATCAGTTTCATATTTTATCTAGATACAGCCTTAATAAAGTAGCAGTTAAATGCAGAGTATTGCTCTAACTGAATAAGTTAAATGTGGGAGAAAATGCGCTCTCAGCACCTTGCTGCTACCTATGGAGTACAGCCAGATTGAGACAGGCATTGATCTGACAACTGGTCTGAGCTGAACTGGGCTGCCTGGCACAGGGCTCTGCAGCACCAGGGTACCTGTGCTACGCCAGCCATCTACTGGACTTCATTTCTTGCACACAGAATGAACTTGATGGGAAAGAATAAGAAGCACATCTCAAAGTTTTCTTTGTCCTACTAAAATAAATAATGTCTCTCACATGACTTAACTAACTTACTGCCCCTTGCAGTCTTGAAGCTTTAGCTATAAAGTGCATCTTTGGGAAAAAAAAAAAAAAGTTGTTTGCCCAGAGCCTGTGCGCTAATTTGTGGGACCCTGACTTAGCGATTTGGAATGTGTGAGAGGTTGTGAATAAATTTTCTTTTGCTCCTAAGGGGTTCTGCTTTCAAAAATGCTAGATTGCATTGTCAGTGACTCAAAATTCTAGAGCGTGACACACGTCATTATGAGATCCTCTATGGTAGATTTGTTAAGTCATATTACTGTAAAAATATTTAAACAAGACCATTTTCTAGTCCAAACAATGACACTGGTTTCGTTGAATGATTTTTAAGCCTTTGTCATTATCATAGTCATAAACTACCTGGATATATTTTGAAACAGAATCCTTTGAAATAGACACTAATTTCACTTTGGAAAATGATGCAGTTTGAAATGGAGTGATTTTATTATTTTTTAAATTGGATCCTGTAATCATTAACCTCTCTGTGGCTGGGAAAGAAATACAGATAAATGTGTCAGTCACTATTATTTGCACTCAGGTGATATGAACTTACACGTTTTAATTTTGTCTTTCGTGGATTTCAGCAGTGCACTTTGTTCTGTTCTTTGAACAGAGCACAGTACTGACCTGGGATATAGTTGGTTTGAAAAGTTACATATATATATATATATATATAAAAGAAAAAATTATGTCCTATCAAAAGGGCAAATGCATTTGCCAAAAGGTCTGCAAATGTACTATTGGCATAGTTCTGTGTTCCTGAAGTCTGAATTTTATTTCTGTTTCTTTAAATTACATCAGTATTTGTCTAAAGGTATGAAACAGAAAACCTATACATAGAAAAACAGAACATGATGGAAGTTTTGTTTCTTTAACACATTTGCAATAAAACATACATAAGATCTGTACAACAGATTATTCAGCCTGCAGTGATAAGCTGCTGGTTGTTACTGCTGCAATGGTCCCTACAAATGCTGCCAAGTGTCATCCCTCAAAACCAACATACTGAAAGATTAAAGCCTTGTGATAGTGTCATAACGCATTATTACCCTATGATGACAAGTAAGAGAGACAAATCTCTTCCTTGCCAAATCCCAGTCCTGTCTGTCTCCTGGTTATTGTACCAGCTTCTAGAGCACCACTGACAGTTCCTTCTTATTTTTCTTACCCACTACCCACTTCCCCTCCTTACTCCAGGTGGGTGTTGCCACACTAGAGGGTATGTTCATGGTACTCTTTGCCAATGATAACTTGGTAAGTGGTTTCCTCTGGAGTGATGCAAAAGACATATGGTAGTGTCCTTCTGCTTCACTGGGAGCTGGGATGGCGCGAGTCAGAATATTCCCTTTGTGCTGAGTGTCCAAGATAGAAGAGGTCGAAGCTGTACTCCTGAAAATGGTCAGCCACAGCACAATACTGGACAAAAGTGGCTTGAGCACAACAGACAATGCTTACAACTGTAAATTAAAAAGTAATTTCCAATGCCTTGTTCTATTGACAGTAACAAGGAGAAGTTTGGTCACCACAGATATAGTTTTCTGCCACTTGCTGCCAGATGTTTCATTTTGGCAGCTTGGCCCCTATGAGTTTCCACTGTTTTCTGGAGGTTAGCTTGAATCACGAACACAGACTGTTCCTCCTCTGGTTTCTACCTGCTGAAAGCTCCTTCTGGAGAACTGTAGCAAAGCAATTTCCCTACAGAGAGATCAGGAACGGACAAGTGAAGTGTGAGAACAGGCATCAGTCTCCTGGGGCAAGGTCCTGGGGAAAAGAAGGCCCAGCAGCATCAGCCATGGTAAAGGAGCTCTGGGCTTCAGGGGTTCTTTGATGAGAACATCGACTCAGTAGGGTTAGCATGCAAGCTTGCGCTCAGCACCCCATATCCTGCAAGGTGTGGAACAATTCTTGAGAGACATCAATGTGGGGCTGAGGATGCTTTTTTGTTGTGTGCTTCATGCGCCAAGGATCTGTGTAAAAGCTTGTAGTTGCAAAACAACGAGCCATTCTAATTTCATTTCTAGCCTGTGGAATTTGGAACAGATAGATTAAATTAAACAATTAAAATCAATAGTTGTTAATGACTGTGAAATCTTAGTGTGACTTAGAGTAGCTTAACAATTAAAAAATGCCTGCAAGATGAAGCCTCCACATTCTTGTGGAGATTTGTCATTTTTGTGATCTGGGCTGTATGAGCTTTCTAAAAATATAGTGTGAATGTAAGTAAGCAATGTCTTGACCTTTTTTAAAGCAATAAAGTCTCATCCCTCTTTCTCAGAGTTTTTATGGAAAACAATTAGCTCATCCTATTTTATGTTCTGCAGACTGTGCGGCAATTTCAGGGAAGCCATCTTGGAAAGAATAGGTGCAGGTTTAAAAGCTATGGCTGAAGTGCGATGCAGACAGAAGACTGTTTCCACCTCCCATTAGAGGCAGAGCCTGTCCTATGACTGAACAGATAATGAGAGTCACTGTCTCCCAAGGAGTATCTACATGAGCCAATGATCAGGTGAAGGTACTCAAAATCACACTGATTTATTTTCTTTCCAGTTTACAAAATTCACTTGCTGTGTGACATTGAACAGATCTTCCAGCTGCTGTTTCCTGTGAATTAAATGCAGATGATTGTTTTTTCACCTTGAAAAAATGCTTTGAAATGAGAGGATACTAAAAATCCTGGAATTTATCTTAGAAATTAAAGGTGACCTGTTGTGCCCAGGAAGGGTACAGCAGAAGTAGATCTTCACTTTTCCCTTTGTTTAACTTTAATAACACTTTATAATAGAGTTCTGAGGACTTCCCTTCTTTTTGTTTCCCAGATTTTGACCCCTTTTATTCTGCTCACTCCCCCAGACCTCTTTTTGAAGCTTCTGGCATAGAAGCTGCATGCCATCACAGTTTAAAATCAAAACAAGAAAGCTACAAAAACCACCAGTATCACCATTTTCCAAATGCACACAATAATGCTTGTACCCCATTGCCGTCTCTCCAACAGGAGATAAATGAGGATAAGTCCCACCCTTTCTGCAAGTGGCTCAGGTGGACAATTTTTAGGGGTAACACTGGCTTTTTTCTGCTTTATGAGTTGGGAAATGTTACTGCAGTATTCTCAGTCTGTATCTGTGAGCTGAGGAATGCCTAAATATTACCCTGCAGCAGACATGTCTTCCTCTGGTTCTTGGGACTCATTTAAAATGCTCCACTGGTGCTCAAGAATTGCAATAGAGCAAGGCAGAGGTGGGGAGCAGAGCTGAATGCCAAACCCAGCTCTGAGGCATGCAGCCAGTCTGTTAGCCAGGGGCTGTAGCAGGGCAGTAACATCAGCCTGTGTGATAATGAGGGAAAGCACTCTCTCTGGCCTGCAAGCAGAAAATACCATGTGGCTGCCCATCATGGGGGCATAGGCGTACTACAACTTTTTTTCTCAGAGGAGGATTCCCTAGTCAGGCGTGGCCACTCTCTGTGGTGGTCCCAACACTTGTAAGATGGGATTTCCTTGTTGCAAAGTAGAGAGACAGCTCTACACTCTCCTCTTGCTCCTTGATTTCTGCAGGAGGTGCAAACTGCGGCAGAGTAGGTGGTGCTGGCAGTTGCTTATGGCAGGAGTGACATTAACACCTCTCCTTCCCTTCTGCTCTCATTGATGCAGATGACCAGGTGCAGATGGCTGCCCCCTTGACTGCTGTCCACAGCAGTGAATCCAGCCCACAGGAAGAACAAGACCTGTGCTTCCCCCACTCAGTGATTTACCTGCTCCACAGAGAGGTAGCGAGGGTTCTGGCAGCTGATTTGAAACTTCAACAGCTGCTGATAAAGATCTATGTGTGTCCCATGGAAAAAATTCCCAGTGGATATCATGATATCTTAGGATCTGTCAGATCTTACATGTATAGAATCAGTAGAGATAAGTAAACAGAACTCCTCTACACTTTGCAAGCAGGCTGACGTAGCTGTAATGAAGCTTGCATCACTCTTAGACAAACTGCCTGTATTGTGAGTGGAAAGTCATCATAGTGCTTCCAACCGGGAGACAGGGCACGTTAAACCACATCAGACCTTATGTCTTTCTAGTTTAGGTGGTTGCCGCTGTGCTGATTCCACGAATCACAAGAACCCCAGAAGAAGTATCTGCGGAACCACCTGTCTTACAGAAGTGGTGCTACCTGCTCAGAGGAAGATGGGCCTGGGACTTAGCATTCCTTCAATTAATGAGGATACCATTGGCATTTTTTATATCTGCACTGGTGTGTTACAGCACAGAGATAAACACATATTTAAATTTAAAAGATGCATAACAAAGAAGTTATTTCCCTTTGCACAGCAGTGAGATAGTTAGTGCAACATCTTTTCTTCAACTCTGCTACAATAATAGATTTGTTATTTCCCATGCTTCAGTCAGTATCTAGTTGTTGATGTGACCTTTGAGATGAATGGATGATCTGCAAAGAGGTGTAAAATCCATAAAGAATAAGCCTGGAAGCACATGATAATTTCACAACAGAGGTCTCATGGCCGTTATATCTTTCAGTATTCCTGTTGTCTTTCTATTTCCTGCCTTGTCTAAATCTGAACACCATATTTTTCTTTTCCTCCTCTGCTACCCAATCCCTTTCCACTTCCCTCTGCACTCCCATAATGGTGCTCAGAGTCATTCAGTTACCTTTTTCACAAACAATTCTAGTATCAGTGTCTTTTCAGAGAAAACAAAACCAAAAAAGCCCAGACAAACCAAACAAAAAACCCAACACCACCCTCTCCCCCCCCAAAAAAGCCCAAATCTGAAATTCTCCAGAAGACCCATAACATGTAATTTCAGTGGGAATTAAATACATGAACCCATGGTTAGCTCTTTAGAGGCTGCTAAGGTAGTGTAAAAAGAACAGTGTCAAGTAATTAGTCCTGTTCGTGATGAAGAACTAAATGGACACTAACAGAGAGGAACCTGATTTCTCCAGCTAATGAAAGATTATACAGACACCCAGTCATACTTGTGACCCCAGTGGTTTGTTTCTATTCACTGGATCGGCAGCACTCCCTGTGCATTTACAGCACTGACCTTTTCGGTGCTATTTACCAGACTTTTTTTGGAAACCATTATATTTGGTTTTTCTTTTCTCAATCCCAAAAAAGGTAAGAGAGTACACCAATTACCCTGTAAAAGAGAAATCTGCGTCCCAAATCAAGTGCAGAGCCCGTAGTTACATTTCTTTTTTCTCTCTCTACTTGACCAGAGGGTGCAGAGTTCTCTTCCCTTACTGGGAAATCTGTTTGAGCAGCTACTTTTCCCCACAGTTGTCATCCTCCGTTCCCCTGTCCCTGCTCCAGCTTTCTATAGCCTATCCCTCCCTCATAAAGGCAGCCTGCTCTGCACTGTGGGAGATGGTGTGGAGCTGCACACACTGACAGTCTGTCACTGGAAATCCTAAGAGAACTGAAAAGGCAGCATCCTTACTGGAAGGTGTGACTTCAGCTTGTCTTCATACCTCCACTGGACCCCAAGTACTACTAACATGAAGGAAGCAGACAAAGGGAACCTTCTTCCTTGCTTCAGGCTGGGCACCCCATGGTATTGCTTTAAGAGAAAAAGTGGGTAAGAAGTTATTTCTTGACGTTTTTTAAGGAACAAAATAATTATTACAATTGTGATGCTTGATATCACAACCGTTCTTTCCTTGTCAGTGCCTTTTTATCATATGCTAATGTTACCCCTGGCACGTTTTTTTTCCACAGCCAGATGGCAAGATGTAGACCATTACAAGGAATTTACTCTGACTAGAAGAAATGTGGTATGTGTGTCAAGCCACAGACTATAGGAATGCTCTACGCTTATGGCAAACTCAGGATCAGGAGATTTAGTGGCAGTCTTTTTATTTTTGAACGTATGTTATTGTCCTGGTTTGAGGTAAAACAGAATCAGTTTTCTAATTTGTAATATCACTTTTTAGCTGGGCCTCTTCTAACTGACTAAAGTCTGAAATTAACAGCATATTGTTCAGACACTGTTCACTCTGAGTGATAAGACCTGATTATACCAAGGAACAGTATGCATACAGGCTCTTGCTTAGACTTATTGCTATAACAACCAAGGTCAGCTAACTTCGCTGTTTGCCCCATTAGNAGCTGGATATGGTTTTGTATATATTGTATACTTTTTTCTTTAATTTTTATTATTCTGTTATTATTTACAATTTTCTTATTTATTATTATTTTCATTAAAGTAGTTTAGTTATTTTTCTAAACCCATAAATCTCCTTATCTCTTCCTCTCCTCTCTGAGGAGAGAGCGGGGCTAGGGCCATCTGTCGTTCTGATTGGCCAATCCAGCCAAAACCACGACAGTTACCTCAATATCTATTTAAGGATAAGAAATACAGAATGAGCTATTGCAAAGAACACAGCAGTTCATGTAGTAAATTCTTCCATTATGTTATGGGTGTGAAACAGCATAAAAAGTGGCAGCTGCTCTTTGCAAGAGTTGAGGCATTCCTGGATAATTAATGTCTCCAGGCACTCATCTCCCATACAGGGCATGATTCAGTCATCTTCTTCATACTGTGATTCTTGAGACAGACAGCTTTCAGTAATGACAAAAAGGTGAGAACCACTGGGCTGTCCGTGCCTTTGTTTAATGACCAGGTGAGGGGAGGTCTCAAACTGTCCTGAAGCTCTAAACTTTTATGCTTCAGCTCTGAGGAAAAGAGCTTAAGTTGAGATCAACTGGCTGAAAAATCACAGTCCTTGACAATTCAGGGAATTCTGAGAAAAATAAAAGTCATGACCAAACCCATGCAAGCGGTAGTGACTTTCAAGAACTGTTGGCAGCCCTAAGTATAAGGTTTGTGTACTAATAGCCCAGTTCATGTTTTGGAGGACTCACAATAGAGAAATCATCTTGTTTCCAATATCTCTGTATTGTTTTTAGCATTGTACAATATGTTCCATGCTTAGACAATTCTTCTCAAAGCAGACATAAATTTAAAAAGAAAATCACTTGTCAAGTGGTATATTTGGCTCTCAGAGTACTCCTATTTAAAAAAAAAAAGTCAGTAAGGCAATAGAGAATGAGGGCTTTGCACAGGTCACACAGTGAATCAGTAATTCAGCTAAGATGGTGGAATCTCATTCTTTCCCTTTTTTACCCTGATCATTACATTCTCCTGCCAGTACAAACAGTCTGCGTAACTTTGTAAGAAGGTTAAAAAGTCAGGTACAGTTAATTTTAAATCGCTTGAACCACTGTGGAACGTAAATTCTATGATCAAGTTTTTATTTAACCATGAATCTTCAAATAGTTCAGTACCAAGACAAAAACAGATTGCAGAGCAAGCTACAGCTGCATGATAGGTACAGGTCAACAGTGTATGCAGATCTTCTAATGTTTTGCTGGAACCTCTAAATTGATTTACTATCTCCATGTAACAGATGTGCTCCATGCTCATTAAAATGTTAAACCCAAGTGTCTACATCAGAATTAGCTGACACACAGCCCTGCTAAACAGGGCTTGTTGGAATATGTAAGAATAAAAGTACTTAATCAGCTATTAAGAATGATGAAGAAACACTCATGATGTTTATGCAATTTAGCATAATAATGAAGCAATACTCTGGAAGGAAAATAAGGCATATAGGGCATGCCCCACTCTGAGTAGGAGGAATAGTTGCATCATGTGCAAGTGTTTTGAATCAATACAGATTGTGTTCAGAGCAACTAAGGCAGGATAGAATTGACTTTAGTGTACACTAGCTCCCCCAGGCATAATCCAGCTCCAGATAAACTTGTTGCAAAGATAAGAACTAAATGCCTTAATTTCTGCCCCTGTTATTTACTTTGTACTTTCTTTCAGCTGGAAAACATGAAAATTCTTACTAAGAACTACTCTCTGCCATCGAGTTCCCAATATGAGCAACCAAGACAGGTAAACAGCCAGAAAAGGGAGTCTGCTTGGTTCTGCATTACTTCTGAGGATGGAAGGCAAAAAGACTTCCTATGGTGTCTTGTTAGTTAAGGATCAAGCCTGCATTTATGCTCCAAGCCCCATCTATCCCCAGTAATTGCTAACCAGTTCCCTAGGGTGAAGATCAGAACAGGAGAGCTACAGCAAAAGGCAAATCTGGTTTAGAGATTGTCTCTGCTCATACAAACTGTGAATGCAACAAACCTAAACCTTTTAATCACAGTCACTGAAAGCTGCCTAGACAGTTGGAGGCTGTTAAACCAGCAAAGGCACTTACATTGACGCCTAGGGTAACTTGGCCAAGTGCAGCACTTGAAGCCAGGTCCCCTTTGTTTGCCACCTGCTCAGTCCTCGAGAGTCCTGCAGTCCTACAGTAGCTATGTATCAGAAAAAGGTGTCCCTCAGAGGCTTGTGCATCTCTGCAAGCATGTCTATAGCTGCCCATGCCTGCAGAGAACTAAACAGCTGGGCAGATGCCTCTTCCTGCGGACCTGTGTGGGGACACTGCTGCTCTTCTCTGTGGGGACCACACTAGACACTTCTGGCAGCACCCTGCTCCATGGCACTGTGGAGAGGAGGAGAGGGGCCATCACAGCCTGAATGGGGTTTTGGGTTACCCCTTTGTGTTTGGAGGAGTAGAAGGCAGAGACAGGCTTAGGGGCATGTGTTGTAAAACACCCTATGTGTCAGCTGCTGCTGCAAGGAACACCTAAGAGACAATGCTGAGTATTCATTTTATACAAAACTGTTTTTTCTGTAAGGCATTTGGTGTTGGGACAAGAACCCAGGTTTTCTTGCTCACTAAGAGACCTAGGAGCAAAGATAGTTCTCTGTCTTTTTTTTTTCTCTCCCCTGACACCAGAAAGCATAAACAATTTTTTTTCCTTCAAAAGAGCTTCAACAGGAGACATTAAAACTCTCCTGCCTGGCTGGCCTTTCTTTCCTTAGGTAAGTTAGCCTAACCTGAGTTTCCTCTTTATCTTGGCTACATTTATTATACACAAAGAGCAATCTTATAACCTCATCCCTACCTCAGCCTGGATAGCCTTTTAGATTTTGAGAGCAGGATGGTAAAAAACCCCAAGCAGCTCTCAAAATGGCAACGAGCAGGAAGAATCCCATAATATTTCAGCATAAGCAAAACGAAGCCAATTTGATATGTAAACTAGAGTGGCAGCTTAGACTCCCACCCCTCTCACTTCCTCTCTTGAGGCACCCTGGAAGAAGATGAAACTAGTCTCCTTTTCTTTTTCTGTCCTTCTCCTCCCTCTGCACGGGCATATTATTTTCCATTGCACTGCTAACCCTCTTCCCTCTGTTATTTTTTCTCTCTCCCTCAGGCCTGGTCCAAAACCCATGAAAATTAAGAGAATTAATAGGTTCTTTTGTGTCTGACATGGTGAGTCTGTGTCAGCAAAAGTTGCTCTCTGTTAACAATGGCAAGAGATGTTATGATATCAGGAGTAAATCACTCTTGAAACACTTCTGAGAAAATCAGACTGCTGATTTACGACTGGTTTATAGTTAAGGCTTTGATTTTGATGTTCCAAAAGATTCTTTATTTCTGCAAAAAAATTCAATTGCTTCCAAGCAGGAGGACAGTTTCTTACTAATATAATTAAAAATAATCACAGCATTTAAACCTGCAGTTAGTCCCCAGCAAAACACACTAAATAAACCAGTAAGGAGACTGGAATTTTCCACCATTGCAAACATCATGGCACTTTTCTGTCAGACAGCTTGCTTTACATCCAGAACCTAACTCAAACACTACCAAAAAAGGACAGTGGTTGAGCAGGGTGGTATTAGGCCTGAGAGAGCACTCCTGCTGCTGTGAGCACCGTTCTTTTAATTTTAATACTATGATGGGAAATAGCCAGAAATACAGAGTGCCATGCAGCAACTGAGGAAGAGAGACTGAATTTACTACTATTTCAAGAAGGTACTAAGCTGCTGAAACTGCAAGGAGTCATTTGTACTAGGTGTTAAAAGATTGTTGTGGCATTAAAAATACCTAAACTTACCTCAGTGTATTGCTGTAGTACACACACTACTTGAAATGATTTATTTTGACCTTGATGTAATCAAGACGTAGTCAAGACGAAATCCTGGTAGAGTTACATCAGATCAACAGTGTGTGTACAAAAAAAATCACACACAACTTTTTTCTTATTAAAAAAACACCTTAACTTTTCATAAAGTCTGAAGTAAAACAAAAAGGGTAAACTGGACAGCAGTGTACAAAATATACAACCATCTGAGTAGCTAAGGCTGAGTCAATGGAGGAAAAGGCAAACTGGATAAGTCTGCGGGTAGAGCAGATTTATCCAGCTGTATTTGAGAGCCTAGGACCAGGCCTTCAGCACAAGCTGCAAAATGCCACTTACAAGGATGGGTTAAGACTGCACAGGAAGCAACACAGCCTAATGTGGTGGAATTTACAGGTGCTAAATTAACCCAGGGAGCAGTTGTTTAAGCAGACATAAATTAACCGAGAGGTTACCTGTTTCAGTGGCTATCAATGCAGATCTCAGCTTCATGCGGTGGCAGGAAACAGCATAGGACATGAAATGAAAGGTATAATAGGCCAGTTTGCATGCTTGCCTGGGAATTAGTCATTGCAGGCTATCTCTGGGCAAGCCACATCTGCTTGTGCCTCACAGGAAAATAGTATTTTCTTCTCTCACCTCAGTTCTGTAAGATTAATAAGCGTTATGTCCAGTAGCTGTAGCAAGAGGAGTGATGAAAAGACCAAAGATTAAGTTTTCTGTGCAGTTCTTACCTGCAGTGACATGATGTTTGTTGTCTAAGGGTTGTCTAAAAAGGGTTGTCTAAAACCTCCATCATGGCATTTCCTAATGACACGCGTTTTGCTTGCTAGATTAGGCCTATTGCCAGGGAGGCAATGGAGACGTAAAACTTAGTAGCTTCTACTAATTTCATTATCTTGAGTGCAAAATTACTTTGTAGCAGAAAGCAAAAAACTTCATTTACCAAACCAGGCTGTTACAGTAGAAGATTACAAAAATACATTCTGGAAAGAGATTGGGAAAGAACGATATAAAAAATAACACAGGAACGTGTTCAGTATTTAACTCTGCCACTTCCTCAAAGTCCATGGTACAGAGTGAAGACGGAGGCAGTCAGGTGACCCAAGGGCAAGTTGGGACAGCCCTTGGGAATGGCGCGGAGGCCTTCTCAGGTAGCCAACAGTGAGCCTACACAGGTCAGCAGCAGGAGAGGGAGGCAGCACTGCAAAACATTCCTTGCTTTGCCTTTTCATTCCTCCCTCATCAAGATGTGGAGAAACTTCTACCCTTAAAAGGGAGCTATGGCTCCTCTAGTCCATTTTCTCCTCAGCATCCTGCAAAGTGCGAGGTCCCCAGGGATGATTAAGACATTGTTTTCAAGAAAGCAAAGAAGTGAAATGGATATAAACTCATAGTAACCTTAGTTAAAGCATGGGAGAATACCAGTGTGACTGCAGGCTGCGCTTTACGGAGACGGGTACATGTGCTCCAGAGCAGCACCGTTTTTCTAAGATGTCATATATTTTTAGGAAAAAATGAGTAGAGAATGAGTACATCCCTTTCAAAGCTGGAAGATAGAGTTGATCATTTGCTAAGGGGCTTCGTCAGTGGTAAATGACAGGTAAATCAAAGACTTGCCAACTCCTGGCATGCTGTGGAGATGGGAGAGACAAGGGGGAGAATAATGGGAGGAGTCATAAACCAACATGCTGTGAAGTGATGCAGCTGGGTAAATATGTCAAGTTTATGAAAATGACAGATTCTAAATGCTGGCTTTTTGTGTCACAATAAAAATAAATTTCAGGACAGCACTGATACATTCAGTGTTGTGAACAGTTCCTGACATAGCCTTTATGAAGATATGAATAGTCCTGATTAATCTTGCAGGTGAGGACAATCTCACTGAATTCAGGACACTAGTTATGTACAATTGGAAGTTGAGACCTGGATCATATGTACTGTGCTTATAAAGCACAGTATTAATTTGGATATCCAGGTTTCTCTCTGTTGTCAACTACAAGCAATTTTTGTCCGTTATTTCTGAATCACACTTTGAATCAAAGAGTTTGAATTAAAAAACATAGCTTTGTTCACAGAGAAGGAAAGCATATTTTTCCATTTTGCATAACCTCTATGGCATGTGCCTGATTATTAATGACTCTGGTATATACTAAGAAGAATGATCTTCAATGAAAGTTTTACAAGATGCTTTTTACATTGCAAGAGTAATTTTTATACACCTCTATTCAGCAGGAGGAAGATGTTAACCTTGTCCATTCCTAGTGTTAAGAAATGCAAAGGAGAAAAATAATCAATGTACACGTGGGTCTAAACCAGCTTGAAAGTAGTACTTTTTCCTGATAGTGTCACAAAACTCACGTGTTGTACAGAATATAATCATCTAACTGATGAACTTGAAAACATTGTCTAGGGAGTTTTGTTAAAGAATCCCGGGAGCCTCTTTCATTGCAACTGAAGTGATAGTTCCAGTGGGTGGATTGCATAGTTTCATATCAGGGTGGGATGAATGTGTTAAAAACAAAGATAGCTCTTCATTTTGTGTTAGGAGATTTATTTTAGTAGAATGTTTAGCTGAAGTCAAAACAAAATATTTTATTTGAGTCTGGACTGAATGTTTTGTTACATCAGATGATTATGTGTTTCATCCTTTTCTATAATTTTTGATCATAAATGGTACTTTTGCTGCTGTTTTTCCCAGAGGACACAAATTTCATTTTTTATTAAATTAGTGGTTTAACTTTGCCAGTAATTATCCGAGTTATCAGTATCAATACAAATTGGTAATTTATTTTCATTAGTATTTTGCAAAAGCCTTCTAACCAAATGCAATACTAATTGGAAAAAAAAAAAAAAAGTTAATATTATCATTTTAACCCAGACGCCAAAAGATAAGCCAGCAGTAGATAAATATACAACTTAATATTTTGACAGGAGTGTGCATCTGTTTCCCATTAACTTTGCTTGAGACAAGCAAGGAATCAAGGTTTCCCATGATTTAATTTGAAGAGCAATTTGGATTTCCTGTGCCTCAGCTGGAGGCATTATTGGTATGAGACCAAAAAGTCCCTAACTGTCCTAGGAGTTTCATGTTTCACAGAGAATAATACCTACAGAAATTCAAACAGGATGTCAAGAAGTGTTATATGGGGGCTCTTAGTGGTCTCCAGTGTTTCTAATATAAATTCACAGGGCAAAACAATATTAAACTGTAAGCTTCATTTTCTCTTCTCACCACACAGAAAGTGACCAACTTGGAAAAGATAAGCTAATGAATGCCATTCAGTGCATCCCCCAGTGGATCTCCGTCCAGTGGAGAAGCTAAAACTTCCTGTCCCATTCCTTGAAAATGACATTACTGACCCGAGTAGTCAACTGTTGTTCACAGAAGGGAACAGAACCTGGACAGGCAGCTGCCAAGTTCTGGTTAGGCACGTTTTGCAGAAAGGGCTGAACACATTACCTGCAACAGTGCTGTCATGTAATTTTTCTCAGGCTGTGTACACAGAAGTGGAGACACTCCAAGCTCTGACTTGCTTGTTTAAACCATGGCTTTCATTTCTGTGACTAACATAATGCCAATGGCATATTGCATGAATAATTAAACATTATTAGGGAGATAATGGCCATCTGTTACCTCCTTGTAATGTATTTTTTACGAAGTATGCTTCATTGTCTTTTGAATAAGGAAGGGAATTACTCTGAGCCATTCAAATTGTCAAGACTTTAATGTATCAGCACCACTCTGGCTCTTTTTCTTCAGGTGAAATCCCAGTCCCACTGGAGTCAGCTCTGGATTTTGCCATTGGTCTCGATACAGCTGTCATTTTTACCCCTTGGGCTCCCCAATGCCTGAGAGAGGTTTGGAGAGGCAAGTGGAGAAATTGGGATTCTTAACACCTTGTGTGCTCAGGTAAATATGAATCTGTGCATTCTTGCATTCAAACAGATCTGTGTCTAAGATACTAATCACTATTTTTCCTCCTACCCAGAATAATCCACAAGACACTGAGTTTTAATTCAGCTGCTTTAGTCAAAAGGGGCAATGCTTGTTATTATTTGCAGTTTACTTCCTTTCAGCTTATGTTTTTATTAACTTGTAAAAACTATTTTAAAATTCAGTCAGTGTCAGCTTTGCAGAAAAAAATTACACTGTCTTTGATAGTGTAATTTGTCTTTATTGCTGTTTATTCTATTTATGGTTAAATAGTACTGGAATTTGTAAGAACATACCATTACTGGATGCTTAAGGAAGTATTAAATCATTCTGTTGTTTCATGGTCCAGAAAAATAAATTAGGCTGAAAAATAATGAAAAACTGCCTAATTGTGACTACAGTGCTTAATTCTCCTTAATGAGTAGAAAACATAAAAGGACTTAATTTAGGCTATGATGGTGCAAAAGTTATGATTTTTTTGACAATTCACAGATTTCTGCTGGCTTTTTGTTGTTGTTCTGTTTTTTGAATGTTGACTTTGTATCCAGGAGTCTGAATTTTTTCAGTGAAAGTCAAAAGATTTCCAGCAGAGAGACTCATCTCACGTATCAGTTTTTGGAGGCCCTGTTTAGCTGAAAAAAACAAGAGAGCAGACAAAGCATGCTACTCTGAAATACTAAACTTGGTTTTGTTTAGAAGCTACAAATGTATGCTAAGCAATGAAAGGCTATTCTTGGAAAGTACATTTTCTAGTGCTTTTTTTTTCTACTATTAGCTCTTTTTGATGTATGAGATTTTCATTTTTCACATGAAGATTCTGCAGTTTTACTGATCCCGCAACTAAGACATCTTATGATATATTAGTCTATATTTGTAGCCGATATGTGACGTTTGTCACATCATTCCGCATAAATATTCTCTCAACAGTGCAGCAACATTGTCTAATAAAAACATGTTTCATGATGAAAAGAACTTCAATGCAGCTTCCATGATTTTTTATTAAAATTGGAATGCATGTGTAAAAATTCCTAATCAGGCAGCTGAAAATTGATGTTTGACATTCAGAAATAAGTGATAATTGTTCATATAGAGACAGAATTTTGTTGCTACATATTGGGTATAACAATCTTGAAACACAATTGATGAGTTCTATCATTCCTATCATGGAAAATTTATGGTTAATAGCTATCGTATCACATATGATCTTTGGTTATCAAGACAAAACAGGGTTTTTTCCCCAGCAGACATTGAATTTCATTGTAAAGGCCTTAGGGATCTCTTACAAGCAGTATTAGTGCAATGTCATCCCTGGAGCACAAAACAATTCTGTAGGCAACAAGAGAAGATCCTCCATTATGATGTAACCTCCAGGTCCCAGAAGGATGTAGCAGTGTCAAGATGGAACATGACTTTATTTCTGTATAAACAACCTTCTCACAGTTCTCCAGATCCAGATCAAGATATTTTGGTAATTAAATGCTGAAACGGCAGCTAGACCTGTGATCTCACCTACTTTGATCATATTTCCCCAATAGTCTGTAAATTTGTAATATTTCTCACACTTGGTACAATTTGAAATGTGTGGAAAACCTCAAAAACTCACTTTATTGCAATAACATTTGACCAAATCAAAATTAGGGCTGTTTTGGAACAGAAGGACCTTTTTTTTTTCTCTTGGCTGGTACTAGCATGCATTTTCTTGAACTCTACGTAAAGTTCTGGCCATGACAGGTTCTGAGGACTCTCATGAGGATACTGAACATCTATGCTGTCCATGGAAATCTTGACCTTGTGTTCTCTGTGTGACCCAAGAACAATAAGGATAATGTTTATACCATGTTTTTTACACGGGTTGGTGTGTATTTTGTGAGAAGTCAGAATGGGACATCCCTGTCCAGCACAGACTTTGGAGAGGTAGTCTGTACATACCTTAAACTTCAGTCAAACCTTTTCCTTTCTTGGATTTTTTTTCCAAGGTTTCCATATGTTAAAATAGTGTTTTATTAAATAAAAAAATAAAAAAAAAAATTAAAATTTAAATTAATTAAATTAATTAAAATTAAATAAAAAATTATTTTTTTAGTTGGTTTTCTCTTACTAAATCAAGGGTTGAAAGGAAAATAGCCAATACCCAAATGTACATTCAATGAGTAATGTGAGAAAATGCTTTTGTTTATGTCCCTAATGTATTCCCATAGCCATGCCACAATTCTGACAAAGTTCTGACAGCTGAGGTCAAGAAATTCAACAATTATTCTTTATTACAGTATAACTTTCATTAAGAAAGGAATGATCTCTGACCCAGAGAAGTCAACAAACAGCCTCACATGGACATTGGTGGACTGTGGATCGGTCCCATGAGATTTATCTGGAGAAGCATATGCTAGATCTTGTTTCATCTAATTGTAAACATTTTCTGTATTGGTATCTATGAACATTTCATAGATACCAGTATCTATGGTATCGATATCTATGGTATCCGTACCTTACTATATAAGGTATCTATGGAAGGGTTCAAGACCAGACTGGATGTGGCTTTGAGTAGCCTGTTCTAGTGGGAGGTGTCCCCGCCCATGTCAGGGGCATTGGAACTAGATGATCTTTAAGGTCCTTTCCAACCCGAACCATTCTATGATTCTATGATTCTAAGTCACACATCAGTCAAGGGAAAACAGATCATGGCTATCAGTACTACTTTAGTGTCTGCTTGAATATGAGAGGAATCATGACCAATAAGGCCCTATACAAAGGGGAGCTCTGACCTTGATAGATTTAGACATCTTCAATATAGACATTTCCATTTAGTCAGAAGAATCCCTTCAGAAAGATCAGTTCTTCCCCTGTGAGTTCCCTACAAGTTCCTTTTGTTTAAAATACCTCTTGTCAAAGATGAAGCATTTCTCAAAATCATTTCTGTTACAGAAGTTAACACTGAAAGTGTGATGGTTATTCTGATGCATATTGGTGCTATCCACAACATGATGGTAGGCACTGACACCACAGCTCAGTGTGGAGTAGACAGTATGAGGGGCTGTAACTTTGACAACACACATCCATCTCAGATGAAAGGAGAGCTGTTGTATGCATCTGCTAATTAGGAAACTAAGAATTTGTTCACTTTATTATCCCTAGATTATGTTACATTAGTCAGATTTTTTTACATCATTGAACATACAAACTGAATGTTGGCCCTAGCATTCAGAGAATATTTTCATGAGCGTACCAGAAAATTCAAGTGTCGGTATAAGTGTTGCATGAGAGTTGTTACTCTCAAAAATACAAAAAATGCTTACCCCGGACTTACCAAATTAATAAAACCTTAAGAATTAAAAAGATTCCACTTTGAACATTTCTGAAAAAAGATTCAGTTCACTTCAACAAATACCTATGAAGGATCAATTTTATTTAAGAGAAGCTGTACATTTAGGAAAGTTATACATACAAGGTTTTGCTAGGCAAATTATATAATGATAGATAGCAATATATACGTACATATATGCAGATATACAAATGTTGGTGGAAAACCTGCATATCTAATGGATAATATAGACACATCCAAGAGTAAATCTAGGGAATGAGTCTGGATGATGAGAGAAATCAAAAAGCTGTTAGAGAAGGGGCAGGGTGGGTGGTGGGGTGTTGTTCCTTTGTTTTTCCCTGCACAAAAGCCATGACTGATTGACATTTATATGTGGTCTAGAATTGCATTAAAAAAATGGCTTAGGGAGATGCCAGGACTTTCTGGGACTGCTCCATCTGAAAAGAGGTTGGAAACTGCCTTTATTGTGGTATTTTGGTATCTTAGCTCCCAGATGAAATATGTTGAAGGAAAAAGAAAACATCCAAGAAGAGCCATTTCACAATTTTCTTCTTGACTTGAAAAAGGACAAGTTCCTTATAGGTCAAACAGCTGCCACGTGGGAGATTTCTGAGTGAGAAACTGCTATGTTTACTCAGCCTGAAAATGACCTCCCTTCTCTCTACCTCTAGCCCATTGTTCAATCAGCCAGCTCAAAGAGGGAGGTGAACTGGAGGATCTCTTCATGCCAGATTACATTTAGTGCCCACATAAAAGTCTGTGTGGGATGTTTGTGTGATACAACCTACTGGCAGCAGAAAGGTGGCATAATCTTTCACGCTTTGGTAATCTGTCAGTTAAGGGACTTAGATTTTAGTCTGTGCTAAAGTGAAGAAAAAAAATTGTGTTTATTTATTATCACAAAGCCCATCAGATAATTAGATGACCATATTTATCTCTGGATAAGAAGCAGGGAAGCAATGAGAATTAGTGTGATTGAGCTGCTTAGAAATTATTAATTAATTACATTAAGCTTTTGATATGAAGTTTCATAGCTCTACTGAACAGAGAGAGTTTTGGAGGTTCTAATCCTCCAAAGCTTCCAAGTCGTATGTGCGTTCCAAATCATTTGCACTACCAGTTCATCTGCATGGGTATGAGTAATGCTGACAGCATTAGCAAGGGATAGCTGTCAGCTCTAACCAGTACTTCCAATGACTAGGCTGATTAGACATGCTCTGAGCCATTGACAGCAAACAGGCTTTGTCCAACTTCAGTAAACAGAGGTGAAGCTGGGCTGGTCAACATGAGATTCCAGAGGAGTCAAACTCAACCAATTAAATCAGAGGAAAAGATTACTGTTTAGCCTTCTTTTACCAGTCAGGGCAATTCAGCTCATTCTCATGCAACTGGAACCATCCTTCCTAACCCATAGGAAATCAAAACAATCTGTCTATGCTGAGTCTTAGATTAGCTTAGATGACATGCTCTGGATTTTATTGACACAGGGTGAATAACCAAGATAAGATTTCCATACGTCGTAAGTGTGCCAGAAAAATTTGTATGTGCAGCAACTATACTTGAAAGAAAGACTAATATGTGAGACTTTACTGTTTTGAAAATGAAATTATAATTATAGGGTAAAGTGGAATGCCCACATTGGGGAGTTATTGCAGAACAGTTAGGCCAGCTTCTCTGTTAAAGCAAGTAGTCCTAGCCTTTGGAAAGAGTGAGCGAGCTGAAATTAGAGTTGACAATGGTATAAAACTGAACAGTATTATTTTCTGTAAGCAAATTACTGAACACCACTCATTTGTGTCTTCTTCACATGGCAGATTTGTCTAGTTCATTATTTTTTTTCCACATAGGTAAATAATAGTACCAAATATACAGTGTAAAAGAAAGTATCTGAATGTCCAAAAAATGCCTGAATGTACCCATGAAAACTATTTCACACTTACTGAAAAAGTCATCATATTTAAAAAAATTATGTGCAGACAGGTTTGGCTATCAGCTTCTGATTGAGCAAGAATTTTTAAAAGATATTAGTGCCACCTATTATTGTTAAAATGTCAAATAACATAAACTGGAAGTAACATATAGCTGAAAGGAACTTCACAGAGTTTGCTATGAACACAATGGAGCTGACTGTAGCTGTTCAAACAGTTCTCTTCATATCCAAGAGTCAGAAGCGCTCATGCACTCATCTGCTAGGGCACTTTAAATGCCCCTGGGAAAATAGAGATTCAATAGATATCTTGTGTCCTCAAAGCAAAATCAAAACCATGTAATCTTCGGTGGTTAATCTCAAACAGTAATAAAGGTACACAGAAAGAAAATGCATAACCAAAATAGATTTTACTTTTTAAAACATCACTGTAGCAAGAAAGAGTAGCCTTGGTGGAGAACTAGAAAAAAAGAGGCCACAGAACAGTTCTACAAGTGGTATATGCCAGTGAGATATAGACAAACGCTTGGAGAACTGCATATTTTGGCATGAACTTAACAAAAGAGGAATTTCAGGCACCCAATACATTTCGGGTATTATAAATAGATTCACTTTAACATTTATGTGATATTCCACAGATGCTTAAGATTTTTTTTTCCCTGCCTAGAAATAAGTTTACCGTTTAGTGTGGTCTGAAAGAGAACAAGCAAATGAAGATCACCATGAGACTGAAAAGGCATGTCAATGGATAAAGGATGTCATTGGAAATGAAAGCAAAATTTTATTTTGAGCATTTAATATTAACATTTAATATTAACACTTAATGGTGACATTTACTAAACAAACAAATGAGCACTTGTACTCCAAACCACCCCTGACAGATAAATCACAGACTTTCCTGATGCTACTAACAGCGGGTATGTGCTGAGTACAGCTTTGTTGTTGTTGAACAGTCAAAACAAATGTTTATAAATCATTAAAAACGTATTGTTACTAGATTGCAAGACTTATGAGTTCATTCATTTGCTTAAATGTATGAGGTCTTTGCACTCTGAAAAACTCATGAAGCAGACTACTGCATTAATCTAATAAAAATTCAGCTGATTGCTCAGATTTGCCTTAGTCCTTTTCTCAATAGAAGTCAGGAATATGTCTTCAGCAAGAAAAGAGGAAAAAGCTGTTAGATTCTTTGACAGAATTACCCAGTGTATAAAAAAAGATTATTCAGGTAATGCAACTTTTATATGAAGATGGTAAACCTTGTGTTGAAGCACTGATCACAGATGCTTCCAAATTATGTTTTCAAACAATCCCAAGGAAAACTTATATTAATACAAGGCCTGAATGCAGAAAACTTTTCACTGACATATCAGCTATTTAGTGGTGTAACATTATCCAATGAGCCTCTCCCCAGGGAAATCCAGGTATGCGCTTCTGATCCTATTATTATGAACAGATTTGTGATTCACTCTGGGTAGACCAGCACTCATCTCAGATTACTCACTGTCTCAACAGAATGTTGTATAATAAGGATCACTGAAAATCTGTAGGTCATATCACTTTGATATGTGCCTCTTCTGTGGCAAGACTTCTAAAAATTCTTCCAGATGATAGCTCAGTTAGACGGGTAGCCTAAATCCTACTTCCATTTGTCCAAAAACTAAAGCCTCAAGACAGGTAAGTCCAGACCAGTTTTATCACAGAAGTCATTGAAACAGAGAGAAAGTTGCAAATCAAGGGTCTATAATAGCATGTCTGGGCAAATGCTTAATGATGGCCTGATGCAAAGACAATTAAAGTTTATGAACACACTCCTATGGTTTTCACAGGGCTTCAGTAGGAGTACTGTTGGGTTTGTATTTTTCCTTCTTAACATAGGTGTGATCAAGCTTTCCAATTTTAATTAACATTTCATCTAGAATCTATGTAAAACCAGGAATATTTTTTCTTTGAAAACAATTAAACACAAGTTCTTTAATGTAGAGTAAGTAAAGATTTTAGAAGTAAAGATTTTAAAAAATTATTATCTATCCTGTAGCTAGTGACTGAAAGGGAAGGATTGGACCCATAAGAATTATCATGTTTAAAGAACATGACTGCATGTCTCTGGCATGCAGTGCCCTTTATTAGAGAGCAAGGAAATACACTGGAGTCCTTCCAAAGGTTTGTCTCCACCATTAGGATTTCCAAGGATGTCTCCTTGGGTCTGCTGGTTGACACTTTGTGCTAGACACTGTTCTGAGGTATCGTCAATACTGACAATAGTTTCAGTTAGACTTGGTATCAGGCAAAATGATGCTTAACTGGCAGTGAGCATCAACCAATGCATTAGGAATTTTTTTTAATGGAAAAACAGTAATAAACCCCCCTGTGATTATTAAGATTGCCAGCCGGAAACACACTGTTGCAATGACAGTGCCACTCTACTGGAAACGTCTAAGAGACACTTTCCTCTAGCAGAAAGTGAACTCCCATCTTGCATACTGGGATGTCTTCTCTCCTCAGTTAGGTCCTTCAGGGTCAGTCATTGAAGCCTGTACTACTCACTATAGTCTTCTTTTAGAGTCAGTAGGAAGAAGTGAGCATCTCCAGAGGGCAGTTCATCTCTTTCTAAGACAGATGGTTAAGAAAAATCATGTAAATCACTCCTTATTTACTCATTTGCCTACAAAGGTAGACAGGGTGAGCAGTGCCAATATTTAAATTTTTTAAAACTTTGATTTCTTTAGTTGTTTAAGATGAATGCCATATAAAGTACAAGAGGCAAAAGTCATTAGTGCATTTGGGATATACAGGGGTAATGTGGCTAAAGAGATTTGTGCAGATTTAATCTGAGTCTCTAACATCATTACATGTACTCTTCTGGTCTCCAGTGTGAGACCAAAATGTAGAAGAGCTTCACCTTTAAACAGTGTTCCTCATTATCAGCATTTTAGTTAATGACCCATGTCATTCATGGGCTGTTGCATTTCCCTTGTTATCAGAAAGTGCCTACAAGTCCAGTTTGCTTGCATACTCATAAGACAGTCCACAGGAATTACCGCTGACTTTCTTCCTCATTTTTTTGTGAAGATACAAAGTAGTGAGCATCTACGTGCAGTTTCTTTTCCAGTAGGCCTGTCTAGGCTGAGAGACTTTCCTTCCTCCTCCTAACTTAGCCCTTTCTTTGTTTAGGCAGTTCCTTTGTATGGTTAATCTTCAACATGCTTCATCTGCTTTCCATTCTCCTGCCTGCAGCCTAAGGCAATTACCTCAACACATCTGAGATAAAGAAAGCAGAGGTTGTTCTTTAACCAATGTGAGAGCTTAGTAATGATCACATTTCTTCTGAAATAAATGTTTGTTTTTATTATATTAATCCTCAGACCATAAATTAAGGTTGGATAGTGCAAAGAAGGACCCCGAGAAAAAAGCAAATGCTTTGTATTCTGTTTAGTAAACAACAGAATATCTAAATATTTATACGTCACATTATATTGCTATTAATCTTACTGAAAAGACCTTTAAAATGGGCAGTAAGTATCAGTTCAGTGAAATGATCACATAGATTTAATGGGCTAAGAAATGAACGCATCTTTTTCATGGCCACTGGGAACAAATGTATAAAGAGCACTTAAATGCTGGTATATAATCTTTTTCCTAGGCAAAGAGATTTCACTGCAAGAGGGGCTGAAATAAACATAAAAAGTACAGTTTTCTTTACCCTGAAGTATTTATGAAGACTGGCCAATGGTGTCCAAACCCGTCACTCAGTTTAGCGCTAGTTTGCCAGAAACTAGATCTGTGTGTCTCGTAATCTGTCAGGGAAAGGAGAGCTTGAAAACAAGCTGTTGAATTGTACAGTAAATGACTTGTGCAAATAAAGGGCAAGCAGACAATCTTCATTCTTTCTGATACTCTCCACAATTAATGTCTTAATATTAGTGCTTGATAACCTTCTAAAATGTTTTTCTTCTCTTAACTCTTTCATGTTAAAAACTAAATGAATGCAGAGAAAGCTTATGTTACAGTCTTCTCATAGTGTTTAAATTGCCTTTAAATGATCCTGGCTTGAAGCTAGAAGAGGAAGGGGTTCAGCTGTGAACTCTTGAAATACGACTCTTGAAAGGAAACTAAAGAATCAGAAGTTAGATTGATTTTCAGCATTTTGAGTCATGTGGAAGCAATTTAATGGCCTAAATTTCAGAAGTGGGGCAAAGGCAGAGCACCAGTGGAGGTGATTGGTATCTCTGGTAGTTAGATGCAATAAGGGAAAAATCTCATAGTGAAAGTTACACGTTCTGTGTGATTTTCAGTTACTGACAGAAGTTCAGTGTAATAAAAGTTATGAAATGGTGAGCTTATAGTTAAATGCCTGTAAGTGCATATTTCTAAAAGGCTTGTTTTATTACATTACATTTTAATCTCCACAATCTTCTTGTTGGAATGATACCCTGCCCCTGCCCTCCCTAATATTTAATCCTGAGGACCCTTTTTGAGTATTTCTAAGAGTGGAAGCAGAGAAGGAATCACAGCTGGAGGAAACCAGACTGCTGCATGTGTGAGGGAAATGCATCAGAAATGGAGGAAGAATTTTCACTGTTGAGAAATTTTCATGATTTGTCAGGTAGTTATAGCTTAATTGTGCAGTCATAGCTTGATTTGTCTTTTGAGGTACACAGGGTATTTGATTTTCATTCAGCTGAGGTAGAGGGAGTGCTTCTAAAAAGATGGCCTTGTCATTCAGAAATGCCTGGTGACCTCTACAAGAAATAGCCCCATACTACATGATCGTATGACTAGAGTATCCACATTTTTTATCTTTCCTGAATAAGATGCTTCAGCTCTCGCAAACTGAACAGAACATTGATTCATTCTCTTAAAATATAGCTTCAAACAGGAAGATTGTCAGAGATTAGCTCAATGGCTAGAGGATGTTATTGGGTGGATTTCCAACTTTGCTTCTTTTCCTAGAAATTCAAACCCCTACTGTCAAGGAAAATGCCTAAACCACCATACAAGCTCTTTAATGTTGTGCCATTGCAACAGCTTCAAATGAAAAATTTGATGAGAGGATGCAATTGGGAATGTATCTGAGTGACACCATGCTTATGGAATCTTTTTGGAAGCAGCAGCCTGTTGCCAGTTTCTGTCCCTATCGTGACACTCTTCATTATATCCAGGAACTCTCTGAAATGAGATTAAGTTATTTTATTATATGATCACTGGTATAATCACTAATGACACCTAATGTTACCTTATTGACAGGCAGAGAAAAACATTGATAATGGTTTAAGGCTTGGCAGAAAAGCACCATGATTTATAATGTTGATGCCAACAATCACTGTCTATTCTGTTTATCAAAGAGAAGGATAAGAAGTGACTTGATTTGTCCAGAGTAATGGCACTTTTAGGAGTCTGATTTTGTAAGCCCCATGGATTCTGTCTGATGCTATGAAGGTCCAGAATTATAAATACTTGCGCCTTATGGAGTTTATTATTTGGTACTATAATCAAGTCTTGGGAGCCATGTGGAACTTAGGTGTCTGCCAGTCATGTTGGAAATATCTTGAAAGAATGGGAAGTAGAAACCCAGAGAAATTAATTTTCTGCAACATCTCCATGGGGAGCAGGATTTGAAAAACAAAAGACATTTCAATGAGTATCTGAACAACAACAACAAAAAAGACATCTTGTGGTAAAGCCTTTCAAAAACAACTTGCCTAAAAAGGCAGAAATGGATTTACAAGCAACAAAAATTTGTAAAGTTGTGAAGATGAAAAGAGTTGCTTTTGTAGTGTTAAGAGGATGTATTTATTACACAGCAAGATCAAGGAAGGAGAAATGGAACTTACTGCAGAGGATACACCAATTTTAGCTTCATAGTGATTCAGAGGAGAAACGTGAAGCTACAGGAAAAATATCTGGGTGTTTCAGAGGTTCATAGTGAAAACACAGTGAAAATTTAAGAGTGGCAAGGACCCCTGAAGTGGAAAGTATCCCAACGTTCCATTGTTTTCTGTGCCTGGGTTTCTGCATCCCTGCTGTTAAAAAGTAAGGGGTGACTGTGCATATGAACTGCTATAGGCTGTGAGTCTGTTGTCAAGTTCAGTCTTGTATGGCTGCGAAGGAAGAACCTCTGAAGTCAGAGTGCCCTGGGAATCCCAACAATGGCACTGTAGGGAGGAGTGCATGTATGCCCTGGGATTTCCTAAGGAAACAGAACTGGCTTCAAGGGCAGGGGAGCAAAGGCAGCACAGTGTGTACAAAACCTGTGCTTAGGAACTGCATTAAAGTGCCAAAGGAGCTAGTAATTTTTCAAATTTGTTCTGTCCCAACAAAGTAGACCATCTCATTGTGGTGAGATGGTAAAACAGTGACATTTTAACAGTGATAGTAACTGTGTGGCTAAGTGGAGCTCCCAGGTTTTAGGAACAGATCTGTCTTTGGCAGAGCCTTTAGTGGGCAACAATACTGCTAAATCCAGCTTAAAGCTTGGATTAGAAGCTAAACAAGCTCAGAAGTAAAGCTCAATAGTTTTAATAGAGAATAACTAAAAATGTAAGAAGGAGATTTCTCACCTTTACAAATAGTAATGTTTCTCTAAAAAAATAGTCTTTATTCTCTTCAGGTGATCATGTCTTTAAGTCTACCTTTAGGACTAAAGGGGCAAAAATTATAGTGTTGTGATTGCTACTTGGTGTTCTGCTTACTGCTAAGGGAATGCACAACTTTTGACAAAATAGCAAGTAAATTTTACTCTAAAAGCCATCTTTTCTTCTTATTTGATTAACTTGAGCATTGGAGCAGCATATTAACAATAGTAATGTGTTGCTTGTCATAGTTACTTGCTCTGCAGGAGCAAATAATTTCTGGTGCTAAAGTCTCAGTCAAACTCGGTAGGATGTGGGATAATGGTATTCATATCATTAAAGAGACTGGTGGAGAAGAATGAAAAAAAAAAAAATAATCCCAGTATCAGAGTTTTTCAAAAAGTGAGGAAATTATTTCTTTTGGTTAAGAATCCGTTCATCAAAATAGAGTTAGGTTGCTGATAGATACAAACTCATATGTTTTTATATGCTGATGGAGGATGACTGGCTCGTGTTTTGAAGATGTCAGTAACAGTTAATTTTTCTAGAATTCTAATGGATGTTTACATACTTTTTTAACTATGTCTGAAAACTACCTAGGTTATAACAAACCTATGTTGCCATCAAAATTACAAGTTTGTCTCTATACCTGTTGTTGTTTTTCCAATGAGCAAAGTGGGGATAACTTGTTCCATCTGGCACATTTTTAACAAACTTACAGAGATAAAATCTTTATATCTTTACCACCAGGTGGAACTGCATGACTCAGTAGATTAAGCAAGATGCTTACAGTAATCAAGCCACTTCTCCCCTAAGCACTGTACACAACCATGTGGCTAGTGCTGGTCTCAAAAGTAAATGGACAGCAAGCCCCTTTTGACTACAGAAATTAACCACACGTTGAAAAACAGTAGAGATGGGCTTGCTATTCTATCAAGGTTGTCCTAACATTGGGCAACCTCAAACTACATTTCCCCATCATACAGGGGAAAAAACGTACACGTAAACCAAGAGCTTTGTAATGTTTTAATATGCAGAATGATCTAATTTTGGAGACTGTTACTCTTTGCAAATCTGGATCTTGGTCACAGAAGGCTGAGCCCCTGGGTCTGAGGTTACAATGTGGTGTATTAACCCAGGGAAGTCAACACTGGAAAATGAACCACTTCAGGATTTTAAAGCCCTCTACATTAAATGTTCAAGTTTAATTTCCTTTAAGTTGTAAACAGTTTTGAGCAAAGTGACGGATTCCAACATACAGTTTTCTAAGCAAAACCCTGACCCAACTGAAGTCTGTGGGAGGCCTGCCATGAAGGTCACTGCAAATGAGGCTGGGAGCCCTCATTAAAGAAGAGATGTTTGAATCTTTTGGTCCCCATGCAAATTTTCTTTCTTCCTTGCTCTGAAAAATCCACTCAACACTGATGACTTACCCAGCTTGTAAATCTGTAAGAAGGAAGCAGATATTTGCTCATGATTAAAAAAGATAGTGTGGTCTGTGGTGTATGCCTGTGTGCCTGTGTGATCTGAGAAACTGAAGTAGTAATTGAATAAACATTCAGTTCATGGATCAGGACACCCACAACCATGGTGGGGCATGACCCAGACTGTCCCCTTTTCTCCAGATCATGAAGCTGCTGGCACATGCTGACCTAGTTCTGAGCAACAGCTGCTTAAAAACACAATGACAGAGAAGCACATTATCAAATGTGAAAGTGTCTAGAGTGGTAGTTTTCAGGCTGTGGACTGCAAAACCATGGGGGACTGGAGCCTGCTTTTAAGGGGTCAGCGAAAAGTGACAAAGGAAAGCAAATCTGCAAATGCCTTACAAGAATTGATGTATGTGAAATTGGTCCATCTTCCCACTTGGTTCATATATTGTAAGGATCTTGAAAACTACTAAACTAGAAGACAATAGAAAGAGCTAAGGCAAGAAAGCAAAGATTAATAACATATTTCAGAAATAATACAAGCATGACTTTTACTTCTCAGGCTGTGTGTTAACCTAGAACAGAGAACAAAAAAATCTAAGTCTCTTCTCATTTGTCAGAACAGCCAAAATTTCTTCAAAGCTGTCCATGTGTCACAGCAGTTGTCCTTTTCTAGATTGGTAGGGTTATTATTATGGTGTTTTCTGTGTCCTTCTAAAGAAAACAGCCCAGGAAATGTTTTGGCTCATTTCACGTATTATCACAACTGTAATTATATGCATGGTAGCATTGCAAGTAATTATGTTTGGTTCTTTCTTTCTACGTGAATATACACAGATCTTCCAGAAAGAGTGCCCTGGTTTTATGCAAGAGTGTAATTTCTTTGTAGGGAATGGAGCTTGTTTCTCCCATCTGGCCTACCTGTTTCATTGCCATCCTTCTTACATAACAGACTGTAGCAATTACTGAGCCTTGAGGCAAGTCTCTCCAATACAGGCCAAACACTGCAATTTATCTGATGTCTTGGTCTCCTTTGCAACATATATTTTAGTGATACTGATCTCTTTTTTTTTAAATGGTTTATCTTAAAATAAATAAGCAGGATATTTGCAATGTCTTTTCTGCCAAGTATTTACAGGTTTTCTAGTAGCCTTGTGAATAAACTGCTCCTTGATGTGACGTACAGGATTCTGTCCTTCGTTTCCTAGGTATATGCGGAAAGAAGTAACCTGCATATAACACCGGCTATTTCCAGCTGTTTCTTACAAAGTGCCCCATGCTTCCTTTCACAGTCAGAGACAAACAATGCGACCCTGTTTCCTAAACAGATGCTGTGAAATTTGGGAAAGGACCACATCTCTGTTTTGAACAGAGCACTGTTTTGTTATGATGCAGAGGCAATGTTTTATGTTCACAAGAATGCAAATAACATTCAGTGGGTGTGGAAGGTGTGTTTTTATAGACGCGAGACAACTCTGTACTGCCTCATGCTTGTATTAGTTTCTAGTGGTACAAATGGAGCCAATAAAGCACATCCCGCTGGCACCAGTGGCACTCCTACTGATAAGGGAATATGGACACTATGTGAAGGTCAGTGAAAAACCATCCACCCAGAGAAACATCACATTTTAAAGTGCTCAGAGTATGATAGCAAGATACAAGTTTCTAGATAGGACAGATCCAGGACAATTCTGTTTATGAGGAACCCTAGGGTCTTATTTTGTAGACCTTCTGAGATGGGTGACATATATACTAGCATGACTGTACCGTATATGTGTACAGCATTAAATATAACAATAACAAGCTCTTCAATGTAAACATGAACTGATAGTTGTTCAGTGTTCAGTATTTATTTTAAATGGCCTGTTGTTTGTTCAGACAGATCAAGACCTCAGAGCTAAACCCTTTAGGCTCAGATCCAAGATAGGTGGGAGTATGGCTTCATACCATTAGTTTATTCCAATCTGACTCCTTCCAGGAGCTCTAGTTCAGCTCTAACCTGTCATTCCCTCCCATTTGGGATTGAGACCTGCTGTGGACAGCTCATGAATGTTTTTCCACATCAAGAAAAATTGAATATGTGTAACTGTCCCTTTAAAAATTCAGTGAAATACTCATGTATCCCCATTTTTATGAGACATATTGATTGACAATATTCGTGATCTGTAGAGGAATGAAATTATCATTAGAAAAGTAATAATGAAAACGACACTTGCTTCATTCGTTTTTTCAGTTCCTTCTTTGAATTGTGTCCCTTTAGTCCCATCTCTTTACTTGAGGGGTATAAGCAAGGTTTTAGAGACAATATTACTTGGAAAGAGTGGGTTGGTATTTCATGAGAGGCTGAAATACCATCCGTTTGTGTAAGGTCCTTGATTGCCTGAAGTGCCTGACTTTCAGAACAGGAAGGTGCCTGACTATGAAATAGTAGGCTAAAACCTTGAACACTGCCTTTGTTCACAAGCAATCTGTTTGCTATAGGTGTAACCACTAAGACACAAAACATATGAAGTTCAACATTAATTTTGAAAACGTAATTTCTACAGACACAATTATTTTGGCTCTAGATGTGTCTAAATTTGCTCAGTCACAGAAGAGGAATCTATATGTTGTTTTCCACTGCCTAAAGGGGATACAGAGAAGATGGAACTAGGCTCATTTTGGACGTACACAGGAAAAGCTCAAGAGGCAACTAGCTCAAGGGTCAGCAAGGGAAATTGCTATTGGAAATTCTTCACAATGACAGTGGTCAAACTCAGTAAGAGGTTTCCCAGAGAGGCTGTGGCATTTCCATCCTTGGAGCTGGACAAAGATGGAGCCCATCCCATCTAGACAAAATCCTGGGCAACCCGATTTAACTTTGAAGTTGTCCTTGTTTTGATCAAAGAATTGCAGTTAGACCTCTTGAAGTCCCTTCCGAACAAAATTAATCTATGATTCTAGACACTAGTATTTTCTAGTATTTTGTCTCGTTATATATGACATCTTTTTGAATCAACAGAATGCTGACCATTTTGATTCCTGAACATTTTTCTTCCAAGGTCAGTTTATACAGGTCCCAAAAATGCAGATTCAATGACTTACATACTGCTAAAATAATTCTTAATTCATTGACACACAATGCCTCAGGGCAAAAGGTTTTTACCTTGATCCTTATGCCATTAAAGCAGCATGCATCCTGGTTATGAAAACTGCTTCCTACCTAGCTTCAGCTTTTTGCTCCTTTAACTACAAAGAATCAAGAGAAACTGAAAGTATTTTTCATCTCTTTAAAAATATCAAGTTTAGGCTGAAGAAGAATTAAGCATCTTTCTTATTCCACATGTGGGAAGCCTTTCTGTGCATGTTACGATGGAAGCCCCAGCAAGGTTGGTGAAGCAAGGAAGCACACATAGCAACATACCAGACACACTACATGTCTTACACTGATCTTGCCTATGCATGTCTTTTGGCTGCATACTCTGTTGCTTTAATGATAATTGCTCCTGTTTTTCAAGGGGTGGCATCAATATAAGGTCCTCTGACCATAACTTAACATAACCTCCATAAATGAAGAGTTGCAAAGTGTTTGACATCTCATACAAAGGAATTAAGACTAGCAGACACTTCTCTTGGGCCGTGTGGTTTCTGCTTCAATAAACCAGTATGGGAAACAGGGCTCAGAAAGAAGCTGAATAAGGAACAGAAAGCTGGGGCTAATGCCTCCTTTTTCAGCAGGGAAAGGCCTTTTGATCTTGTCTTTGAAATCACCACTTTTGAACCCTTAAGATCTGTGGTAAACTTAAGAAGTGGATACCATTTCACCCTTTTGAGCACCATAATCCATAAAACTGCTTGGTGCAAAAAATCAGCCTGGGCCCCACAGTCTGGGGAAAAGTAAAAACTCCAGCTAAAGCACAGTTCAAGCTTGGCAGGAGTGGCAAAAAAAAAAAACAAACAGTGGGAATGCGAGAGGCAAAATGCAAGCTTCATATTGCACAGAAGAAAGGCAGATTTAAAATTAAAATGCTTACCAGGTGATTGAGACATTCTGTCTGAAAGTTTCAGTAAACACGTCCACTGAAGAGTATCAGCTGTGTCTTCAGTGGCTGGTGTGAAACAAAGAAACATCTGTTATATATATGTTTTGAACACATAGGAAAGCTTGGAGCCAAGACTAAGGGTCAAGAATGCTACATATAAGTATATGGCATAAAATGCATTTCTCAAATGTAAGCACAGCTAATGTTCTGGTACTCTGATAACATCCCCTGCAGTGAAATTACCACCTGGAGTGCGTGTGCAGTGTCTTCATTCTGCAGATGCAAAAGTACAAGGTGGCCCTGTGCTAAATCAGCCTAGTTAAAAAGAAGACCCCAGCCAGCTGCAAATGCAATCATGTCTAGCTGGGCAGAAGTAGCTGCACGCTTAGCTTTGGATTCAGTTTCGAACAAAAACTATGAGAGCTGCCTCTTCACCCCATGAAACTTGTAGCAATCATAATCTGGAGAAACTAGAAACATAAATACTTCAACTTTTAAGGAACAAGCAATTCATTATTTTCCCAAAAAACAGCAGCATAAACATAAATTGGTTACTTATAGTTAATAACTGTTTGAAAGAATAACACACACACATACACGGGGTTTCATTCTGCCTGTAATATTGTTTTGTATACCTTGGTTTGGGTNGTGCAAATGAAAGTATTGTTACATATACAAAACACGGGACAAAGTTATAAACAATACAGCCTGGCTATAAATGTAGGAAAGAGATTCTCTAGAGAAATTTCTAAATTCCCCGAGAAAGCACTCGGTATAATCTAAGTCTTACCCAAAGGCGTTCCTGTGTGGGGGAAGAGAGGCTCAGCCCCTTGGCTGGTCCTGGAAGTCAGTGATGGAGTTCTCCTGACTTGTTCACAATGGTGTCTTCCCTGATATCCCCCCTCGGGCTATTTTTATACTATTTTTTTATCTTCAAAGTGGAGTTTGAGTGACTTTAGTCATAAATACTTTTATTATGATTGGTGTACTCAAGGAGGAGTGGTCGCACCTTGGGGGCAGATAGACTCCGGGATGAAGGTGTGTTTTGGTACACTGTAAAGAGCAAAGTTCTCACAAAGGACAGGATTTATCAACATTTGATGAAATGTTGGCTTGGGCAGCAAGTAGGGCCGCTTATCTGTTTTGTAGTAAGTAAGTAGGCAGATTATCTGTTCCGTAGTACCATCTCATTCCCATATCTGCTATTCGTTACAAGGGAAGGCCACAGAACAATCGTGTTCTGTTCCATCCCTCGTGTAGTTTCACAAACAACGTTGTACAGGGAATCACAGATGTTGCATTCTTCATGTGCCAGCTGCGGCTGTATTCTACCTCAGAAGCCTCTTGATTTTACGACTTTCCTTAATGTATGAACAATGCTGTACTTTTGTTTTCTTGTCCAATTTAGTAATTATTCCACAGTCTTCCCCTCCAGTCAGCTCTACATCCACTGACTTGGAAATAGTGAGAAAGAATTAAATTTCTGGAAGGAAAGAAAACACAATTTTTAGTTTTGCTAATAAGTGTTAGCAAAATTTAGCTTATCTAAAATTTAAAATTAAACTAAAATTTAGCCTGGATAAAGTTCAACCTGGCTTTGTCAGATGATACACATCAAATATTTTTGTAGCTAAGTTATGTCGAACAGATTGACCAACAAAAATAAAAGGCCTGCAGTAGGACAATGTGATTTTCTTGTCAAGGTTTGTATCAATGTTGTATTAATGGCATAGCAGAGAAGGACCACAGGAAAAGAAAAGCATCAAGGGGAAGCACCAAGCTTTAGGGAACTGGAGGAAGGCCGGTTAATGAGACATCATATGGGTTTGTGCACAACAAAGCCAGGCTTGTGCTGCAAAGGTGGAAAGGATGAGCAGAAAGCATCTTGTTGAAAGGAGACATGAAAAAGAAAAAGCATGATTCCCTAAGCAGTAAATCTCAGGTGATTTTATACTTTGTGTTTCTGAGGTGTCAGGGCAAAAGGTTAATAGCTGAGGATGGTGTGGGTGCATATTAGTTGGAGGCTGCTCAGCCTGTCAATTATTTCTCACCATAGGGAGCCAAAAACTGCAGCAGTTCTGCTTCCCGTCACTACCTTCAGAAACCATTACCCAGAGCTGGCTGGTATCTTCATATCCAACATGGTTTGCCAACAGTGACAATGGCAATGGTGGGAATAAATGGCAGCGTAGCAAGCGATCAGGGCTAATTAAGGCCATTTCATCTGTAAAACACAGAAAATCAGGGAAATAATCCACATCTTAATCTGTGCAATGATTCATGTGAATGACAGCTGGGCTGTTTGGGTCTGAGACCAAGACAATTAACCCACAGAGAGGAGGTTTTTCTGCTCCATTTGACACAAATCTTAGGAGACTAGTGCCAGTGAATAAAACAAAATGGATGTTACAGGAAAACGATAGCCTTTTACCTGAAAAACAGTGGTATGACCAGTGACTGCTCGGTTACAAGCTAGTTTATTGTCTAAAAAAGGAAGAAATCTGTGTTTCCCATAGGAATCACTTTCCTGTGGAAGCTCCTCCTCTATTTTCACAAATGTATTTGCTAAATACTCACGGATATCCTTGGAAATACATTTCCTTTCAGAGAACCAGAGGGATGGTCAGCACAAGGAAAGAGCATATAGTAAAGTCTTAGCCCCAGGGGGTATGCAGATTGGATTTTGCTCAAAATTTTTCATGATATATGATGCTTCCTATGAAAACAAGTTGGATTTAAGAGAAAGAAGGTTTTGTTTTAGAATTTCAGAACAGAGGATGTTCTCAAAAACAACTGCTTTTTCAGGAAATCAATATTGCCTCCCTCAGCACATATCTGTGAAGCACTGGACTACATTGCAGAATAGGGTCTTACCTTTTTGGAGACAGCAAAGCAAGATCAGTGACCTAGAGGAAGGAGCAGTAGTCTGAAGGAGTTTTATCTATGTAGAAACTCCCTCGGCTAGGCAGAAAAGAGAAAATACATCTGTTCCAAAGCTTTTACAGTAAAAGCTGATAGAACATTTTTGGTACTGCCTTTTCAAACTGGATTCACCAATTTTTTTTAAACAATAAGTCCTTGATTCTGGCACAACTTGGACAGATCCTGTGCCTCAAGACCTGAGCACAGCCATCAGTGGGGCAGTCTTCTTAAGCTCGAAATCCTGGGAGGGAGCATAGGTGCTTCTTCAGTGCCGCTGCTTAGCACACTGGCATCCACAAGAGACTTGGGCATGTGGAGGTGGAGGTCAGCACCTTTAGAGGCATAACTTTTCAAATCAAACATTTCAGGCATGTGGAGGAGGATGGCACCTTTCCATGTATAACTGCTAAGTTCAGTTTGTTGTAATGATCATGTACAAATCAGTATTTCTTAAGGCTTGCCATCAGGCAAAGTTCAAACAGATTTTTCCTGGAGGCAGATAGGTGGTATGGAATTGTTTACCATGGATACATTAGCTAACATGGAGTCTATTATTATAAAACATTTATGTGTTTCTCATTCATGCTGTTCAATACTGACTCAATCCCGTATCCATGTTAGCCAGATCACAGCAGAAGATTCTCTCTCATTTATTTGGTTCTTAAATGCTCAAGAGAGAAAAACTCATTGACCAAGAGCAGGGAGCTAAAATTTACATTTCATTTAGAAATACATGTTAAAAAGCAATATAATGCATGCATACCAGTGAACACAGCATATTGGTATGAATTTTTAAATTAGGTTCTGTATATGCAAAAATATTTTTCTTCCGTTAGGCCTCATCTAAACCTTTTGCCAACTGATTTCACTTTTGCCAACCTGATGTGAGGTAGAGAGTGCAACACTGAATTTACCAGATAGGCTGGTAGTTTGTATTAATGGACCAGTGCTAGTGGGGAATTATAGGATCTCATTTTGGGCAGTGTACATATATCCATTGGATTAAGGATAAGATGTTGTTTAATTTGAATTTACAAGTTAAGCTAGAGACTTAACTTTAAATGGCTTTTCAAATACCATATGTTACCAATGTCTAAAGAGGTGGATTAAGATTTTGCAGCAGAATAGCAGGAATTCTTCCACAAGACACTTCAGTGTAATTTATGGGTATTTAATGTACTTCCAGAGGACACAATTATGTATACAACTTTTCTGAGCATGCACCAATGATCCCAAGAACCCCAAAGTAGTTAAAAATCTAGATTTATAGTAAAATATTTTAATGCAGCTGCTAAACAAAATGGAGAGTTCATGGAAAGGACAAATACAAAACACATGCTTGCAAAAATAGCATTGGTAGAGAGTAACAGTACAAAAACATGTCCATAAGATCCTTAATGTTTGTAAGCTGCATCTGGCAACACGGAAGGCTAATGAAATTTCAAACTAGAGTATGTCAAATTTATGAGGTGTAGAAGGACATTTCCCTTACCCTTATGTAAAATAATTGTCAATAAAGAAGCTTAAAAACATTCTGGAGCTGATCTGAAATTTAAAGTTATGCCCTACCTGGATTTTATGAGAAAGTAGGTGTTTTTTTTACTTGTCTTCAAAATCTATCATTTGTTACTATCGATCTCAATGTTTTCACAGTTCCAGTGTCTGAAGCATCTACGTGCCAATGTGTCTTCAGCAATGTGACTGTGCCACTCAGGTGACTTGATATTTATGGCATGAATCTCATGCAAGCTTTCAGAAGTGTCTAAAGACACAAAACTATAAACCACTATGAAAGCAAGTGCTCAAAAAAATTTAGGTCTTAACTTTTTCTTTCTTCCCCTAAAAGAACAAAAGAGCACTACTTCATTGCACATGTAAAAATTTTTTTGTTCTCTTTTGTCTATGTTACAGTTTATGGCTGTACATTGTTGCATGAACAGTTAAGCTTTTATTTTATTTCAGGAATGTGTCATTCTTGATATATGAAAAACATTAGCCCATTCTCTGAGAATCAAAGCACTCTGAGCATTTGTGTTTCCTTTAATTTACAAAAAAATCGATAAATATATGGAGTTAAAATTACGGTAAAGCTGGTGATTAAGTCTGGGACTTTCTGGGATGGATTCAGTTCCTTTTTCTACCACAAATTCAATTTCTGATCTTGGCCAAGCCAGCTCCTTTCTCGCCTACAAAGAGTGAAAACAACATTTCCTTTCCTGAAAGGTTTCTAATGAAGCTAGTTATGCTAAAGAGTGTGTAAGTTCCTTAAGACATATAAAAGAGATGAAAAAATATATATTTTTAAGGAAGTACAACATTTCTTTGTTCTGAATGATCTCCATTATTCAATAACCATATATATAAGCACTCCCTACAGCAATAACTCATTGAAATTGTGTGGATGTGTTTCATACGGTGTGCAAGCTACTCCAGCCAATTTTAGAGCCTCACAGAGATAGATACTGAAAGAACAAATAACATCTTTGATGTCCTGTTCTGACGTATTAAAGATTACATTTGCCAAATGAACAAAGTGTAGTAAACCTAAGAAAGTCAGACTTAAATATAATGTCTGGGTTTGGTTTTTTCCCTATTAAATTCTTAAAACGTGCATTTGGGTTATTCAAACAGCTTTCATTCTGCCTTAGGCACTATTGCAGGGGCAGGGAGGAATTTGCCTTTAAAACTGTTTAATCTAAATTAGGGTTGTGGAGACCAAAATGGCTTAATCACAACCATATGATAATTACCACAGAGTATCACTACACGTAAGAGTTATTATATGAATTTTATGGGCTCATAATTTTTGCTCTGGAATAATTCTGCTTGCCCTACACTTTATGATACCTTATGCTGATGAGATATACTCTCAAACTCAGTTTTCCTACAGCTTTTTTCAGGGATTGGAATATAAATTTTGGAAGTGCAAAATACGTAAGATTTTACTTGAACTGCTCTTTTCTTTCCTCCTTGCTGCAAGATCCTGCATGCCACGTTGTCCTTGGAAATCTCAATATCTATTTGTAGCCTAAGAAGGCTCATTTCCATGAAGGCATTCCTGGCAGGGGCATTTTTCTCCTTCTAGTTTAATTCCATAGGTCTTAATTTTATCCCTGTATAACATGCTAACCGTCTGAGTTCCCTCTGTGTTCGTGCACAGCCAAGGACATTGTAAATTATATTGATTCCTGCACCCTTAAAATCCATGCGAAGAATTCAGAAGCATTTGGATGTCATAGGAAACAGGAAATCACTTTGGGCATGGGGTTGCACTTCAGGGGTCACGAGAACTCTGCACTTTGTATGCGAACAGCTGTGCAGCAATCAATAGCGCAGACTGTCTGTGTTTAACCTAAAAATGGAAAATGGCATGTTCCTGATGCAATGGCTGCAGGTCTCTGACTTTTCTTTGCCAAACAATGAAACTAATTGTAAGGAAATTCTTCTTCAAAATATCTACATATTCCCGAGCCTGAGTTGGGAAACCAGGAAGGGGTAATTCAGTTAACAGTAAAAAGATAGCAACGCCATAAGCAGAGAAAGCAAGGCCATGTGGTGTAACCAGGTGTCGTTCCTACATTTCAGCTCCCATTGCCTCTATCTCATCTGATTCTTTAAAATTGAAGGGAATTGCCACGCATGTATGAAATTCAATTGCTGACTGCTGATCTATTGTCTCCCTCACTGTCATTCCTGAACACCAGCGCAGCCTATAAAAACTGTCTTTAATCTTTCCTACACTTAAATTTTTCCTGGAATCTTCTCCCATTGTGTGTTCTGGGAAATGTCTAACCCATTAACAACAAGGACAGCTGACTTGAGCAGTTCTGAAGCTGAGCACTTGTCAATTTTAATTTGGATGTTATAACAACAAAACCCAGCCACTCTCTGCTAAGAATGCATATGCTCCACACACTGTTAAATCTTACGCTTTGTTCTAGCTAAAATACCTTACAGCCTAAGAATGATAACAGCAAAATATCAAAATGAGGGCTAGGGCCTCTTTAGTCCAATATCCAGACATGTTTAATACCAGATTTTGGCAGCGTCCAAGGCAGGGCTAGCAGGAACTGAAGCAGTGACAGTGGAGAAAGGGATGGAGCCAGAGCTTTCTGAATGGTGACATTTGCTTGCAGACACTTGAGAGTTTTTCCCCAGTGATGCTAACACAGCTCTGAATTGTGTAATGGAAAGGGGAAGATGCTGAATGAAAGCAGGGATTCAGGAAAGATAGATCAGGCCCACTGTTGTGTGGGAGAAGTTGGTGTGGTATGTGTAGGTGTATGTCTCGCAGTGTATGCATGCATATATATGTGGGGGTAAGAGAGAGATACCACTGCATTCATTGGATGTGAGCTGCAGGCCTCCAGTTGTGCACTGAAAAGGGAGCTATGCTGTATGATAATATAAGAGCTGCAAACACCAGCAGACAGCTTCAGAGGAAGCAAAGGGAAGATTTATTTAACAAGGAGAGTACTCCAGTGAGGATAAAAGCATCAGATAAAGGTGGCACAGTGACTGTGGGACTCATAAGCAGTGCTCCTGGACACGGTCTGCAGGTGGCGGGTCTGGAGACCCTGCCTCTTATCAGCTGTGGCCTGAGGTAGCAGGACTTGCCTCCCTGCCTCCACGCTGCCTGTCTCCACCAGCTAAAATAGCCTGGAAAGGTGTTGTGAGATTTGCTGCTGTGGAATCCTTAAAATAGCACTGTAAAAACTTTGATGATAACTGAGTGATAAATCCTTGGTAGTTGAGTTTATTTTTTTCTCCTGTTCAAATGCAACAAGTGTTGCAAATGTCTTCTGGTGCAGCAAGTCTTGATGTTGCTAAAATTGCCTTCTTCAAGAAGATAAGAGTTTGGTTTGTATCTAGATGAAAACACCTCTGTCATTTTATGACAGGCCTCTGTGTTAAACATGCCAAAGAGCAAACAGGCACATGGAGAGGAGACAAGAGATCTGTTTGTTTAGCCTATATGCAAAATTGAATTGAAACACAGGACCTGAAGTGCAATAATTTCAGCCAAAACGATATAGCACTATGTTATGTATTAAATAGATCTATCTGGCGTGCTGGTGGAATCAGAAAAAAACGGACCGATTTCCAGCAAAAGTGGCTACTGCAATTTTTGTAATTTGTAATTTGTGATATGCTAGGATCTCAGGGGTTTTTTTCTTTATTTATTTTTTAATGGACAAAAGGTCATTTTTTTCTCAAGTACAGCATAGGTAATAGCTGAATCAGCTTAATGAAAGACACAGTAACTTAAACTCAACAGAAAACAAAACACAAAACAAGATTACTCAAGTGAGGACACAGTAAGAAGGCTTAACTTCCTTAATGCAAGAAACAAAGGACTAAAACCTCATTATGGATGTGAGGTCAGCAAACAGCCCTGACACTGCTCCTTTTAGTGGCGGGGATTTTAGTCATAACAGAAGATTTGTCAGAATTTAATGAACAGAATAAATGAGCTATAGATGGGCCCATAGTTGAAGGAGCCTCTGAGAATACAATGGTTGCTAACAGATGTTGAACTGATGAAGAACGAACCCGGAGAGTGAAGCCTTGACACACTTTTCATAATGATGTACCCATTGAGGTACAGGTCTTAATGTCTGTTGTCTGATAACTGTTCGTTATCATCCTCAGAAGCAGACAAGTAAAACTGGTTTCTATTCGTTCCTCCTCCTATCTTCCCCTAATCACCCTGTCCCGTTTCATATCTGTGAAATTTTCTGACAAAAGTTGCTACCCACAGCAGAATCAGTCAAGATGTGGCTCTTGTCCCATCTCATGGGCTGCTGCTGCCACATGCCATTCCTTCCAATCACTGAGCTCATGTTGTTTCTGACAAGAATATGAGCTGGAAAAAGGATGTAGGTTTATTGTCAAGCCTATGTATAATTTGGAATTGAAAACCTCAATCGCTGGTCTGCAAACTGACCTAATCTGTCATGGAAATGTTCACACAAGCATAAATTTTACTTCAGAATATGATTTCCATTCATTTGTTTAACTGTGCTTTTAAATGTGTTTAAGTATTTCCTCTTTCTGTGTTACAAGCGATGCATGTATGTTCCTGATTTGCTAGGGTGTAGATGCCTTCTGAGAAGTCCAAGCGAGGAGTTTGGAGCAGACCCCACTGAGCTTGCTGTGATTGTCGCCACAGGATCTGATCCTCCCTGTGACTCCAGCTGTAGGTTGCCACCACAGGTTCCCCTCCTCTGCATGATACCCTCCACATGCCCTGAGGTTCTACCTCTCTGTATCTAAATGCACCTTATTTATTCCTGTGTGAAGCAGGAAGTGCCTTCTGCAAACTCTGAGCCTCTGGAAGGTGGAACAGAGCAATTGAATATCCTCCATCACTTTTTCTGTTATACAATGCCCAGATGCAAAACCTTCAGGTTTCTGATGATCAGTAGCAGTGGGAGAAGAAGAGCCAGGTGGAGATCAGTGTGCTGCATCTTCTACAGCCCAAGGGAAATGGAGAACCTGGGAGGGGAACAGAAAGCCAACCTTCAACATACATCAAGGGTAAAGCCTGTGCAAGGGAGAGAACCCCAAAAGTAGCTAGCTGCTTCGGGTCAGGAAAATTTTAGCCCAGGCTTTTCAAATTAAGTATTCTGTTGCTCAGTTTTTCCAGGCCACTTATGGATATACCAAGTACATTATATATTTATGATTTATTTGGATACTGAGAGTTCCTCTCTCGGTGGAAAAATTGCTCGTGGTCAGAATTAAGCAAGAGAAAGTCAGTTTTCCTAAAATATCTGCAACCCATTACACGAACATATTATAAAGCAACCACTACTTCAAGGTAGAGTTCATGTAAAAATCAACAATATTTAGGTAAAAAACATGCACAGAGGAGTGTATTTAATGTATCCAGTCTAAGAACTACTGCAGGAATAACAGTTGAGGACTACAGAATTTTTATTTTATTTTGCAGTGATGTAATTTTTTGGGAGTATGAAATGTCTCTGTGAGTCCACCCTTTTTCTTCTGAAGGCATTTCAGTAGTCTAAAAGTCTAAGAAAGAAACAACTTTAACCACCATGGATTTTAAAATTTACTTTCTGTATAAAAAGATGATGCATGGCACACTGGTGTATTTCAAAGGACATTGTCTATTGAAATGAGACAACCTTGCAACAACAATTGAAAAAATGAGAAAAATGGAGGGACAGACTCTATTCCGGAGACTGTAATCTTACAAAACCTAAATAAAATGGATAAAACGGGCAGAATGGCATTGGCTTGGAAAACATTATCTTGTTAATGGGATGCTACTCTTGCAAGTAAGGCAAATAGATCTCATGCTTCTCATATCTGCCCTTGTATATTTAAATCTGAAGATTGAAATCTGACCATCCCACATGCAACCCATGAAGGGGGTGCAGGGTAGATGGAAGTGCAAGCAGCCTCAAGCATGCCACTGTCACTGCATCAGCAGGAGACCTCAGAGTTTCTGGGAGCCTTTTCGTACCATATCAAGGGCAGATTTACCATAACAGCTACACAACTCCCTCAGATTTCCTCCACAGAAAAAATTATTTTCTAATTTTGTCAGATCTCCACTTGGGTTCAGGCACCAACATTCATATCTGAAACTGAACCAGTGAAACTCAAGGATCTTGTCCCTCTCCCTTGATGTCTTTTACTCAGCACCTGTGGCCATGTATTTCTCTTTCTGGCTCCAGTGAGAGTGTGAGTGAAAAATCAGTCAGTTTTGGCTATTACCTAATAACTGTTGGGCCCTCGAGTGTGAATAATGTGGGCATAATACACATATTAAAATGCAGTTCACATGCCTTATGGATGACTACCTCTTGGATAAGGACAAGCTGTTTTTTGAATCAAGCAGACAGGCATTGCTTCTGGATGTCATCTGTGTTACAATACAGCAAAGGGCCTTGATTCAGCGTTATCCTCAAACTGCCTTTTGATTTTATCCTCTGTGAATAACACTTGGTAGCATTGTTGCAACAGAAATGGTGTGGCCATATGAGAGAAATAAGATCTCTGGGAGGAGATAGATTTTTTATAAGATCAACTGTTACACTTGATACAGTTTTGCTAGTGATCTGTCTGATTGATAGCTCAGCCCTTCTTGATGATTTAAACAAAGGTACTACCTCATCATGTAAGCCTTGCCTCTGTAAGCATGTTTTCTATTTAAGTTGTGGCTACCTTTAAAATTACACATTTTAGTATATTGTACAGACATTCTGTCATCACAAATGGCAGGATTAAAGCTAACTTTTTATGCTTTCTCATTTGTTTTTCAAATTAGAGTATCCTATCTTCACCCAAAGCAACACTACCTGTCAACTTTACTTTGCAGTCCTTTGATCTATTTACAACAATTACAAGGTGGCTTTTGATTCAGGATAGTGTTTCCCTTCTCTTTGCAGATCACCCAGGGGCTGGAAAGGTGTAAGTAACCCCAGATCCAGCAAATGTCACACAGTTTAATTCAGTAAACTAGACAGGACAACAAAGAGTAAAATACTGTCTTCCTGTTTCTAAGGTGTTTCTTTCTTCAATTTACAGCAAGTTTAAACTACCTATGTCAAAGTTGTCCTTGCTGGAAAATGTTTTATGGCTCTTCCAGTAGTGAAGAATTTGGAATAGGTGATGTCATTTCAGCTTATTTCAATTCCTAAAGAAAGTCAACAAGCCCTGGTGTTACTGGATATCCACTCTGTGTGACTGACTGCACAAAAGATAGACAGAGAGCTAAATTCGGAAGACTAGAGGAAAAGTCGAGGTCCGGACTTAAAGATGACTTCCAAAAGGATGATATACAAGATGACTAAGAAGCAAACATAGAAAAACCACTACATAACATATTGATGAAGTGTATCTAGTGTGTTTTTCTTTACTTGTCTCTTACATTAAATTTAAAAACAAATCAGTAGAAAGTTATACCTATGTGGAATATGAAGTTTACAGTTATTGTAATCAAAAGCTCTACTTGCTTAAATTTATTTTTTCCCTTAAGGGATATTACATTTCATGACCAATGTGATCTACTTCTGTAACTTTATAAATACCTGCTGCCTTCTAGTTAAAGATATTTGTTTAAAAGATAACCACACTTCAGTCATAGATCTACTGGTGAGGAAAACTGGTCTTTGAACGTTAACAGTTGTGTGAATACTAATGAAACACAGCTGCTGTGCCATTTTCATATTAACTTGCATGCATAATAATATTTTACAGACATTTCTTGAAAGTTAGACTAGCAGGTATATGCTAACTGCAAAGTGAGTAGTCATGCTAGTTACCCAACGCCACATAATATTTACAAACTCTCATTTCTAGGAAGCACAGTTTGAAACTATTGATACACTGATTGCCCCCCATTCACTTACTTGGGGGAAGGTAAATCTGTTGACATCTAGCAGTCCCTAAAGTAATCTAGAAAACCCACTTCTGTTTTAGCTTCTGTGTTTGTGGCTCTACATGTGTTATGGGGCCCTGCTTCTGCTATGAGGTTATCAGTAGTCAGAGGCAGCTCTGTGGACCAAGTCACTGTCAGCTCTTGCATTCAACAGCTGCTCTCAGCAAAGCTGGTTAACACAGAAGATATTGTGTTTGCTCAAGACCAGCCTTGGCCAATCTCATATCTTCTTCTGCAAGCAGAGGAACATCTGGGGGACACACTGCAAAGATGAGGAAATCTGAAACACAGTGACAGCATGGCCACTGCCTGTCAATATCAGCCTCCCTGCAGTGAGTTGCTGCACTAGGAGGCCAGAGAGGAAAAAAATTCACAGCAGAGACATTTGCTTGCCTTTAGTAAATTTAGGCTTCTGATAAATTGCTGCTAAACAGTTTGTGGATAACAATTTCATTCAGCTGAATGGAAGTTAGCTGTCCAAATGAATACTGAGTCCTGATAGCAACAAAACCAATGCCATCCTGGTTAGCAGCAGGGGTCCTGTTTCTTGAAGTAGAGTAGCTATTCTTGGTTCCTTCAGAAGAATAGATTGTGCAGTAGGGATACAAAGCAGGAGATGGCAGCTGATCATATGTATCAAAGGACATAAAGAGATTTTTCACTAATTTTTGAACTTCACTTTAAGTTGGAAATGAAAATTACAAACTGGAAACTACTCTGGAAAATCAGAAACCCATAATTTAATATGTAAATTGCATTCATGCTAAAGTGCTCTGTAGTTTCAGTTGTTCGAGGCTGGTTTATGCTTTGAATCAGGAGAGCTTCTGTCCCTTTTAAAACTGTGGTTTGTTTTTTCTAATGTGTTATGAATGTCTAATTCAAACTTTGTATCCTGCTGTGCTATTTGTTTCAGTGCTCCTTTTGAAACTGGAGTTCCTGGATTTAATTTGCACTGTGAAAATTATACTCTTTTTTATCATTTTGCAGTTTGTTCAATTATGTTCATAGAGCAACTGCCCTGCCCACATTGGTATTACAAGAAAATGGGATGAGAACTTCTTACTATATGTCTTCATTAAGCCATTCATTAGTTCCTGTACTTGTTTATCTTTTCTCCCTCCTTAGCATTCCTCAAAAGCCATTGTATTTTGTCTCAAATGACTTCATGAGAAACTGCTAGGTTCTCATGGTGCTGTTGGGAAATGTATATTGTAGAACCTCATTCAAGTAATTTATCCAATTAGGAAAATGTGCAACTAATGGCTCCAGGTCATGCCTGTAATGAAATCCAACTGCAGGTAATGAAGTTGAATTTCAGATTAAAAGTTTTGCATAGCTCAGCTGCAAGGCACATAAACTGAAGCAATTCCAAACTTGCTTGGAAAAAGGAATATTAAAATTAAAGGCAGAGGAAATGTCAGAGAGATGTAGCTGCCTGTTTAGTCCCATACAACTGTAACAGTTGTCTCACCTGCCTCCATGAAGTATTTTGTCACAGGCTGTGATCAGCTACAGTCTGGTTATTTCAGGATTGTCCGAGTAAAGTGATGAAGCAGAAAGCAGTCTCTCTGTGTGTAGGTATCTTAAAAAAATTTCAGCTTGAAAACACGTATCAGAAAGTTTCTACTCAAACTGAAACCCACAAATTATTTTCCCACAAGATGAGATACGAGCATTAGGAGGAGCAACCAGTGTGAGTTTACTCAGGAGATTACAGAGATTTTTTTTCAGATTGGAAAAATGAATGAAAAGAAACCCCCATCATTGAAACATTTCCTCATTTAGGACTCAGTTCTGCACTCTACACAGATGGTTTAGACCTAGGGAATTGTCTGGGTTTTTTTCTCATGCGAGTAATGCAATGGACTAAGTAAGTGGATTCCGATTAAAGGCCAGAAAATTTTATTGCCACTTGCAGAGTATCACTATCACAAAAGAAAGACTAGCAGTAACACCCCCAAACCCTTAATCCTATCAATTTTGAAAAAGAAATAAAAATCTAGGATTTGATTTGATCAAAATCTAGGAACTTTGCTCTTAGCCTGTCTTTTTTGGATGGGCTGAGCAAAACCTTTGGACCTGAGAAACACAGAGAAATGTCAAAAAAACAATGAAGTTAATAGAATTCTAACACCATGTTGAAATGCAGTGAGATAAAAGAGAAAAACAGAAAATGGAAGGAATAAAAACAAACAAACAAAAAGATGAAGCATTGCTGTTGACAAATTTTGCCATTTATAAAATGTTTCATCTGCAGAAGATGTTAGGTCAGTTGTACCACTTTCAGCAAAGGTAGCTGAAACAGGCTTAGTAGTAACAGGGCATTTTAATAAAAATAGTATCTTTTAATATTGTGCGCCAGTAGAGATTTCCAGGCCACAGGAACTGCTACTGGGCTGCTATTCTTTTTAACACAGGCTGTGGTATTTCATCAACTTTTTCCTTTAGCTTATATTCAATCAAGGCATATCCTTTGGACTGAAAGCAATTTTGACTGAGAACTCCTGGAAATGAAGAATCCATCTGTTGTGCAGTGATTTGTTCTCATTATTAATCAGCTTCTTTGTCAAAAAGCTATATGTCTTATAACTTTGATTTGCTTGACTGTGATGTGATTTGTTCTAACACCTTCCTAACAGGTTAAAGATGCATTTTGAAATTGGTATTTTTTCAATTCTGAAAACAAGTCTTTGGTTGTCTTGGTTGTTAGAATTTTTTTGAATGAGAGAATTATGGTGGGTTTTTTTTTAAATAAACACATGCCTAGAAGTATTTGAACTAATTCACTATTGCTAATATTTCATCATCTGCATTTTAAATTTACTCAATATGATCAAACTGTGGGAAGACACAAGCATACATTTAAGACATTTCTTGCAAGTTACAACCCAGGAAAAGATTCAGAAGGTGCACATAGGTATGGAATAATAATGCCATCTAAGTGCTAAGATGAGTGACAAGTCTTCAGTAGAGAATCATCCCTAAACAAGATCAGCAGAATGTATCTCCCATTGGATAAAGCTGATGCAAGACTGATGCCCTCGTTCCCCTAAAGGAAATTAGCACAAGCCAAGCAGAGAAAGGTCCCATCACTGCAGACTTAACAGGGTGGTGTTCAATCAGCCTCAAAACACTGTATTTCTGAAAGCATTTGTGCATGACAGAGCTTAGGTTCAAGGTTATTTTTGCCATCATTATTTACAAGCAAGGTAATTGCTCTGTTCCACTCCAGCTCTCTCCTTTCTAGTTGACAGCAGAGCCCTATCATTTGCAGAAACATTATTTATCACATAATCAAGCAATTGCCTCTGTTCCCTACCTTGCCCTTCACTATTAGAATCCATTTAACCTATTGACAGTGTTCATACATCTTTTCTGTTTTCCTATTGTTGGCATGTCAGGAAAGCACGAAGTTTTCAGAAAAGCAGAAGAAAGAGCTTTTTCTTCACTTTCTGTTGTCCTAAGGGTAGTAGCTGCCTTTGTCCTACATGGCTGGGCTGCTGCCCCTCAGTGCATCAGCAGTGAGGGGTGCAGTCTGCTGCCAGGAATTATCGTACAGCACAAAAAGTCTCTGAAGCAACAAGGTCAGTGCTCCCGATGTTTCCCTTCACACCCCAGAGTCCAAACCTAAACAGTAACATCTCAGTCTCCCTTGTATAACATTAACTTCACAACCTTCCCCTGCCCCAGTTGATCTGGTAACAGCAGTATATCAGCACAGTCAAGCCATAAAATTTATCTAGGGGTGAGTGAGGAGCACAGTCATTTCACTATGTGCCATTTGAGAGACAGTGGCTTGTTTCTTAGACATCCTCAGTGGTGGAATCATTTCCTGTTTAGAATACAGGATTTATTACTAAGTTGCTCATAAGGGCTGTGGCGGTGCTGGGGTTGTAGAGCAGATGACAACTGATAAGTGAATAATCTATTTCTCTGGGAACTATTGGCTAACAGTTCCAGAAGAATTTGATGGTTGGAATGTCCCCATTTTCCACAGTTCCTGGTTTTCTGACACTTCAGAGAAGCTGAATTCCTAGAAATTTGAAAGCAATCTGCTTGTCAGTCTTTGTGTGTGTGTGTGTGTGTGTGTGAGAGATATTTTACCGTTGATGCTTCAGTTGTAATTAACCCACATAACACCTCAGTTTTCTGTGCTTTAGCTGCCAAGTGGTGCTGCACAGAGACCCTTCGCATGTCACACTCCCATCACATCCAGATTTCAGCACATCAGCTTCCAGGCTGAGGAAATAGTAGCAGAGCTAGGTCATGATTGTGAATGTCTTATTCACCTGAACTGCATGTACATACAAGTAAATCTACACTTGCACAAGTGAGGGGCTACAGGTATTGTCCATACCATCAGGCTGCTAAATGGAAGGAAGCAGCTGGAGTAATTCATGGGAACTATGGACTTAAGTCAAAGTGCTTGTATGAGCAGAGATGTGTATTCCAAGCAGTGGGGAAGAATCATAGGAAGAGGCTTTATATTTAACTGGATAAATAAGTACTTAAAAATGGGTATTTAGAAATGAGGATATGCAAGGTTTAGATGAGCTTTTCTAAATCAAAGCAACCCCCCTTCCTCCCTAAGGTCACTGAAAGCTGAGGAGCCTACAGTGATTTTTCTCCTATGAAAAATCAGGTATTCTGCCTGTTAACAGCTCTTCTATGGCAAGGGTGATCAATGGGCCTGAGATAACTGAGATTTCCTTAGACTTCAGTGTGGCGTTCATCCTGGCCCTGCTCTAGTGATGAGCCTGCTTCTGCAAAGAGATGAGTATCCTCAGTCCTCTAGAGTTTATAGAAAGAACTGATGGTAGTCAATGCCTCTCCAGGCTCTGCTTGCACTCAGCACTGAAATTAATAGAATTATTGAATTCATCAGCTTTAAGAAAAATACATTACAGAGAAGCATCCCTTTCCAGGACATAATCTGGAAAAAAATTCTAAATTAAAACAAAGCACATTAAACCACAATACTGTCATCCTTTCAAGGCTGCACATCAGATCCAAATGCACTGTGTCACTCTTCTAAGACGTGGCTAGAAGACCTCAATGTCAAAACCAATACACCTCCCTTGGAGGTAAAGTACAGCAAAGTCCTTGGGGTTGCTGTTGCTGCTGGGAGGAACATAGTGGTCTCTTTTGTCTTGTCTCTTCCAGCACCACTCTTCGGTGGTGCAACTCCATTCTAGTTGCAGCAGTGATGCTGAGTCCATGGAGAGAGAAAGTTTTTATTGGGGCTGAAGTTTTTGTGGGGATGTGGCATTCACAAGACAGCAAAACCATCAGGGACTACAGCAGGGTAAAACCTTTAGTCCTGAGTCAGCTCCTAAACATTCCTGTAGGTGCACTGAACTGAACTGTAGGTGCACTGAAAAACTGTTTATTCTATAGGACCCCAGGGAGAGATGTCCTGCAGGTGAATTCATTCTCTTCTTGACTTTTTTGGATTTTGAGCCCACTGTTTCTGTGAATATGAGGAAGACATGAGGGAGGTAATGATGGGGAGAGTGGCCCAAGGATTCCACCAATTATTTTTTTGAAAATCAGAGCTTTGTGAAATTTTTAAATATGGCTAAAAACTAACCTGTTAGGCTTTAAGAGAGATTTGTAGCCTTTTTCATCCCTGTCTTCTGAAATGACAGTTTCAGGAAGCACACACTGCATAAGCAGCCTAAATGGTTGACGTTCTTGAAGACAGAAACAAAAATATAAAAATTCCATCCTCCCAGCCCTTTTGAGCTACAAATGCATTTAAAATAGAACTTAGGCATTTCTATTAACTTCTAAGAAATTGTAAGTTCTTTGAACATAAGAGAACCTGCAAACAGGACAGAAGTGTTGATAATGAGACCCACTCCCTCCTCCTGTCCTTCCCATTTGGGTTTAAAATTGCAATACTGTTATTCTCTTTGCATTTATTAAGAGAAACTCAAACATTTATCTTCAAAACCTGAAAACACTTGGAGTAGTATATAATTTTCAAGCTCAAATAAAGTCAGTATGCCAAAAGAGAGCATATAGAGCTACCAAATGCACTTTAGTAAGCAGAAGGGGATAAAAGTGAACGATATTTTTGCCCCCGTTGTTACATTTAAGTAAGGTGACTCCTGAAACATAATTTGTAGGAGATAATAGGCAACATAAAGTCTTCAGACTAAAGTGTTTGAGCAAATTAAAGCATGTTCTTGTAGCAAAGTGTGCTTTTGTCTGAAATTATCTCTTCTGCTATTACCATGAATAGTACCTCTCATTTTCAGCATAGTAAGAGGTGAAAAAGTAAAAGCAAAACCTCTCTCCGTGTACTATGTCTTTATGTTATTCCTTAGAATGAACTTCAGGCTTGTCTTCTTCTGCAGTACAGGTGAGTCTTCACTTGTACATCAAAAGAGACAACACAAACCAACAGATTTAAAAAAATCTAGAAAGCAGAAACAGAGCTATTTAATACTACTGAATTAAAGGAAGTGGCCAAAATTATTTATTTAGGTAAGTATCACTTTACTGTACAAACTGTAATAACAGTTTATGTCAATCAGCCTATGTATTGCTTTTTTCTTTCCACCCCCCGCCGTGTTTTATCTTGTGTTTCTTTCATCCTTAAATGAAATAAAGTCTTTTCTTTATTGATTTAATTACAAATTTATTGTCATCCTAATGTGAAATTCCAGGGAATTTCTCAGTCAACTTTATGACCTATGGTAAATAAACAGGGCTACATGCTATGTTTAAATACGATAACAGGCACTTCATTTCATACAGTTGTTACCATAATCACGAACAGTCCAGGAACGTAGAATTTTAGTTTCTCATCAACGTACTGCAACATAGAAATAAGGCTGTGCTCATCAGGGAAATATTAGTGGGCAATTGGCTTGTGGACTGTTAGTCTGTAAAATAAGCAAACCATTAATCAGCCTTTCCATGGCTCCAGTGATGAATCAGCTGAATGGTTCAAACAAAGTGACAGTCCTGCACAGGAATATTTAAAAATTATTTAGCAGTCTGGAGGCATTTGATGGCTGCTGCTGCAAAGTGCCAGCTGTTGGACAGGGATCTGGACAGCTTTCCAAAGACAAATGTCTTTAAAAATATGTGTGTGTATATAAAAAGCCAAAGATGACTGATCCAGCCAGGCTAGACAATGATCTTAGAGCATATGGCCTGATGTCTCATGGCTGTAGTGAGAACTTCTGCAGAGATACTCTCTCATATTTCTTCCTTGAGAGCAAAGTGAGCCCGTGTGAGGTCCAGGCTGTCATTTATAGCTGTTTGCTCAGCACTCAGAGGGAGAAGAGCTGGGATGACTGAAGGGAAATGCCATGTCAAAGCAGGACTCAGGAGAGAGGGAGAAGGGAAAGAAAAAGGAAAACTGAATCTAAGGGGGATCACAATGGATATAGAAGGCAGCTGAATGTTTTTCTGGAGTAGAGGGGGCAAACAAAGTATACACAGCCTTGGTCACAGGGTAAAGGGGGAGCCAGCAGGTGCCGGTGCAATGCAGAGTCTCAAGCGCCATCTCAGATGCTGCTCCTGGCCCAGAAACTCCAGTCTGATGCTCATTAAGATGTGTGTTCCCGTATCAAAACCCACAGCAAGCACAAGGGGCCTGTATCCCCATGTGGTAGCTTGCATTTCCCCTGTAGAAAAGAATCATTAGGGTTTAAGCAAAAATGATGAACTTGGAGACATCTCTTTTTATGATTGAATATACAGAGCATTAATCAACAATAAAGAATAGGCTTTACAAGACCTTCTTGTAAAACAAATTGTTTGTCATTTCTAGTACATCCTAAGGGACTCCTGCAGAGTTTTTGGGACTATACAAATCAGAGTGTAAAGCAAATGAGTAAGTGTCCTTTGTTTTGTTTGTTGAATGTCAACACAACCTCCAAGATAAAAATCAGAACCAGCATGTCCACAGGTAGCAGTAATATGCAGAAAAATCAAAATAAGAGCTCTTGTGTCAGAATTTCCTGCCTGGAGAACAGACTATCACATGAATAACAACAACATAGTGTTATTATAGTAGAGCTGTGCTTTGTAAAGGGCTGCTATAAAATTCTAGAATCTTCATTAATTCAACGTGTGTACATACAGGAAGTTGTTTCCATTACAACATTTTGTGGTGCATTCAGATCTTGGACATGAGGATTGAGTTATATGCCTCTTGGTGTTTTTCCAAGTCTGCACATAAACTGAGATTTTGCTTTTTGGTGGTTTGTTTGGTTTTTTTTTTAATATGCGTTGTTCTCAGTACTTTTTACAATGGACATGCTACTTTATGGTGTCTGTTACTGGTCCAAAATCAAGCTTCACAGATTGGCATGCAAAATTCTAATCTTCACTGGCACTTCTCAATGAGAATTTTGCTCAATCTGCTAATGCATTTGGGAGAGAGCGGTTTTACCAAGTCAGCTCTAAAGCATCAGCTGTTTTATTTCATATAGCTGATGCTAGAATTGTCGTGAAGTTTTAAGTCGTGAAGTTTAGTGTCAGACTTTGGTGAAGTATGTCACAGGCTTGAGTCTGAGTAAGATGTCAAGGGTTATAATATTATATTCCCTGTGAAAACTGGCAATGTGGCAAAAGTGGGGAAACAAATTCTCTTAGCACTTTATTGGGTAGGTAGTAGTTAACAGCAACTCTTGGCAACAAGTTAGAAGAAAAGTTAAACCAGTGACTCTTGGAAAGGTTCATGTATTTTAGTGCACTGTCAGCTATTTCCTGTACGTTTCTCAGCACAAATTTTCTATTAGTGTATATTGTCATGGGTGCTTCACAGTATAACTGAAGGTGCCTTGGTTTATATCAGCTAGAGCGTGAAGTCTCACCACTTGCTGGTGAAGTGCTCATCAGCAACATCTGCTAATGCAGAAGTACATAAGAAACCCACATAGAAAAGACATTACTAATGCATCAAGAAACAAACCAATCCTCACATTTGAGAACAGGGCATTTATTAGGTTGCTTGATGCATTTTTGCCCCATGCATTTGATTAAAAATTACGGGCTATGTTACAGCTGCCAGGGAGACCACAGGCAGTTGTGCATCTCCCAGTCTCAAGCACCGTGGGCAAGGAGGGTTTGAAGTGTTCTGTGGCCTCTCTGTGGGATGCAAGTCTAGGGCAGGGTGGCTGTCACCCCCACAGAGGGTTAGGGAGCACCCACAACACCACTTGAATGCACAGCCAAGAGCATCCTCACGTTTGCATGGCTGCAGTCTGAACATATAAGTGTCCTCCCAAACTGCAGTAATAGAATTAGGGCTACCTGCAAACTTATGCCTGGATTTTTTGTAGCTGTAACACCAGTATATGTGTGTCCCAAGAAATCAGTATTTGCATCTTTTCCTATGGTCATTCCTTCTTACTGATCATTTCTATTCCTGTCAACTGGTAAAGATGTCTCTGTCTGCAAAGCTAACAGTTTTGAAGTACAGTTGACAGAGAGGTATAAAGCTGCAGCTCATGTCAATCTCAGTTCCGCATTCTTGTGTTTGCAGATCATATACAAAAAGCTGTATGCAAATAGACGTTGTAGTGCAGAACAGATGAAGCAATTCAAAAATCAGTTCCTAAGGACCCACAGATTTACAGCCTCCCACGGGTTAACCCTGTGCCTTATTGAATTTTAAGTTATTAAGAAATTCAGATTCCAAGCAGATGTGCTCGTAAAAAAACCCCAACAAAACGAAAACCGAAACCAATGAACCAACCAAACTCAAAACACCAATACGAAAACCCAAACCCCTCAGCAATTTCCTATGAGAGCTGAGGAACTCACACAACAAACGTAAGCTTCCCAAAGAGTAGCTAAAAGACCACTTTTGTACTATATCCTATACTTGTCTCCCCATGATATGTACTATGACCTCTGCCATGAAAACAGAGACCGAGCACTGTTAGATGTCCATGAGAACAACCGGAAGGAGATGAATGTGCTAAGACAAACCTAAACTCACTGAGAATTTTTAAGGTGAAGCTTTCATTGATATTTAGCTTAGCACATGTAGTCTCTCCGTGGGAGCAAACTGGCTATCCCCAGTCGCCTTCCTGCGTTGTAAGTCTGTGAGACAGATCATTTGCCTTACCACCCCTCAGCTCTGTGCACTCATCTGCCTCTGCAGTTCCCACTGGCTGCTGTGGGGAGAGCACAGGGAAAGCAGCACCAAAGCCAGCTCTTCCCACCCCTCCACCCACTATGGCCTTCGGGAAAGATGAGAAAATAGTCACATGTTTTTGTAGTGAGGCTCTTCCCCACAAATGCTTGCCCACAGCCACCTCTGAGAGGATATTTGGTCACCTCATGGCAATCTGGGTCTGCCCACCATGTCAAGCCCCTGCTCAAATGCACATCCTGAGTAAGCACTGCTAAATATGCTGTGTGTACTTTGGGATTTCAGTAGCTTAGTCTCCAGTTCTTTAACAAAGACATTGACCTCCCATCTTCTTTTTGAATACTTCACTCTGAAAGTACTTAAGTTCATCCACATGGAAGGTGGAAATGTGAACACCAGAACCATGCAATAGAAAGCAATATAACTACTGCATATTGTAGGAAAAAAAAAAAAAAATTATGCCTCCTAGAAATCCAGTCCTTGTCACTTCATCAGACTTCATAATTATCATTGTAAGTGTTCCCAAGAGCATGAGATTGCAAGATTAAACCACTGCTTTTGAAATATCATAGCCCTAAGCACAGTGAGGCCAAGCTGAGAAAGATGCTGCTCTCATCACTTTACCTTAATCATAGTTTCACATTGTAATCTTTGTACCATATGATTGGACTAAAAGTCAAAATCAGTTCTCAGAAGTGCAAGCAGGAAGATTTGTAGCTAGGCAAGCGTTTGTTTATCTCTATTTTTAAATTTAATATCCTAGTTTATTAGTTGGAAAACTACAGTATTTCCAGTTTTTTGTGTGTGTCATTATGAGCAATAAACCTGTGGAATCATGTCCATCAGATACATGAGGTGATCACATTCACATGTGGGATATACTGGGAGAAGATGATTTGGTTCATGCATTCCATCATCCCAAAACTTTTTTTTATTCAAGACTTATTTTTCATGCCACTTCTTGGCCCGGAGCAGCTGAAATCATGTGGTTTGCCTTGAATTAATAATAAACAATAATAAATAAAGTGTCACTGATTCACATGATCATAGATGTGCTATCTGAAGAAGCCAACATCTACAACAGTGTATGCCAGAGCGGAGTGTGAGGGCAGCTGAAGAAGAGAGCCACATGGTCTTCTCTAAATCCAGCAACCTCCAGATAACCTTTCTTTGATAAAAGAGGTTTTGCAGTTTGTTTTGCTGCTGCTGCTGCCAATCATTTAAGCCCTCAACTAGATCTTGTCTAAACCTCTACATCCTTTGTCTGGTAAGATTATTTTCTGTTGCCACTTTACACACAAAAGGACTCTCTGAAGAGTCACGGCATTCGTATTTTCAAGAGTGAGAGAGAACCTGAGACATGGTCAGAGCTTTAAAAATGTCTCTCTTTAATGGAACAGAAAACAAGTTTCCAAAGACAGAAAAATCATTGCATTTCCTTGGAAGATTACACAGTATAGTTATATTTCAAAACTAAACAGATTACATTTACAGCTTGATGAAATACATTTAGGAAAAAAACCTGTGTCTAGTACCACATAGCTCTGAACTCAAGGTTGTCCAGCAGGGGCACAGAGCCACACTGATTAATGCTAAATTGCCCCATTACTCCTCTGCCTCCGACTGACAGCGAGAGCCTGGGCTTTCTGTCCTAACCCTTGGCTTCCTGCAGCCCCTCTCTACCTCTTCAGCCCCTGTATTGTGTCAGCACATTCAGAGACAGCCCAACAAATCCATGTGATGGTTCTGAACCAGCATCCAAAAAGAACAGGTTACAGCAGGCTACTGATGGCATTTAAGAGAAAGGTCTTTAGAAATATGAGGAAAAAAACTGGAGGAGCAGCAAATTGCCTTCTTTTTCCAATAAACTTGTAAACATCTTTTTCTGTTTGAAAAATCTTGGAGACTGGCTCTTTAGTTAGGCTCTTTTCTACAGTAAGGTCATCTCGTCTTGTTCTCCACTCCAAGGGCCAAACCCACAGAAGGTAATGATAAAACCCTCATGTATTTCCACAGTGACCAACTGTTTCACATAAGTAAATAGAAATTGTTTGTAAGAAGAGCTTAAACACTTTAAAAGGGAAACAGAGCAGTTACTGACCCACAGAGCTGCTCTTTAGAGCAGTGGGATGGGCCAGAAACTTTTGTCCCTGAAAAATTGTTGGAAAAGAAATCTGCCATTGCTTGACTCTTGCTTCCAGACTTGAACAGTAACATTTCTACTGATAGTAGATTTTATGGAAAATGTTTGAGAGATCTACCAAGAGGCCACGCTGTAATATTACACAATGAAAACCACAATCATATACAGTTTCACACATGTAGGTACAACTTTGTTTAAAAAAATGTTTCAAGAAGGCCCAAGAACAAAGTTTGTTTTTTTTTTTTAATTGAAAGTGGCTAAAGTAGACAGTCAAATTTATAATTCAGACAGTAAACCTTTTATTTGTGTTCCTAGCTGCATTTACATGTACATTTCTGACCTAATGGAGCAGCAGAATACTTTGTTGTTAAATACTTGCCATCCATTTGGTATGTCATAGAAGTTAAGCTCTTTTTGCCTTTGTTCTTCTAATACAATTTCTACATTCATTGCTTATTTTTTCTCCCTCCTACTTTATCTTCTCCCTTAGTTTTCTCTCTCATCAGCCTTCCACCTTTCTCTTGCAGCTGTAGATTTCTCTCAACACTTTTCTCTGTAGTGCAGTCATTGTTTCATTCATTTACTTTTTTCCTCTTTTTAGTCCCCTTATTCTGGTTTTAATGTTGTTTTCTACCTCAGCTACAATCTCCTTTGCTCTTTCTTCTCTCACCATACGCTCATTTTATCCCCTCCCAACTTTCCTGTAATTGACAGGTGAAAGATAAGTATTACAGACCCATGTTTAGGACCAGAGGTCCTGGGACTTTACATCAAAATTTTGCTTCACATTCCTACACTCCTGTCACTGTCTTTGCCAAAAGTCTTGAATGTACTGCTATAATTAGTGCAACAGCTTTAGTGGATGTAACTAGTCTAATTGTTGTAACAATGTTTGCCTGAACTTGTGTAAAATCTGAAATACTAGTCCAGAAGATCTTCTTTTGTTCCATGTCTTGCATTCCTGTTGCCCTGCAGGAAGGGGAGGAAAAGTAATGCTGGTTTTTCTCATCAGTGTATGGAGAACTTTTGCTTTTACATTATTCTGGCTGGCTGAGAGGTGAGTGCCACTGTATTTGTATACGTGGGGCCTCACCTATTGTGTCTGATGCCAGGGTTCCCTTGCTTCAGACCTGTCCATCTTCATACCTCACAGATCACGCACACACAAGCCCTTCTCTGCCTTGTTTTCTCCAAGTCCTTTCTCACAGTCACACACACACACAAACATGCCTGCTCTCAGACAATGGCTGTACTTTATATCAGAGACAAGATTGAGGAGGCAGACGGAAAAATCAAATCAGAGGAAGGTGGTCAGAAATAATTTTTGGTGTGAGTGCAAGACAGGTGCTTAATAGATAATTTAGTGTTAATAGATATTTAGTAGACAGTAGATGGTGCTCCAGTATTATTGGCACTGTTACTAAGTTTTGCAGGGCAGCTTTTCTGGACTACTACCTTTTCTTAGCTCTCAGAAGATGTAGCAGTTCAAGCCTTGCCTGAGTTTGTGAAAAAAATAACAGGTCCAGCGAGGCCATCTCTTTGGAGGCCACAAGATGTGATAGGATGGAAGATTAAGTTTGCCTGGGAGACAGGCACATAGCCACAGCTGCCAGAGGCAGGATCACAGGGGTCCTTTTTTATGTGGGTCACTGCCTTAGCACATGGGAGAGAAAATTGCTGCCCTGTACCCTTTTCCCAAGCAATGGGTTCTTGGGTCTACCTGACCCAGTTCATCAGCCGACTATAAGGTTGGAGCTAAGGCACATCTCTGTATATTGGGATGGTGATTTGTGCTTCTGCAATGCACTTTATTCTGATGAATTAGGGAGTTAGCAGACTAATTTTCTCCTATATATAGACTTAGCTAGTTGTTCTCTGTGTACTGAAAACAGTGTGGTGACATGTCAGCCATGATGCTTCATCATTATTGCACATAATTAGTGCACATACCAGCCCTTCAGACCAGCAGCCAGCTGTGGCTCATTAGGATCTTGGCTGCAGGCTGCATTTCACTTATGAGCAATGTTCTACCCTTCATATCTTATCAGCACATCCTTATGAAAATAAACCTCAGCGGCATGTCCAGGCACAACACGTGTTCTTAGATCAGTCAGCAACACCAGCCAAACATCCTGGTATGGGTGCACAGACCCTGCCACCTCAGTGTGTGAGGCTCAGAGATACCCCATGAAAAAACAGCTTTCCACTGATGCTCTTGTCATAGTCATTGGGCTGTATCTCTCACAGTTATTTTCTTGTGAGGGAGCAGACTATGGATCCTTTTGTCCTAACACCTTTTCATTGACAATGCCTACCCTGGCAGAGCTAGAAAAGACTGTGTCCTGCTCTTTGCCCATACCTGCTAAGTGTGACCTCCACGCTGGCAGCAGTGGAGAGGCTAAGTGCATTTTGCAACAATCCCCCACGGCCACCACCTTAAAGAAGACCCCAGCAAAGGGCAGGGTAAGAGAAAGACCCTGTTTTCTGCTGTTCTAACCTGGCTGATTGCTCTGTGAGGAGCTGTATGGGAACTGGAGGTGACATTATCTTAAATCCTACCCGAAATTCTCTGGAGATCAGTCACAGGCACAACTGCTAGCAACCCCAAAATGGTGCATCTTCCCAAAACCTCTCCTGCTGCAGGACTGCCAGGTGGTTTCTGTGGCAACTATGTGCGAGGGGATTTCCTGCCTTACTGCAGCTCTGTGACTGCACTCTGACAGTTCAAAGAGAATTTGATTTTTGCCTGAATTTCTCTAGCTGATCTCAGTAATTGAGATGTTCCTTTGGCTGCAGCAGGACACACTATGGAGTATCATTAGGTTTATTCTTGTGCTGGAAATATAGGAAATTGAGCTGTTTAGGCAAACAGCCAGAGTAAACAAATACTGGTATACGCTGCAGATAAAGCCAGGCAATCAAGTTACTTCCTTCTAGGGAAACAGCAGAAATATGTCTGAAACTACTCCTATCCCTTTAATGGACTTTTAAAAAATTATTCCCTTAAGCTACATATGGGCAACTTTGAATCCATTGTTAACACCGTTAGAGTGTGTTTGCTTTCCTGGTACAGGAAGTAATAACAATAAAGCAAACAAATGCCTTTATTAAGCCAGTACATGAGAAGAGGCAAAGGCAATATCATAATATTACATTTGATGGCAATAGTAATATTAATGAAGCAGTAGTCACAAATAAGTACTTATAAAATGTGGCAACAACTCGTATGCAATCAGACAGACTTTCTACCAGAAAAAAAAAAACATATTAAAAGGTAACACTGCAGAATTCTCTGGGGTGCACAGGGTGCAGAGTGCCAGATGTCTTAGTGGAATAGCATCTTGTTAAAGGGACAAGGACATAAACAACATTCCTGCTCTGTGGTGAGAAAGTGAAAAAGAAAAGGCATGGGGGGTTTCCTGTGAAGTGAATTCCTGACTGATAAATGTAGCTGTGCTCTGCTACTCCCCATCCACAGGAGCATGAAAAAGGAACCAGGGAATAACATGCTAAGGTAGATATGTTATACTGTATATTATACTTTAATAGATACTGCATATATGGTGTCATACATACAGATTCCTGACCATGACCCAAGGTGAGACATACTTCTTTCTGACTCAGCGCTTTCTCAGTCGTAAGCCATCCATCAGTTTATGACCACAGCTAAAAACTGGCTGCAAAAGAACACAAGGAAAATGAGATGAAAATCAGGCTTATAGAAAGAAGAGACTGCCATGTACTACATGTCATTTGCTTGGACTATGAACTTAAGCAGAGCACTCGGGGTCCTGTGCTGGCCTTGTTTCACAGGCTGGCTCTGTTATTGCCGTACTTGTTACTATACAAATGACTGCAACAACATCATTTCTTTCCATGACTCTGTATAGAGATATGCCACTTACTGTGGATTTTTTCATAGTTGGTTGTCAGGAGTTTAGAAAAACAGTGATTTGTGGGAACTTGACCTAAAAATACAGCAGCAGCATTGAGAATGAGATCTCGATGGGAGGCTGCACAGTGGCTGGCACTTCCTCTCCCTCCCCGCATGCATGGGAAGACATGGAGCATCGCCTTCGTGGGCAGTGACAGTCGTTCACTTACTGCTGCCCTCTGCCTGCCCCTGCCAGGTTTCAAGGTTACAAGTCTTCTTGAGGCGAAAAACATCACAGACAAAACCTGAATTTTTTACTGACAGAGGTGCTTGCTTCATGATGCAAGGCTGGCAGAAGTATTTCAGTGAATTCAAACTCCTCCTCTGCTATGAAGGAAAGCAGAACGTAATGTAAAAGAAGTGAATCTTTCTAATGGTATATGATTTCTAATGGGATATCTGTATGGGTTTTTTAATCAATGAAAGCTCACTCTTTTTCCACATTTTTTAGATACTGTTCTCTATTGCAATTAAGCTTTATGTCAAGCTAAAAGATTATTTATTCTTATTGGTTTTATCTCTAATGGCAACTGGGCCTGGAGAACCACATCAGTAAATCAAACTACATCACGGTATATCTATGCATACAGCCTGTATTTCTCCCATAGCAGTCTGAAAAGTTCAGCAAAATCTTT
>VXBH01004544.1:145147-164894 GCA_013400035.1 Rynchops niger | reverse complement strand
TGCAGATGCAAGCAATTTCATTTCAATCCAGACCACACGAGCCACTAGCAGACAGCATATAACTATTTGGAAATGTATGATTTGTAAGCAGCTTTAGAGACAATGTATACCAGATTGCACTATATGGCTGGCCATTTTCTTCTTGCTAAATGATACAGTTCTAAACTCCTCCTCTCTACTTAAACTGGGAATTATAGTGTTTATTGTGGTGTCTCAGTGGCTGGTGCAGCACTGGAGGAAAAAGGCCAGATCACTTAAGTTGCTCTTTCCATTTTCTTCCTTCAATAGAAGTTTGCTCTGACTTTTTATCTCTTGAAATACTTCAAAAGGGTTTAGTTTTTACATAACATATTCCTCTTTAAAAAGACAATTGATGAATCCTAAGGACAAAAAAAAAAGCCAGATGAAGCAGGATATCTTATTTCAAAATACAAAATAAAAGCTTCAGGTTCTTTTATACACTCAGGTGGAGATGTCGCCATTGCAGAAGTACTGTCAGCAAGAATATCACTATTCTGGGAAATGCCATGACTGTTGCCACTTTGATTTTTTTTCCTAACATGAGCACAGGCAGTCAGTGTTTTGCTGCTGTTCCTTTTTTACCTTAAAAGAAAGTTTAGGTCAAATTTTCAGAAGCAGCATTTGCACATGGAGTTTTTCAAGCCCAGGTATAGGTTAGAAATACCATAACAGGAGTTTACTCCCTGTGCATGTGTGTCCTTGTGCATATGTGAGTTGGTGGGAGCTGCATTATATGGCTAGCCATTGGCTTCAGGTTTGTAATGCAAGGCTTTCATTTAATCTTTGCTGAATAAATTGAGTAGTTGCATTACCCACAGCCCCATTGGGCTAAATGAGAGCAAGATTCTCCTCCAAAGCAATATTAGATCATTTCAAGCAGAGTTCCTTCACACTGATGATATAGAAGTGCAAGAAGAATAATAGCTGTTAAAAAAAAAAAAACCCAAACTGAAAAAAAACAGATGTCATGTCCATATGAGCAAGTGCTAAAAAGTAATCTGAAAAAAACAGATGTCATGTCCATATGAGCAAGTTCTAGGAGCTTATTTTGGCCAGCAGGCAAAGAACTTCCCAAAGCTGCCATATAGCTATGAAAGAAAAGAAAATGGGAAGGGGAAAGTCACATTTACACCATTCAGCTTCACTGGATTTGATGTACATTGATAGAAACAAAAGCTGTGTGTCTCTCACTGCAGAATACAGAATATATTTTTCAGTGGTTCCACACTCCCACCTCAAAATATACTTAGAGTTTAAAGTAATCATCAGAATAGAAAGAGCTGCCAAAATGGTGAAAGGTGTCAATGCTGTGAAGTGACAAACCGGGAACTTATTTATTTAGGCCACTGAAGATCAGGGTTGCTCACCAGTTTATTCTGTTGTGTGTCTACCCGACATGATGCAGAAATCTTGAGCTGGTGTGGTATGTCTGTATGACATAGTACAAGGTCTTGTAGAAATACTTATGATTACAGGAAATATGAAAGGATTCTGGGAATCTTGTGGTATGCTGTAATTTTTTGGATTGGAGTCACCACGGTGAGGAATCAGATAAAAATCTCTTGGGGAGAGCGCAGCAAAACTGAGCTCACTGGACTGACTGGGACACAGGGGATGGGCACCCGCTCTGTAGTGCTTCTGCCCTCCCACTGAGACTGTCAGTCTCCTTTCCATGAATATCTCTGGTACTTGCCATTCCTTATCTACGCACATGATAACAGCCAAGAGCTATACCTGCACTTGAATCGCTATACTGATGAATTCTGGTAGAGCTTTCTGCACTGAGGGAAGGCATAAAATAGGTGCTGAGGGTGCACCACTAAACTGGTGCGTTTTTGTTCTTTCATCAGAAGCTGTGCTTTAATTTTGACTGACAATGAGAGGTAGTTCATTTCTTCCCACAGAACAAATGAACATTTCTTCAGAGTGCCAACGCAGCAGTGCCGCATGTGTTGGACAGCAGGAAGTGTTGAGCAGCAGGGCAAGTTCAGCTCTCTTGCAGGGGTGGAGTGCGTCATCCTCCATGACGCACACTTCCTCTTGCGCCCACTCCACCTCGGAGCATCCTTTCAGAAAGGCTGTGTGAACTCCACCGACACAGGCAGGAGGCTGCCAAAAAAAGCCATGAACTTCTTACTTTGGGACAGAAACTGCATCTGCTGAGTATTTCTTGGTTCTGAACACTGCAAGGTCTGCAGTTTTTCAACAACTGTTTTATTAGAGAAGGGGAAAAGTCTTCAAATCTTTTGGGAAATCTCCAGACAGCTATTCCCATTAATATTTTTTGTGGAAGGCTTGAACCCCTCATTGACTAGGATAACATTCCCATATTGTGTTCCAACTTCTGCAAAAGCCATTAACACAGACTTCTTTGAGCAGCACAGCTATATTGGCTAGAATACATACAGCATTTGCCATGCAGAGTATCCGATTGGCTCCATACAATTAGAGTGTGTCACAGAAGAGCTGGAAGGGGCCTGAAATCTTTTACCATGCTCTGCTTTACCTTTAGATATGAGATCAATGTGGGATTTGTTTAAATAGAAAATTTTGTTTTAAATATAAAAGGTTACTTTCTTATCTCACATTTCTGCAAGTACCTCAAATGTTACCAATAAAGCAAAACCAAAACTCAGAAGAATGTGTTGCATGTCCTGTGTTCCCCACAGCAAAATGGCAAATGCAGAATATGCAATTGGAGCTTAGTCACTGCCTTTCAAGGACGCAGGTTAGTATAAAGGCAGTAGGTGGGCTTTCAAGTGCTACAGCCAGGGTTTCCAGAATGATGTGTAATTTCATGGTAAAAATCCTCAAGATATCACAGATATCTGTGAAAAAACATCCTGACATTGAGGTATCCAAAATGAGGGGTTACTTTTAAAAAATCTGAATGTGCTTGGTCTATTTTTGAAGTTATAATGCTATCCGATGTGGAAAGAGAAAGGGATGACAGGGTCTCTCTGATCACCTCCACACCCTCAAGCATTAGCAAGACAGGAAAGGCAGTAGAATACACACAAGGGAGCTCTGGGAACATATAAGCAACCGAAATTTCGTTGGGCCCTGTCAGAGTGAAGTGAACAAAAATATACATGTTTCTATTTTTAGACACAGTATGGATGCTGCAATTGTTGAGAACTTTCCCTTGCAACAACAAATTATTGCCTTTGAAAGTAATTTGTGTTACCTTACATACATCAGTTGTTTCTGAAATTTGTTGGATTCCCAAATGACTTCACAAGAAGTAAGCCTGATATGAACTTACTAAGGGGTGTTACAAAGAGCTTTGGTCTGGACCTCCTTCTTGGCAGTGCCCCTCACCTGCGATTCACGTTAGTGAACCTAATACTGCAATACATATTTTAACAGTGGCAGCTCACAAAAAGGCATCACTTACTGACTCTACTAGAAGCTACTCATTTTATCTTGGCTATTGAGTGCATTATGGAGGCAGCACACTCTTCAGTTTCCAGATGATGGAGTTTGCCTGATATCTACGTATGGAGATATGGCGCATCAAAAGCCATTTTTGATGCTTTTAGCACTGTTCTCATTTTTATTCTTAGACTCTGCAAAATGGTACTGAATGTGGTGTGGAATACATGCAGCCTGCCTATGTAACTTCACTCATTTCACTTGTGTATACCTATAATCATGTGTGTTTTTACTTAAACCAATCAGTTTGATGAAACTCATTGAAAAGAAATTAAACTGCTGTCTACTAGCTTGCTTACTTTTCTAATCCAAGCATGATAATGAGAAATAGACAAATTCAAATTGGATACAGTTTTCAAAGAGGTTTCCGGGCCAGATTTAAGAGCAACAGAAAATAAAAATACAAACAATAATGGCATAAATGTTTCTTAATTATAAGATCCGATTCAGTCTGAGTTTCACATGTGTAAATACAGAGAAGTTTTATTAAAGTCAAAATACCAGAAGCATTTTATTGTTCTTTTATCAGTTTTGCTTCAGGGTTGAACTGTTTCCTTTATGTACAAAGCAGTTGCACATTATCAGTAAGTGCCTGCTGTGCATAAGCAATTAGGACAATGTCTAGAGGTGTTCTTAAAGGCCACACTCAGCTCTTGGAGAAATTAATTTAGCTCATTAATGTCAGTGTGTTGAAATCCGTGAAACAATGAACTGTATATTCTGAATTCTGCAGCAGTCTGCAAACAGATTGCATTTCCATATTATGGAAAATTATATGTCATCATTAAGCTTTCCACAGGTTATACTTTCAGGACCAGTAATTTTTCAATTTCAGAGTAATGTAACATGTGATCAGCACTGTACTCACTTCACACAGACCACACAGACCTGCTTCTTTCTGTTCCCCATCTCTGGTTAGTTTCTGGCCAGGACTGCCGACAGTGTACTGACGCATGCCCCTACATTGCCATGGAGTTTATACTTGTGAAATCTCTTCTACTCTCATGGGACAGGGAGGTGCAAGCAGTGAACCAGGAAATCTTCCATCACTGTTTCATGGAGCATTCCCCTGAAAGTCTGTAATTCCAGAAAATTGCCAGTCTGTGCGAAGAATTGGGGTCTGTTCAAATATTGCCTGATTAACCTGTCCCGGTTAATTAAATCCTTCTGTCTCTGCTCTGAACTCATCTAGGTGATCTTGGTTTTCTGCTCTTGTAAACTTCTACAAATGAGGTTGGTAGGTGCTGCAACAGGTATGAGTGGACACAAGACCACGGAACAGGAGTCGACGTTAGACCACCTGAGTATAAGAGCAACTTGCCAAGAAAGGATCAGGTAGGAGGTGAAGCTGTGGCTCAGTTACTCCCAGGAATACAGCCATAATTTGAGCAGTAATTTGCCCTGTGAGCCATCACTGATGAGCTCTAAGGGATATTTTGGGAGCTGTTCACACTAATGCTTTCCCCACCCTTTCACTTTTTGTCTCTTTTGAGAGAGGCAAAACACTGAAATTCAGTACCTGAGTCCTCTTTGCCTTCTGGGGCAACCTCTCTCACATATGAGAGGCTATGAATTAAATGAGGGCATTGGCAAAAAAGGTAATGTTTGCATCATGTCGCCACACATGTGAAGGAACCAAATTAAAAGTAAGAGATGACAGAACAGGGTATGACAGGGCTTTGGTTGGGACTTCCAGGTATGAGACCATTAAAAATTAAATATGGACAATAGCTGTTTAGATATGAGTCAACAGGGAGACAAAATAAACTACATGTCTAGAAATATGAATATTATGTTAATATTAACTCCCAGAATGATGGAGAGGAAGCAAAGCCTCAGGAAAACATCAGGAGTTTTATCCAATCTATGCAAAATGCAATCTGTTAGCTGGGTATTGAGGAAGACATGTCAGACAGAGAGACCAAAATGATGTCAAGGGCTATGAATTAGGGGAAAGGAGTCACTAATTGACAGTCACTAATTAATCATATAAGGAGACTAATCGATTCCAAGAAAGAAGAAAGAGCAAGGGCAGGGATGTTAATCGGAAAAAATAATAAAGGACACTCCAGAACATAGTTAATTTACATAACTTTATAGTTAGTTTACAGCAGAAAATAAGAAGAGCCAAGAGGTGTGTGCTTAGAGTGAAAACTGTGTTGGAAGATACCAACACTCCACATCATGTCCACTTGGACAGATCATATTATAAAACCCACAAAAATCTCACATGTCTTCCTGCCTCATTTCTCTTGTACAGTTTCCCCAAAATACTGCAAGTTTTCTTTGGTGGCATCTTTATAGTGTTTAGTAGAAGTGCATTTTTTCAACATACTCGCTGGTGGCTGAAAACTCTTGAGGGTTGCTGGTATCAGTGGAAAAACTCTTACCAATGGAGTGGAGGCAGTTCTGTCAATGTGTGTTGTGATGAGTGCACATGTCCCAGTTCATATGTGTCTATCTCATTAACATAGAAGCACTGAACCAAATTATATTAGTGGATTTTTCAAATTGACCTGTCATGAAGAATACAAAGCATCAAAATCCCACTGTCCTAGTTAGACTAACAGAACCATAAAGACCTTGGTCTTTCAGGGACAGATGATAAGTTTATGTGGCTGTTGGGTCCCTGTCCTCTCCTAATATACATGCATGGTCTCTAAGAGAACCACTGAAAGCCTGTGGAAATCAAGATGAGTCTTTCTGCTGGCTTCAACTCAGGCCATGGTTTAACTGATATAAATGCAGCAGCTGGAAAGCATATGGAAACTAAATTTTTGAAGATGTGCAAGCTAGCTCACAAGAAAACCAGGTGATTTATATTGTACACTGAAATACTCTGTGCTGATTTGCAAACACAAAACAGTCAAGGCTGCATATATGTCATTGTTTACCAGGGAAACAATTAAAAACAGGCTGCAGCATTTGCTGAACTCTGTTACTGAAGAGTTCATGCTTTCATTTCTCAGCATGTCCTGCATTCATGGAAAGAATTTATTCTAAACAGGAAAGTATTCTTTCTCACATAAATATGGTGTCAGTGAATTGCATTTGTTTAGTTTTGTTTGCTTCTGAAAGCTGTCCTTCAGACGTTAATATTAACATTCCAAATATTGTCACTTCTTCCAGTCTTTCATAAGGTCTTAGTAAAAAATGAATTCCTAAATCCCAAGTCATACGTATCAGCTTGTACCTAAGTCTTAACAAATTAGCTTCCAGCTCACACCATACAAGAATCTGTATGTTCCAGTTCTCACCAACTCTCAAATGAGCTGTGTGGTTATTAAAGGACAAAAAGCCCTCTGCCTCTTAGGAGATTCTTCTTTTCATCATAATGGGGAGCACTCAAGTATGTTGCCTGCTGGGAAAATTGTTATTATTCACACAGTCTATATCTTTCAGTATTTACAATGCCAACTTAACTAAAAAATGAAATATTGTCTCACTGAATCTACAGGAGTTTAAATATTGTATTTTTGTTATGTTGATCACTGTTTCAATGCAGGGATGCATTTCTTACAGAAAGTTCCAGCATTGGCCTTTAATAAGCCTTAATGGCCTTTGATACAGTTGTTTCTGGAAAGACAAGGTAATAAGAAGTAGGCAGCCTTCATAACGTCCATGCACAATACCAACCAACAATAGGTAGACTGGAGTGGTTTAGACCGGAAGTGTATTTTTGTGCTGAAAAGTCCCTGGAGTACTTGCGAGGCCTTACTGTCCTGAGAAGCTCTTACCAAGCAGAGTCGCTGTAAAAGGCTGACGTTAAAGTGTGGAGTATTTCTCAAGTTCATCTGAGCAGAAATTTTTCCAAAACATCCATGAATTGATTGGTCCTTACCCCAGCCCTTCCTGCACCGATCTTCTCCAGACTCCCAGATGCTTTCTCTAACTCTGCCTCAAGCCAGCATACCAACTTCAACACCCATTCTTACTGCTCACTCCTTTTCCTGAACATTTATACTGCAAACCTTTCCACATACACCTTCCCTGCCAAGTCCCTTCCTTCCTTTCATTACCAATGACCTTCAGAATACCTGCAGACTCTGGCATCTGTAAGGATAATTTTTCAGGAAACAGAATTCTTATTTCACTTCAAAACTCATTCCTCCAGAAGACTTAATGAGGAAGAAAAACTAAGTAAAAAATTAATTAAATGTTGATTTTTGGTTAATAAAGTCACAAGGGTGAGATACTGAATGAACAGATCAGTAAAAGTAAAATTTAATCTTAAATTGCAGGATATTAAACATTTCCAAAATATTTAGGCAAGATGCTACCGGTCCATTTGTGAATCGACAACTGATGACTGAATAAATGTAGATTTTTAATTAGAAAGTAGGACACTCAGTCTCTTTATCTCCCAATGTAAAACAATTATTTCTCACCTTAAATAAACTTCTAACAAGACTGCTTAAATCAAAATAAACACCTCTTCATTAAACAGTAGAATGAGACTCAGGCCCATGGCTGTCCCATGGCTTTCAGACTCCTGCACTTATGCTGATAATGTAACATCTGGAAGTTATCTATTCAAAAGTTTTGGAGAAGATGCATAGCCAATACACACATTACAGAAAATCTAGTCCAGTTGTCAGGTTTCAAAAAGGATATATACTATTCCCAATTAATAAGTAAGCTACCACTGTTCTAAACATCTGAAAATTTGTTTTCAATGATCGCACAAATTTTCCAAGAATAAGGTCATTTCTTGGACTTCTAGATCCACTATAAATTTATGTTTATATTACATAGCACAAATGTATATTAATGCAGGGATTCTGATAGATAATTATCAGCAGTTCTTTAATTTTCTATTATATTTGTATGTTTGACTCTAACATGTTTTAGTAACAGTCAGCATTACAGAATCTATGTTCTTAATTGCTGTTGAAAATGCAGCCTACTAATCACCAGATATCAAGTATTCCTTCTGGCAGGTTACAATGGCTTTTAAATTCTGTTTAGTATCAGAGACATACTCATTAGCTTCAGCTGTAAATCTTGCAAAAATCTGCAAAGGCATAGATTCAGTCCTCGATGAAGGCAGCAAGCGTCCCAGAAATGCAAGAACAACAGAAGCAACAGCTGACCTTTGGTTAAATGACTGTTTAGCCAGAAGAGATGCCATCTTGCATCTAAGTCTTTGAGGCACAGCAATATGATTTATTCAGAAAAAAATTCATTTTGGAAAATATACACAGGTCAATCTTATGATATGGCAGATTGCCATCTCCATCTCCTTTATTGTCGAGTTCCAAAACTATTCAGTAGTTCCCCATTTGGCTGCCTCTGTTGTTTCTGAAAACACAAAAGTTATATTGCAAATTATTGTTTTTCCTTAGACTTCAGAAAAATGTGAAAGTCCACCTTGCCACTCCTATTAGCAGGACTTGTGATGTAAGTATGCTCTTCTACAAATTCCCAAAGTGTGCTGTGAACATGAGGCACAGACAGCTTTTTAGAATTATAAAACTCCTCCCTACACCCAAAAATATGCTAAAAGAGTGCGGAGTAGCTTCTCTGGTTGATGAACTATGGAGGGAAACCTCCCCTGACACTGTACCTCAATATTTGTTGATGGTGGTTTGCAATGCAGAGACATCATAGCTGCCTTGGACATCTCTTTGTCTCCTTGACTCTGTGAAGGGAGTTTGCTAAATGGCAGCTTTGGTGGTGCTGAGGCTACTATTTTATACCCATCCTTCAGTGCAAACCATCTTATTTAATACAGTCACTCTTGTAAAGCTGCTAACTTTGTTAGACAGGGAGATGTTGCACCAAACATCTTTTCTCATTAGTGAAATTCAGAAGCTCCTACAGACACTTTTTAGGCAATGGAGGCAGATAACCTCATCTGTAGGGAAAATCAGACTCTGTTGCTCCCTCAAGCACTCTGAATTGTACTTCTCTGCCCCCAGGGGACAGGGTTTTACAGTTCTTCTCATACACAATCCCAAGTGTTTTTTTCATAAACCTACAGCAATTGTACCAACTGTTCTCAGTGCTTCAGTTTTCATTGTGCCAGTTCTTCAGCCCGGGATCCTTCTCTTTGGGGGCTGCGCTGTTTCTCTGCTTGTGCTGGCTCTTTTCTCTCTATAATCCTAGGAAACTACAGGAACTATTTTTCTATCTACCAAATACCTCACAGACAGTCTCCAGGCACCCGAGCTTCTGTCTTGTTTTCAAAATTTTTAAACCTTTACTTTCTCAGAAAAAAATATAGGGTGATACTTGTTGCAAACAAAGTCTGTCACTATTCTAAAGTCAGATTAAACAGCACGCCTGAATTTCTATTACTTATATTGTATTAAAAAAGAAAAATAAAAAAATGGAGCCAACTGGGCTCCTCAAAATAACGTTTCATTTTGGCTAATGCAATCAGATGTCTTCTTTTAAAGTTAGGTTGTGATTAGAAGTTATGCATGGACAAGTGCAGTAAGGATCTGCTGCCCAGAGCAGCATGGACGACTCAGATTGTGTCAGTAGCCACGCCTAATCATTGCCTTTCTTCCTGCTTCTTGCACAGATGCATAAAGAACAAATAGGGAACAAGAGTTGCCCTTCGCTAAAGGTTTAAAGTTGAAAAAGGCATAAGAACTACAAGCAGAAAAAGCTATAAAATTTTCTTCTTTTAAGACTCTGTTTCTGCAATGGAAACATACTTTAAGTGCACTTACAGAGAGGCAATAGCAAGCATGCATACAACATGGAAAATGATGCTCTGAAAAAGGATACTAAATGAGAGATTCCTTTTCCTTTCCTTATCTATCTTTTCTGTAGCCTCTCTTCAAAAACTCTCTTCTTTAGTAAGATGGTGAAAAAGGTTCTTATGTCACCTTTTTGAAAGAAGGAATATTTCTAGTTCTTAAGAGAAATCAGAGAGAAGATACAGATAGAAAAAGGGACAGTTTCCAGGTTTCAAGGACAGACTTTTAAAAAGGGATGTTGGAGTTAAAGCTGTGTCAGTCAATTTTGTTGCTTAATTCTTACAGAAGCCATGAAAATCAGTGAACGTTTTCCTGAAGACTTCATGACAGTCATCGTCAAATTATATTTTTAAAGTTCAAATTATTGCATCAGATAAGCAGACTAACCACTATTGACAGCAGTCAGATGTTAGAAAGACTGGTTAAATTCTGTGCTTATTTGGGCATTTATCGACATGATGTTGTACTGCTAAGTATCCTTACAAATTTTTGCTCAGAAATTATGCTTACATAGTGCACTTCACAATAGATGCCTAGATGTGAGATCTTCTAATTCATTTGTGAATATTACAGACAAATTCAGCAGCATATCTCTACTAGGTGGCAGGCCTGCGCATGTGAGTGACTACTCTGAAGTGCTGCACTGCAATAGTTAGTGGTTGCCTTCAGGGTACAAGGTCCCCCAAAATATTTGTCTGCTTTTGACTCCCTGAAGGAAGATTAAGATGTGAGGTAGGATCACACCAGTTTTTCCATACATGAAATGATGTAATTTGCATTGAATGGCTGGATCTGAGGCAAGACCGGGAAGGTCTGGGCGCCATCTGTCAGCCTTTTTTGATGTTTCAGCCTTGCCTGCACAAGTTCTTGCTGGTTAATATTTCTTATATTGCATGTGATGTGGTATGGGGCACAGACATAAAAATTAAAGGAAGCTAATTCTTTTTTCTCACAGTGCATTTTGGTACCATATGCTGCATTGGTCTCCAGGGTGAGCTTATTCATGGCAGTAGCAGTTAAAAACAAGATTGGTTTTGGACTGGTGAACAACACCTATGAGAAAATGCTAAAACCAGACCACAAAAAACTACCAGTGTGCCCTCAATTTAAAATAAAGCAAAGAACTACTTGTGATCCAGAATAATTTTATGGAAATTAATAAATGCTTTTCTTCCCTTTGTAGCCCCACACAGGTGATAAGTGAGGTGAGCAAGTAATGCCCAGCACATGAACCACCCCTCTGTCCATCTCTAAAGCTCTCTCAGAGCCTTGGTCCCATTGAAATCAACATCATGGCTATGCAGAACAGAAGAGCAATGTAACCTTGACCCATGCCTGGATCCTTTGGAGGGCTTTTCTGGCTAGTGTTTGTTCTCAGAAGGGTTTTTTTGAGGACGGATAATCCAGCAACACTTATTTTTACTGAGCTCCATAGTTTTCTGCTCCAACTGAGAACAATGAACACCCACATACATTTTCATTCACGGAAATTGTGGGGAACTGCTTCCTGCTTCTCATTATCCTACAGTTCCCTGTGTCTTCATTACTACTAGTATTAAATCAATGTGTATTCATTACCTACAAGCTACAAAAATCACAGATGCACAGGGAGTAGAAGAGAAGTTTCTCACAGAGATCTAACAGTTGAAATATAAATTTGCCTCCCGCTGAGATGTAAATTCAAACCAAAGTGCAGCCAGTACCCCAGAAGGCATTTGGAGTCAAAGCCACTGCTGCTAATCTTATTATTATGCCTCCTTCTCTTTGCTGCACTAGCAGTGTCAGCACTGCGACTGTATAAGTGCCAAGCAAGAAAGGAATAATTGACGTTTTCAGTTTGGCTTCATTTTTTAAATTTTGTATGAAAATAGATTCATGAGGAAAGACCAGAAATTTGTATAGCTCAAAATCTATTTGAGACTTAATATTTTTAAAGACTCACTGTTTATATTATGAGATTAAAGGGCGATAACTGAATTAGAGGCTGAGGTGTGAACAATAAGAGATCTTATTTTGCCTTAGTTATTAGAACAGTATAGAATATATTGAATGTTGAAGGCAAATTGGAGAAAGTCCAGAAAAAACGGTGGGAGTGATAAGAAGTAAAGAAACATGTTCTGCGAAGTAAGGTAGAGGAGAAAAAAATGTTTATTTCGTCTAGAAGATGCAGGGACGTGATAACAGTTATCTGATACTTAAAGGTTTGTTGTTAAGAGTATGGCAACCTACTGCTCTCTTGTGACCTTGGGGGAAAGCAAGAAGTAAGCTTGAATTGTTACAGTAGAGATTTATAATAGATGTTATAATTTTTTTTCAGGTGTCAGGATGGTAGAACATGGGAATGAGCTAACTAGTTCAGCAGAGAAACCTGGGCATATCTGGGCCATGATACACATAATCTGGTTTTGGGTGGCTGCTTTAGAATAAGATGAATTATGCCCTGGAAGTACCATTTTTTCCTTGTGGGCTCTGAAGAAAGCCTGGAGTGTCTAACTCCAATGTAGTCACCCTCGTTCTGTGAGATGAATCCCCAACCCAGATGTCCAGCTTGGCCTTATAGTCCCAGAGCACAGGGGCCGTCTTGGCAATCTGACAAAATACAAGGATGTTGTTTTTTTCCTGAAGTTTTGTAAGGACACCAGATTTTCCCTGTCTCTTCCTGTCAAGCTGCAGCCCTGAGAAAAAAATCATTCCCAGTACCATAGCAAGGGAGATGTCAGGACCTCTCCCATCCCAGTTCTTGATCCCACCACATAGCCCGCGGCAGGATGGAGCCATTTCCACCTACCTTACACCCCTTTACAAAATCACCATTGAGTATTTTTAAGAGGAGATCAGAGAGGCATTACTTGGGGTTACTCTAGGTATGATTCATCCTGTTTCTGTGCTGGGACTCCAGCTAAGCTCATCAACTGAGATCCCAATTTTTTTCTGTGGTCATAAAGTTACTGAGAGGAATTTGTTGGAAAAGACAACAGAATACTGAGTTGCGAAAACACAAAAAGCTTACTAATAGGAAGATCTGTTAGACTGGGGTAGAAAACGGTCTCAAGAGTAGGCAAGGAACATCAGTGAATTACTTTAAAAAATGGATTAGGATCATGTTGGAATATAGACTCTGAGTAATACTCCTAAGAGGACCTTGAGGGCCTAGACCAGAAGTAATATAACAGCTCTTTTTGAAGGTTAGCATCTACAAGTTTCATACTACTCTGACACAAAGTATATTTCTCTCACAGATCAGTAGAAGAAAAAAGCTCCCTTTTAAAACAATGGTATTCAGCTAAGTAAAATACCCGGAGGTAGCTATCCATATCTATTCACAAGAGGGTATTAACATCTATTCAGTAATTAATATGACAAATTCGCATTGTCTGGCTTGCTGAGATTGAATAATACAGGTTGAATAATCTGAGCCACCTGCAGATAAAGTGCTACAGTCTACCAGCTTTTTGTTTAAAGCAGTTTCTCTCTACATATTAAAAGCTGCCTTACAAACCCAGTTTCAAGACACACCTTNNNTTTTTTTTTTTCAGTTTTTCAGAGCTCCGGGTAAAATCAGAATTGTTTTTGTCCTAAAGCCTTCCAGGATATGGCCAAGCACTTGAAGACCTTCAGTTTAAATCAGTGCAAGTCAAAGCAGACTCTGGTCTGAGTGCTGGTAGCCTGAGTGCAGGAGTGCAGTTCCTCTCATTCTTCCCCCTCATTCACTGCCCATTCTCCAGCGACTACTCCTTACGTGGCTAAGAGTAGGTGCAATTGTTTCCCAAACTGATTTTGACAAATTGTCCTTGTCAATTCTTCTCAAAGAACAAGACAGAGCCATGAGTTGTTAAGGAGGGAGTGGAGATGGTAGCCTTTTAATACTGCTCGATCAAAGCCAGAAGAACACAGTTAATCCAGTAAAACCAAGTGCACATTTTTATGGACTGAGCGTGGAGAAAATGGGACTGAGCAGAAACATGGAGAGTATGTCAATGTCTTTTTACTCTGTACAGCTATGCACTTGCTATACCTGCATGTATCCCAGAGCTGCTTCCCAAGTCTCGCAGTCCCTGCAGGGAAAGCTGTCTCCAGATTCAGAAAAGTTTTGCTTGAACAATGGATGAGGTACACTAGAGGTGGGGCTTTTTCTCAGACACAATGCCCAACACAGCTGACCAAATGAGTGAAGGTATGCCTTTCTGGAAGCTGTGGATTTGTGTGTAATGCGTGTTTCTGACCATTCACACTGACACCAACAGCTTCCACTCAGGAATGAACATTTAATTCCTCTCAATTCCTAACTGTCTGGGGTGCTAGGCAGCCCAAGTGCTGCTCCCCAAAATACTGCCAGCTTCAGGAGATACTGAGATACGTTCTACAGTACTGAACAATTGGAGTAACAAGATGTAACATTACTTTTAATTGTTTTTCCAAAAATGTTCCCATGTTCTCCTCATGAGAGCGTCTGGACTGGTGGCTCAAAAGAGCAGTGGTCTCTTGTTATTCAGAGATCTCCGTGGAGAGAGTCATGTGTCCCAAGATGAGTATGTTCTTAAGTGGTTTGGTGGATGAAAGCCAGTTTGCTCAGCAGGATCCCTGTTGGGTAAGGCACCCCCAAAGTAAACTGAGAAGGTAGATGAAAATCCATCAATCATACATAGCATATTTCACCTATCCAGGATCCTGCTCAGAAACATTAAGGATATATTTAATTTCTCAGATGCAAAGTCATTCTGCTTTTAGCCATTTCAAAACACAAAGGACTGTATGCTTTCAGAGAAACTCTTAGTGACTGTAAGATGCTATCGGTGCACATAAAGGTATACATCAGGCAGAGTTATGGAAATATTAAGCATATTGGACCTGAGTCAGAACTCACAAAGGGGTTTTACAGAGGCATAAAGCTTTGGTCCTGACAAATACAAATGAATGCCAGATGAGAACTGCAATGTTTGTATGGAATACAAACACTACAGTAAAGTGGCAGCTAATGCAGTCATGACAACAACTAGAAAAGATCGCAAAGGACACAGTAGCAGCACTTTGTACTAAGATGCACTCCTACTCATCACTAAAGTCCTGGGTTAAACTTTACATTTGCTTTCCTTTGTGTTGACCTTCGATTTTTAACCAGTTTTCTGTGGCCTTTCTCACATGTCATGATTAATGTTATGTTCAGATATCGTGTTTTTTTTGCAAAGCAGCACTCATTATCAGGATTTTCATAGCAATTCTGTGTAGCAGGAAAAGCATAGGTCTTATTAAAAAATTATTCCATCAGAGTTCTGTTTCCATAGTCTCACTCTTATTTCAATTGGCCTAAATAGTCACTTGAGTAACCTCATTAAAAAGTTAAAGTTTCAAAATGTGATGCTTCTAGCACCTTTGATATCCAGCGAGTTTTGAACATATTTCACAAATATTCATGCAAATTACAATTAGATAAACGTTATTCTAATGCTTTTGAAACAGGAGAAATGGAAGTAGAAATCTGTACATCAACATAGAAACAGAGAAACCTTGGAGTAAATTGAATAACACATTAGTACTGCACCAAGGTGAAATTCTTCCATTCCAGGGACAAATGAACTGGAAACCTGGGAAACTTCATCCCTTTCTTTAACCACTAAATAAAACTCTCCACATCATCTTCAAATGAGACATTTTTGTTGAAGCTATAGGAGACTTTACATGGAAATGGGAGATGCTAATCCATGAAAATTTGTCAAAGTCAAACCAGACCTCAAAAAGTAGGGGCAAACATTTAAAACCTAGAATAAAACTATAACAAGATGAAATTAATTGGATTTTTAATTACAGCTGAATGTTGGGCAATAAAGAAGATTAAGTGGGCAGGAAACTAGTCGAGATACAGCATTTCCCACATACATAGCAGTGGACCTGAGAAAAAGGCAGAGCAGGAAGTGAAGTGATTTCATTTGGTATGTGGGTAATTTAATATGTTAATTTCATAAGGGTGAAGTCAAGCAACGACCCCAGTTCAAAACAGTCTTCTCTGCTGCTCCTTCCTAACGCATGGGTTGAACAAGAGTAATAATTTGATGAGATGTTGCGTCTGAAAACATGCAATGGCAGTATATTATTCCCTTACCCTATTTCTCATACATCACCATGAGCTGGAGGAGGTTCTGGGATGGGTAAGTGACTGAGAAAGCCAAAAGGCATAAAACAGAGTGCTTCCACAGAGGGGTAGGAATGTTGAGGTTTTCCCCTCCTTTTCATCAGATGGATATTAAATTTTTAGTCACATTTTCTTTTCTTTTGTAAATGAAGCAANCCTAGGATGAGGACTGAGTAACTGTAACAGTTTACAGCCTCCTTACACTCAGTGATCATCCCTGATGTCAGCTAAGGAATGGATTTTCTTTAAGCAATCTGAAATGTAGCAGTTCTAGATTCCTAGAAATCTTCTGAAATTTCCTAGGACTGCCAAATATGAACTACAAACTAGCATCAGGTAAAATCCCTCAAGCTAGTCACAGACCATGTGGGTTGTTTTTCTGTCGTATGCATCAAATTTGAGGGAAAGGATGGGCTTGGGACATATATGCACATAGGGAGTTTTACCCCAGCTTTCCAAAGAAAAAAGAATTGAAAACCATTCTCCTTACTGTTTCTGGAGCGCTATGAACGGTTCTAGGGGCTGGTATAAACCAAAGACCAACCTCACTACATGCATATTTTACAGACCACTAAGTAGGGCTTTATTAAGATATTAATGCTGCTACACATCACCTCTTCCTTTTCTGCGTTCCAGCAACAGTGACATGCACGGGAAACACAATTTACAGAGACTACAAACAGTGATGTGTCACATTTCTATAGGCTGTAAAAAGTGTTATTGCTGCCTTATGGAATAACAAGGTTTGTGATGCCCCAAATCTGAGAAAAAATAGCCTAATAAAGCTAAATAATGAAAATAGCACAGAGAAAGCATAAGTCTTCCCATTAATAGGCAGAGAATTTGTATAAGGTATACGAAGACAAAAGTCCTTGCAAAAGCAGTTGCAACCAATTATAGCCAGATAAACCACTCAGTATGTGGGATGACTCTGGCCACTGAGAGAAGGGAACACTCCTTCCAGTGCACCTGCGTCTGATGGGCAGCAAGCCTCAGCCCCATAGATTATTCTTTGCAAAGCAGGAAGCCACAAAGTAATCATTTGAATCAGCCACTAATTTTACATCATGTTAAGGTTTTAAAGCATGCAGAGTGCTATTAATTGGTATGGGACAGAAAATAAAGAGATGCTGGTGGTCTTGGGGAGAGGAGGGTATGGGACTGAAGTACACCAGATGATAAGGATGTGGGGTCATTGTTATTTGGAAGGAAATAGTAGAACACAAGTGTAGAGTATGAAGAATATCATCAACATCTACCCAAAAAAGGAACCCAAAAATACCTTTGTGGATGAGAACAGCACAAAGAGAATCTTGCCAACAGTCAAAGTTATGTTGTATTTATTGACTGGGAGAAAAGCAGAGTATATTCAGCTACTGAAAATCTGTGTCAAGACATTGTGTGCACAGCTCCAGCTGTCTCCAAAGGGACCAGATCAGAAGAAGTAAAGAACTGCATCCCCACTACTCAGAATAAAAGGAGTAACACAGAGGAAGCAAAGCAGAAGTGGAATTAGCTACCTTTCTTCATGCTTTAAGCAAGAATGATAGAAATGCTTTTAGCTTCTTAGACAAGGTGGCAGTTGCAAGTATGCCAATCCCACAGAAGGAGTTAGCTGTCCTCGAGTAGATAAGTATTTGAAAAAAAAAAACCTACTAGGGAAAAGGGTAGTAGGGAAATGGGGAATCTGCCAAAACTGTGCTTGCAGGAAAATCCACTAATAAGGCTAAAATTCATGATATATTGAGCGAGTCATCATCACTCATTAGCCGGAGAGAGAGAGCTATGAATATTAAACTGACTATAGAGAACATTTCACACATCTCAAAATAATGCTCCCAATCCATACGTTTTCCAGCCTGTGGATGTTTGCATCTCCAGTGCTAGCTGATTATTTGACAAAATATTGAAGAATGGCCTTCCACTTTTAATTTTGACAAGTTGTTTATGTTTACCACTTGAACAACTGCTTCTGCACAGAATTTACTTATGGGTTTTACAGAAATTTTCTAAGGAGTAGGTGGTAATAAAAATTACAATCATTAGTTTAGATCAACTACTTCTCAATGGTCATTGCTTCTTTAAATGGGAAATTGAAGATTTATCATAGCAGACTAGCTGCAATTTCCTTTTTCGAAGGTTTGATATTTTCAAAAGATTGCATCACTGTTATTTGTGTCTGAACCTTCAAGTCTTGCCTAAAATGGACTTGTCCCATTTTGTATTTTAAGTTCATTTCATATATTCTTGTCAGTGTTAAAAACATGAGATTTTCTCACATTCAGCAAGTAAATGTAAGTCAAAGCACGGTTTCTCCACCAAGTACCTTTTCTCCTTCAGATTGTTGTGTATAGAAAGCAAAGGGAAAGGATAAAGCTCAGGGAATTTCCCTGTGAAGACTGTCTCTGCCTCTTTGACTGAAGAAATATGTTTATTTATCCTTCAGGAGATTTCACAATCTGATGATACTTTTGGATGCAAAAATGCTCCTAGATACTCATGTAGCAACAAAGATCAGGCTGAGTGTTTTTTAATCTATGTCAGACTGGGAGACTGTGACTGTTTCACATGACCCATGTCTCAGTTTGAGACTGGATTACTGCTCTGCATCCTGAATTAGCCTAGCCATTAAATCAGCTAGGAAACTGCAGTTTGTATACAATGGAAAGACTTTTTTTCATGGAATGCCTTGATCTATTGCGGGTTGGCTCTCTGGACTCTTTCACCCTATGAGAGCAACAAAAGACTCACAGATTTGGCTTGATGTTTATTTGAAGAGCAGAAAATCCATTCTGGACACTTTGGGAATCCCTAAGTGCGTATCACAATTCGGATCTGAAATTTGTTGCAGATTCAATGCAATTGAGGCCCTTTAGCTGTGACATTAAAATATTCATTTACATTACAGACTGCAGTTGCTTCAGAAACCATACTCCCTGTGGCTGATTAGAATGACTGACCAAAACACTAGCAATAAACCAGACCTCTATTGTTTGGGAAAGTCTCACCCTGTTTTCTCTTTTTCTTGTTCCTCTCTCTGCTTTTAAAAAGTAGTCTTACATTTAGCACAGTTCTCTGGGTTTTACACAGAGCAATCTGGTGATAGAATAAGTTTCCTGCAAGGAGACACTCTTGGTCCTTGGTTTAAGAACAATCATGTTCCCAAACCCTGGAAAAATTTCTCAGGCCACCACTAATTTGTCAGAGATGAGATATAGCTAGCTGAAGTTTTTGCTAAATGTCATGGATGGAGTGATGCACTTCACTTGTAGAAAGAAGCAGCAATACATTCATTGATATAAAACAGAGATTTATAAATTTTGATGGCAAATGCGACAGTGTTTTAACAAGATTTGAGATGGCAAGGCACACCTGGTTATTTACTGCACAGAGGACACGGTCAGAGAGAGCTGTCAGGGAGACGCTGCTGTTGAGTCACAAGGTTCAGAAAGGA
>VXBH01004544.1:111150-145116 GCA_013400035.1 Rynchops niger | reverse complement strand
CTTCTCAGAGAGAAGACTAGGTGCAGCTGGATCCAATCCTAGTCCCAGATTTCATCAATGGTTTATGTCTAAAGGATTATTTATGCACAATCAATCCTTTATATCACTTAGCTAAGATTTCAAAGTTTAGCGTGCTATTCGTCACTTACCAAGGATCTGTTGTGCCAAGGAATCTCTAAATCTTGAGAACTAAAAGTAACCTTGAGTGGTGTCCCTGCTCAAGGGGACATCCTGGCGCACAGCCCGCTGCTGTTCAGGAGAGCTCAAAGGGCTTTTGGGCTGTCACTAAATAGGCAGATTGCAAGTATCTAAGAGAGGCATGAATTTATGCCTTGAAGCATGTTTTGTGATACTCTGACCTCCTGAATTGGGTCTTAACTAGAAGTGGCATTTTATTTACATGTCAGGAACCCAGCTCAGAACTTCTTTTGACATTAAATTGTTTACTATTAATCCATCACTTTTATTTGGCAGGCTAGCTCCTGAACAGGGGAAAAAGCACCTCAGAAACTCCAAACTACAACATCAGAGCAAAGCAGGCACTGAACAAATGGGAATCCAAAGCAGGACTCTATTTTATGGAGTAGCAATGTTAAAGTAAAACTCTTTGATCCCTTACTTCCACAACACCTGAGCTGCCATGGACTCAGCAGACAACAGATGCTCTTACTGATTACTGCTAATTGCTGCTGTCTAGACACCATGTGAAGACTAAACTACCAGCCCTGTTTACAAACCAGCAAATGCCTGCTTACTCTTCTGGTGTTATTCTGGATCCCTGTGTGTTAAATCATCAGTGCTGATTTTGGATAGCAAGAATAACGGTTTGCATCATCTTTTGCAGTAATATGGAAAACCGCATAAAGTAAAGAGAACTGGAGAGTCAAGCCCTCTGTTGCTAACGACATTCATTTTCCTTCATCAGATCCTTACTGGTTTTTTATTGTTGATACTACAGGAGCAAGTAGTTTTCTGTATTAAACTCTCAGTCAAATGTCTACAAACGAGAAATGCTCACAAAGGCAGCTTCCGGCATGGGAAAACCTCACAGAGACTTTGTGACACAAAGCATTTTATTCAATCTCTTTAAAAAGTGGTTAATTCAGTTTTGTTTAATTTCCTTTAAACTGAAACCAGTTTAAGTAGAAAATGGTATACCTGTCACCCTGTTGCAAAAAATGTCCTTGTGATTGCTTTCACACAATGAAAAAAATACAATATGGAATTTCACAAAGTTGAAAAAATTTTGTCATGCCTTTCTGGAAAGAGTTTGCGATTGTTTCAAAGTCGTGAGATTGTAACCATTCAGCCTCTACTCATCTTTTCTACAGAGACTAACATACGAATGCAAGCATTAAGAAGCAGCAATGTCAAACAGGTTATACATGGCATACATGTAATGCCTACCATCTTGCTTCCACCATGAGTTAGTGCACCTACCCTTGTTCTGCCTCATGGTGTTTTTTTCCTGTTTTTTTAGCTGTCATGAAAACTAAATGCCGTATTTCATGCAGACAACATTTTAAAGCATCTATTAGTGGCATCTGCACAGGAATTTCCTACCTGCATCACACTGTTCTTGCACAAGAAAACCTTCCAAATGTGGCTGCACAAAAGAGAAGGGTTAAACTGAGTAATGCAAATAGCAAATGGAAACAGAATAATGTTGCGGTACCTGGAAATAAAAGAAGTATAAAAGAATTTATGGAACAGTAAAAAAAAGTTTATCAGGAGGGGCCAAGTTAATGTATTGTTCTTCACATGGAAGTAGAGACTTTTTACACAATTTTTCTTTCCTAAACAGGATAAAAACTTTCATCAAGAAATGGTACCAGATGCCAAAGTGATCCTGAATTTAAACTGGAATTATTGAAACCAAGGTCTTTCTTAAAGTGTTAGACTGTTGATGTTTCCATTTCTGTAGACTGCACACAAGCCTTAGATAGATAAGGGCTAATGAGGAGATACTAAGGTCAGGAGAACAGTACATAATATTACTGTTTGAATGCAGTTGTCATCTGATGTGCCTGCCCAAGGCTGAAATGATCTGAATCAGCATAGATTGAGGCAAACCATATCCAGCAACGAGCCACAGATAAACCCTGCTTTGGTAAACAGCGCAAGCTGAGATCTAAGGTTTCAGATAGCTTCTTTTCAAAATGCCCAGGAGGACCAAGAGAAATAGCAAACTGGTTTAACCAGTGACAGTCTCCTCTATCAGCATCCCTCAGCCAAAATACCCTTGTTGCACGGTGTGTCTATGTTAGTCTTGCCTCGACACAGCACAATTGGCAGCCCTTGGCTCTAGCCATGGCTGGAGACAGGACCTGTGCCTCAGACGGCATCTGCACGCAAACATACACCATGTGGAGAGGGGGAGAGGAGGTGTCCAAGGCGTCAGTTCCCTAGACACGCTTTCCTTCCTTCCTGTCATATATTCTATACTCCTTTTTTCCCCCTCTTAACTGCAGTACAGTTACTGTGAAACATTAATGTTACTTCTTCTAACTTCCCTGACTAGCTCAGCATTTGGAGGTTTGGAACTTATTTGAGTTAGAAAGAAAAATTGGTGAAAGGACATGGCCTCTTTGGACACCCCTCCCCCCTTTATTTACAAGAATAAACAAATTCATGCTTTCCAGGGCACACAGGGGACACAATGTCCAGGAACAGGTTTACAGTTGATGGGTTTTTGCCTCCTTAAGAGAAATCTGACCCAAATGTCCTTTGTCAAGCCTTTATTAGTGCCAAACTGGTGTTTCTCCAGAAGTTTTGGAAAATTTTTCTCTATCTTTGAAATTTTGTGTCTTTCTAACTTCTATCCTTTTCCCTTCTTCAAAATGCCCAGTCAAATCTCTTCTGCCAGACCATCTGAATTTGTGAACCATTTCCTATTCACCATTTATTTGGTTGGAATTACATATTTTTTTCTCTCTTACAGATCTCTGAAATGCAGTACATAAAAAGAAATTTAGAACTTCCAAATGAATTCAACCTATTCTGTCATTCTCAAGACCATTCTACTTGAGACCAAAGTGCATTTTCTCTTTTATTTCCAAACCTTAGCCCACATTCACAGAATCACACAATCACAGAATTGTAGGTGTTGGAAAGGATCTCTGGAGATCATCTAGTACAACTCCCCCTGCCAAAGCAGGTTCACCTCAAGCAGGCTGCACAGGAATGCATCCAGGAGGGTTTTGAATATCTCCAGAGAAGGAGACTCCACAACCTCTCTGGGTAGCCTGTTCCAGCACTCTGTCACCCTCAAAGTCAAGAAGTTTTTCCTCATGTTGAGACAGAACTTCCTGTGTTCCAGTTTGTGCCTGTTTTTCTTTGTCCTGTCACCAGGCACCACATAATTGTGTATTGGAAAGCCCAGTGAGCCTGACCCCATCCTCTTGACAACTGCCTTTTAGATATTTATAACCATTGATAAGATCCCATCTCAGTCTTCTCTTCTCCAGGCTAAACAGACGCAGGTGTCTCAGTCTTTGTATGTGCTCCAGTCTTTGTAGCCCTCTGCTGGACTCTTTCCAGGAGTTCCCTGTCCTTCTTGAACAGGGGAGCCCAGAACTGGACACAGTACCCCAGGTGCGGCCTCACCAGGGCAGAATAGAGGGGGAGGATGACCTCCCTCGACCTGCTGGCCACACTCTTTTTAATACACCCCAGGAAACCATTGGCTTTCTTGTCCACAAGGGCACATTGCTGCCTCATGGTTATCCTGTTGTCCCAAGGTCTCTCTCTACAGAGCTGCTTCCCAGCAGGTCAGCCCCTAACCTGTACTGGTGTATGAGGTTATCCCTTCCTAGGTGCAGGACTCTACAAGTGCCCTTAGAAAATTCCCTTAAAAACAACCAAAGGAAGAAAAAAAAAAAAGAACACGAGTTGATGTTCAAGTTCACACAGTCCCTCTGTCCACAGCTGGCCTCTCTCCAGCTCTCACAAGTCCCAAGACACATCTTACTTATTCTTACTCTTATTCTTAATGTTTCCACTGATGCCAGGTGGCTGTTCTCTTCTCCTACACATCTCGTTGTGAGAACTGGGCTTTCCAATACACAATTATGTCCCTCAAAGGAAAAACATTCCTTGGCGGGAGTCATGAGGAACAATAAATCAGAGTACAGGTCACAAGCTGTACTTAGTGTCTGAAAGGGTGGAGAATAACTCTTGAAGGAATGAAGGACAGAAAAATAGCATCGGACCAACTGTGTTTGAGCAGTTATATAATACTTGGTCATTTTCTTATGAATAAAGATTTTATTGTGTTTCAGTAAAACTCAGTATTTCATCATGTATTTCTTCAAGGTTATTAATTGCTCTATAAACCTTGAGGTATCCTGATAGTTATGGAGGCTGAAAAAAGCTTGGATGTTTGCTAACACAAACATAGGAGGCAGGTGACGTTACAGGGTATTCGACAGCATAAAATAAAACATAATGGAAGACTATGAATCAACTTCCTAAAGTACGCAAGGCTAGTAGTTATATGGATTTTCTGCCTCCGTGTTAGCACTATGGAAAAACTTACCTTGACTGCAGGTATTGTCCCTTGCTTGCTGTAAAAGGGAGGGCATATTGAGTTTTCAGAAGGGCTTTATACAGGAGAACTAATAGCAAAATCAAATTGGCTCTGCAGGAGAAGGGAGCAGAGAGCAGTGCTGATGGGGAATCCTAAAAACTGGCAAGTAAGCACTTGTCTTGGACTCAAGAGTCAACCACAAGAAGACTTGCAGAGTCTGAATTTCCAGCCGAATTTGAGATGTTTTCTTGTGAACTTCTTGGCTGAAACTGTCCCCAGTCACAGCTCAGTGCTGTAGGATCCACACACCTGAGGTTGCAGTAACCATCATAACTCAAGGCAGCCACCAGCACAGGACAAAGGGTGGTTGTGTTTGCCACGGCACGCCCTTGCTGCACCCTGCTATATCCAAACTACTGCCATAATTCACAAGTGTATCAGGGCAGAAGCAATTTCCATTACAAATGTGCCATTTGGAGTTTAGTTTTGTAAGCAGCTCAAGCAACACCAGCAGTGACACTGAGAACAGCCAGCTCAGCTCAGACTCTTTCACTGAGAAATTCCCCAGCATCTTTCCTCAAATCCCACAGAAATTAAGGTCCATTATGCTAGCCCTTTGATTTCTGGTTTTATGCAAAAGAGAATGGTATTAGCTGGTAGCTAAGAGCTAATTCCAAGTAGTTGAAGCATATCTTGTTAGTGGCTAGACTGATTCAGCCAATAACCTGGTTAATGCAGAAAATACTGGATGCTGAAGAGGTTGGGACTCTGCCACCAACTTTTTTTTTGGACATATTCAGGGTCTGCTGCTGTAGGTAGCAGGGGACCCACTCTCTCCTCACCCAGACTACATTCCAATGGGATATCAACTCTTGATATTTCTTCTTGGTCTGAACAGACAGTAGAGGACTGCAGAGGCCTCTGCCTCTCTCCATTGCCTGTCTTGTGGAACTACACTCTTACTTTAGGAACTGTCCCCAAGGATGCCCCAAGCATATGACTATCTGTTAAGGTATTTAATCATCAACAGACACTTTTTGGTCTAATTAATTAGTGAGAGCTGAACCTAGCCTTTCAATACTTTATTGATACATGTACATTATATCTCGATTGCTGCTGGAAAAAAGCATTTCGCAGTCCTGTGCCATTTTCTTCTACAGTCCCAAAACCGAACAGACATTTTGCCCAGCCACAGCTTCTAAACACGATTCTGGTGTCATCCAAAGGACACAAGGTCAACTAGCTGTCCTGCATATTACATTGATGTGCAGCTCCAGGCCATTCCCATAGCATGTGCTCACATACAGTACAACCAGCAGCAAGGCAGGCTGCTGTGTGAATTGTGGGACACAGCATGAAACTTTATTTCTGGCTCACTTCATCGTGGCTGATCAAACATCAGGCATTTCAATGAATCATCCCATCCCCAGGTAGAGTGCTCCTCGCACCCAGGCACTGTGGGATGCTCGGCCCTCTCCCCTGGGGACTGCAGGCAGTATCTGCTCTAAGGATGGACTTGACTCCCAGGACTGGCAGATGTTAGTGTTTATGGAGGAAAATTTTTTTGTCAGAAATAGCTTCCAAGGGACTATACCTAATGTTTAAGCAGCAACTTTTTATCCAGGGAAAACTGAAGTGCTTTACACTCTAAAGAGGAGATCAGGCTAACACCACAACAATGCGTAGGCAGGATGCAATTAGTGCCTGATTCCCATCTCCAGTCACCCTCCTGGTGCAGCTCTCCCGGGAGAAGATACTGCTTTTTTACAGAAACACCAGCTGCCCAGAGTTGGGCCAAGCTTACCTGCCAGTTGAGCTAGTATGGAAGGGGGGTAGATAGTCACCAAACAGCCATGTACAACTCTTGCTCTGGGGAAGCTCTTGACTCTGGGTTAGCACAGACTAGGGAAGAGTACTGTCAGGTGAGGAAATGAGGGTGTCTCTGCCACCACAGAGGTTTTGAACAAATGGCTCCTGAGTCGCACAGATACAACCAGGGATTCACAAATCCCCTCTATCCCAGATTCTCACTGCAAGAAGGTGCATTAGCGGGAAATGCTCTTCTTTCTTAGTTTTACTTTGACCCCTGTGAGCTGCTCTGGGCACCCATGGAAAATACAGAGTTCATACATTCCAGGGAGCAAAAGGCGGAGCACAGCACATGCCCACAAAATTATATAGTCGTGGGTGCTGTTCCCACCGTGATGTTAGCCAGCTGGCCTCGATGTAGCCTAGTGTAGATACACAGATTCAGAGACAGCCATAAATCAGGATGTGCTATAGGTAACCCCGGGTATATAGAAATCATGAGTCATGCCTAGAATAACCCAGAGATTATCTTTAAAATTTGTGGTTTTTTAAAAAGCATAATGAATGTTGTGCTGCTTTTATTTTCCTGCCATTCTTTAATATTTCACATGCATTTTAACTGGATATCTAGTTACCATATGGATTAAAACTGTGATTTTTTAAAAGCTAGATCTGGAAAGACCCTATAATAACTGGAGTGACAGGGCTAAGATTTGCACCAAGAAAATCACCATTAACTGTGGGATCTTCGGTAAAATTGCCAAAGTTGGTAATACTGAAATGCCTCTATGCACACCCTTAATGGAGACTGTGACAGGAACAGCCTCCCTGACTTGGTGCCAAGGTAAATATCCATGGAAAAGTCACTATGTTACAGTTATCTCCCTGCAGCACAGCAGCTTCTAATATGTCAACAATTTGAAAACAACTTTCTCCTCCAGACAGCCTTTATGCCTTTATCTTAAAATAGGGCTAGGTGTTCCTGGCTTTTTAGGAAACACCAGCCTGGACTTTTTAACCTCCCTGTCTCTTAGTAGTTTAAGTGACATAAATAAACCACATGCTTTTAACTCATGGGTCCAACTGCTTTGGTTTTGTCAGTACTATAGCTCAGCCTGCCTGAGAAAGCTGAATAAATAAATATCCATATCTTTACTAAGTTGCTGCTCCACTGATGAAATCTGAACACAACAAAAACTTGGACAACCTTTGAACTACTGTGGCACCACTACAGTGAAATGACATACAGCAGCTGATTTGCCTGCAGCAGCTATTAAAAAACTGGCATCCCAGCCATTCGTGGTTCAGCCTAATGGGTCTTCGGGTTTAGCCATTCCAGCCAAACCAGTCCCTTTCTAAATTTCCCATGTTTTTGTATTTAAACAAAGTTCAACTCTCCCAGGCCCTGTGAGGAGCAGCAAACCCGGTGGTCCTCATTTTTTGTTTTCTTTTGAAAGCTGGGACATATGGCTGTATTTTCCCCACTACCACCTATGCTTTCCCTGTATTTTCTTTGTAGTCCTGGCTACCTCAGCTACTGATCCTAGGGAAACTTCCTCTGCTAATACTCCCAGGAATAGAAGACATTTGTAGCCAAACTGGTAGTAATGCTGTGGTTGCATGCATGTTTGTAAAGTTTGTTTTGTATAGATTTAATCTGAAGCAAAGTGACTGGTTGAAAGTTTCTGCTTCTTTGAGCCGTGCACAGATCCTCTGTCTGAGGTCTCCTTATCTTCATCTGAGAATCCTAGCTCACGTGACTTTCTGTTCTGAATCAATGTGCTATTCACAAATTGAATAATCAAAACAAGAAGAAATATTTATTTATTTTTCAAACTTTTTAAATGTTTCAGAGTCTGTAAATCTTCAGGAAGAAAAAGAAAGCTTATGTGGCCCTAAAAGAGAAAACAGCTTGTTCTCTCAGTCCTTCCTCCTCCTCTCCCCATCAGCTGGCCCTGGAGGAGAGGACCTCTCCCAGATCCAAAGCTTGTTTATTTTACACAAGCTGCTGAGCTGAGGTCAGGTGGCACTTCTAACAAAGAAAAAGCTGGGAGACACATCATGGAGTGGTGGGAAGTTGGCAGTAGATAGGTAAGAAACCTGGGCCATCAGCGGATGCACAGGTGTGCCCCACGTTAGTCATTCCTCTCTCTGGGGAAAAGTTCCTTGCCATGAGGCCCCACAGGCTAAATCATAAAAGAAGAAAGTAAACAAACAAAAAGAAAACCCATTTAGGAGTCTTCAAAGGGCTGAAAAGAGAAAGAGGCTCAGCACTATGGGGAGTTTTGTGGAAGAGCTGAAATAGTTGGACAAAGAAAGATGTTGCCAAAGTGCCTGAGCAGGGCAGCTGACTAGGGAGACTAGTGGCACATGGTCTGTGGGGAGGTGTGTGGGGCAGGGCCTCATGTCCTGGCCACCATCACTGTGTGGGGTGCAGGTGCTGCTTCTCTGTACACAGCCAGGCCGATGCCTCAGCAAGAACCAGAGAGGAGAGCAGGACTAGGAACAGCTATAGCTGTTCTTTGGGTGAGGAATAATCCAGTGTTGCTGTATTCACTCCTTTATTTTCCCACTGCTTTGGCCTCATAAATTTTAGTAAAATACTGTTTGCCAATGCAATTGATTCTTTGTAAATGGGGAAAGTTAATTAACTAGGCAGCAAGTAGTTTAGTTTAATTTTCCTAAATATCTGGGGGGGAGGTTGAACTAGTCTTTTATTAGTGATCCCTCAGATTTGATCCTGGCCCTTGGAAAGTCTGCAGTCAAGTCGGGACACAGTGCTGTTATGTCTGTGAAGATGCAGCTAGTGTCCATGACCTGCAAACAGAGTTTCCAGCTGAGCACTGCTTGGGTAGCATGTTGTTCTGCATTTGTATACTTCGTGATATGCGGTGATGCAGCATTCCAGTACTTCAAGAAACTTTCCCCACTGTAGATGACACATTAGTGGCTTGGGTTTTTTTCCCCTCATACCTTTTTCTTGCCAATTTAAGTAAAGCTTCCAGGTCTGTAAGTCTTCTACTGCCAGCATATGATATCTATTTAAGGGAGTTCTGCTGCTTCCCGATGTGCTGAGAGCAAAAGGAAGCTTGCAACTTCTCATTTTGGTCAGGGTCCGCTCGGAGGACAATTTCCTCTCATATATTATTTGTTGCATTACGGTGGTGCTTTCCATTGCTGTAGTTGCAGAGCTGTTTTAGCTTCTCATGCAGCAGCACTGCTTTTGCGTAAATGTCCATCTGGATGTTCCCTGAAGAAATGAGAAAATTTTGATGGTATGGCATGTCACCCCCTAAAAAAGAGAGTAAGGTCATGGTAAATTTCATACATATAGCCCATCCAACTACATTCCTCTTTCTTATGTAATATTATCTGTATTTCCACAGATTTCTCCTTCTGCCTGTGAACCACATCCATCTCTTTTGCAACACTGTATTTCCTTTGACCTCAGCCTTACTATAAAATGGAGTCCAATTTTGTGTTGCATAGTTTTCACTGGAAAAAAACCCAAAACAATAACATGCGTTTAAATACCTCTCAGTTTATTTTTCCTTCTAGGTCATTACATGCTTGTTACGGTATCTGGGCATTTATATTAGCTGTAGATCTATAGGAAATTCTAGTTACATATGTATTTTAGGTCTCTCTGGACTACCCCACAGCTGAGGAGCAATGCATAATGTAGTTCATTGTAACTGGCAGGCCTATGCCTACAAGCCATCCAGACTGCTTGCATTTATCAGTAACACTGAAGCCAAGCTCTCAAACACTTATTTTGCTATAAGATGGAAAAAAGTAAACAAGAACTGGTTCAGCAGCTTTTCAGGTTGAAGACTGGGCCCCAGTTTTTTCCTAGCACAGTGGCATCCTCAGTTTTCTGGAGTCTTTGGGCATTACTGCAACATAAAGTAATAATAAGAATACAATAGGAGAATAAAAAAACAACTATATATAATAAGTACACAACAAAGACAGTTAATATCCTTGAAACACTGTGAGAAAGACATTTTCCAACTAAAAGATCCCACAAGAAATAAGAAAAATCATCAACATTTTGACATGATTGTCTAATTGAACTGTTTCTCTTTGTATGGGAAAGTAATGAGTATTAAAAGCATTTCAGTATGTTAGTGTGCAACAGATGAAACCAAAGACTTTGGTGACCAACCCTCAGACCAAGTATTTCTAAGTGTTAAGGTAGAAAATGAGGTCTTACTTAAATGAACACACTCTAAAAAGTCTCCCTAAACCACTCAACTTTCCAAACCCATGGACTGAGGATTAGCTTGAATTAATTATAAGCTTCTTTATTTTTCTTTACTACGTTGTGATGGATTTCTGGGAAGACTAAGGGGTCTCACATCCATTCCTACTAACTCCAGACGCTGCTTGCCCCTGTTTACACTGGCAATCAGGCACAATATTGCAGATTTGCTCTCAGTCCATGAGAGCTCAGGAGACTAGACAGGAAGAGCAGTGTCTAATTTGCAGAGCCATGGGAGCCCTTGGGCTTTGACCACTCTTCCCAGTGTCCTGCTGTAGGTCAGAGTTGGACTACAGCCTCCTGTCTAACACTAGTCACCCAAAGACACTTGCAGTATACAGATCTATTCATTAGCAAGCCCCATGCAGCTCAGTGGAGGTATATTGTGTTTCTTTTTATGCTTAAAAATTATATATGAACACTGGAAGCAGGCAGGTGTCCCTGAAGTTGTTTTAAAACATGGGGGTGGATCAATAATGATACTTGTTGCTCAGAAACCAGCATTAACACAAATCTGTAAAGAGACAAATCAGATACAGGGAATATTTAACTGTCATGCAAATTTCCCTGACATTGCATTCCTCTTTAAATCTCTCCTTCCTATCCCTGAATGATCCGTACAAACAAAATTCAGTCAGGGTGTTAATTTCAAACTTTTGCTTCTGGCTAAACACCCCTCACCTCTCTCTATCCATGAAGCTTATTCAAATACCCCAGACACAGCTGGCCAAAGCCACCTCCTGCACAAACGAGTGCCTTCTGATTCATGGGGAAACTGATCCAAAGCACAATTCAATTCCCAGTGACTGCATTAAGAGTAACTGCTTTTTTTGCCGCCTTCTTTTTTACCTAAATGATTTCCACGCTGGGGTCAACCCCCCAGCCACTCAAATGTGTGCACTGGCACGGCTGCTGGGCCATGCTGTGGAAGGAGGGAGCAAGCAGAACCAGCAAGGAGGGAGCAGCAAGAGGGAGCTGCTCTGCCCAGTCCTGCAGCCTGGATAAAAGCCCATAGATGTGTGGCCTCTGCGCACAAATGCTTCAAAAGTCACTGCTCCCACAGGCCCCCATATGGTCTGTGAACATATCAAGAAGAGCAAGATTTGCAAATCACTGTTAGCTCTCAGCTAAGAGCCCACAGCAGTGCTCTGACACTCTGAGCTAGTTTCTGCATGTCTTCTGCTCTGTGCTACGAGGGCACTGGGACATTGCATTCTCCCCCAGCAGTGACTGCAACACTATGGATGCTGTGCTTGAAGCTCAGTCCTGCAGTGAAACCTGTGTGTGGCCTTTCCATTGAAGGGTTTGCATTTATTCATGGAAAATATTGACAGTTAAGGCAGGTCATTGTTGGAATAGTTTTAGTTAAAGGTAGGGCCTATCTTCAGACAAGACATTTGTCAATTTAAAATCCCACTGTTTCAGCAAAAGTTTTTACTAACAGAACAAAACGTCAGCCATTACTGAAGACAAAAAACAGCTACCATTCAAGCACCAGAGCCAAATATGTCAACATCAGTACAGTTACAAGCTCCTGTATATGTATCATAATGTATATTGATGGCTATGTGCAAAATACTTAGCAGAAAAACTGTGATAATGAAAGCAAAGAGATGGACGGATGCAAGCCTGGGGCCAGTAGAGTCTGATGGGCTCTTCCCTGACCCTTCTTGTGCAGCAAGGCACTCAGACATACACAGAAATGTTATTAGAAGTATCATCTTGACTTGGATGCACATGGATTTTCATGGCTGATTTACTGCACTGTCACCTAGCTACAACTTCAGTAAAGAAATGAAGTCAAAGGACTGTATTTTGAAAATAAGCATAAGCAGTGTTGCAAACTAAAACCTCAGAAAACATATCCAGAAAGGATGTGGTAAACATCTGTTAGTCTGTATCCTTTTAAAAAAATACCCAGGGGAAGTACATTTCATTACTGACTATGCATATTTACCGCAGGCTTAACCTTTTCATTGAATAATTGAGTATCCTTCATATTCTGAACCAACTGAATGGTTTGGGAGAGTTGTTAGGGAGATTAGACTGCTTGTAAATAATCCTGGCATCCATCCATTCTGTAATCCTCTCTAGAAAAAAAATGTCCATCAATGAAGGAAGATGTCTCCAGAGGGACCAGTTTCAGAGCAGTGGTTTATGTATCCACAGTTGTTTAGGAGATGTTGAATCACTCAAGGAAAAAAATAGTTGCTAATGACTGAGATATACACCCCCTATTTATTTCAGAAGACTTTGAAGCAACTTAGCAGCCTTTTCTCACTTACAATGTGACTCTCACTGCATGAAAAAAAAGGAAAATCCATTAAAATCAGTAATTAAGCATTATTGCATGAATGCTATTAACATAACCCTTAACATAACAAGAAAGGATTAAGGTTGTTTGGATTCCAATTAAATTTAAAATTAGCGGAAAATTTCCTGTCTATACAAAGCATTCTTTTTTGACAACTACTACATTCCCTTAATATTCTTTACCAAAAATTATATGTGTATATACTCTCCAGCTTGACACAATTTTAATATCATTTGTCTTTGAAAACTGAATAAAATCATATGCCAAGAGGACAGAGGTACAGACTACTGGATATTTGAAAATCTCAAGAGAGTAGCTGTGTCCCTCCAACCCTATTTGGTCTGCAACCAGCCTATTTTTAAGAATCTTCTGCTCTGCTGCCAGATAAAGTGGTCATTAGTGAGAGGCAGAAGAGGAAGCCATTGCCCAGCACCTGAATTATACTTTGCATTTTGTATAATTTAGGTTAGGGTTTTCAATGCCCTGGAGAAATACATTTTGCATTTTGTAGACCAAATGAACAAAGTGACGTTATAACCCAGCTAGTTTTTGGACAGATGAGGTACCTAGGATAGATGTATCATCACCTGAGATTGTCCCACTGTAGAGGCTTGCTGACCAGCTTTTGGAACGTGTGAGTGCATGGACATGTGTGTGTGTCTGTGTCCCCCTAACTAAATGACCACCCTCCCAAAACAACCACTTCAGCTAAGTGCTTACAGTGGTGGGGGACAAATTCGGCAGTGAGAGATCAGTGGTTTTCCTGACACAAAAGGACTATGAATTACATATAGAGAAGTTTTGGCTTTGTATTTATATACTTGGTAGCCACTAAGAATCTGCAGAAGGACAAGACCTTTTTTTTACATCTCTGTATTAACTTCTCTACAAGACTAAAAAGCTAGGACCTCTTTTTATACAAAATGAACCTTCAGAGCCCTGATGTATGTTTGCAAATGGCATGAGGTCGATGAGTCTTGAGAGGAGAATTTGCCCAAATGACTGTATGTATGTTGTAAGTAATCTAACCATTTACTTCAGTTTTGCTCTTAGCAGACTGGAGCATGATGAAAGATAAGCTTTGTTTCGCCAGTCAGGCATCCTGGCCCAAGCTGTGTGGCATTTCTGTGCAATTGTGGCCAGAAGTACAGGACTTGATTCTTTCCAAAATGAGCAGTCAAAAATCTGATCATTATGATGCATCCGTCTGTGTTATTCCCCATAAGCATATAAAGAAACTAACACAAGGTTGCTTAGGGAGAATTGGAAGTGGCAGGGTGCTATGCTCAACCAGTTATTCAAAATACTGCCGATAGAAGTAGGAGCTAAAGTAGATAAAGTAGAAAGCTTCTAAACCTTTTTGCTTTTGCCAGATACTGCTAGCATAAGCTAGATAACTCTGCTGCATCAAGGGATACATTACTTCCATGTCAAGTGATAGTGGGCAGTTGTTATGGAACAAGATAACTGCTATTTTATTACCTATGTGGTAAAGTTTTATAAAATACCACCCTCTTGTACATTCTACAAAATAAGTGCGAGAATAATAGATATTCCACGCTACTCATTTCATTCTTGTCATTCTTCCGTATTTTCTTTTTTCTTTTTGGCAAGAGCAGTATGTCTTAAACCTTCCAAAGTCTCAAAAGCTACCATTTAAGAGCAAATGGTTTATTTATTTTACATAACAGAAATGTTTAAGTTCAGACCAATCTGAAACTGAAAGTAACCAGTGCTGCTGCTCAATGAGCTTAGCAAAAAAGATAGTTTTTCAGAACAAGGTAGTATCCATCCAATGTAGATATTCCAACTTAGACTGATGTTACGTCCAGTATTTGCATCACTCTGATATATAAGTATGTCCTGAAGCGCAGGGTCATCCCACATAGCTTCAGGGATGTTTACCCTAGTGTCACTGTACACTGGATGAAGAGACAGACACTTCCTATTACCATTTGGATATTTGGTGAATTCTAAGACACAAGCTCCTGTTTTACTTCAGTGCTTTGAAAATACCGTCCTTTCTTTCCAACTTTCATATTTTGAATGTAGACTCAAAATTAAAAGGTTATAATTTCTTCCATCCATATTGCTCTCCTTTTATTTATCAATTTATAATATATTATGCACATTAATACAAAATAGCATGTGAACGCTTTGGAGAATGCTTTGCCACATAAATTAAAGGGCAGTGCATCAAAAACAGAAAGTGTATTACACACATATTTACTCTGTGATGCTGCCCAGGACCCAGCTTCCATTTGAAATATGTTGTTTGACCATTTTCATTTCAGGAGCAAGCAAAAAAATGCCAACTGTGGACACTTTCACATTTATGAATCCCAAAGGCTGGCAGAAAAAACAGTCATAGAAAGGAGAGAAGAGTGTGTTGGACATGGATTGTACTGCGTATTTTATGCTGAAGTAATTGATGTAACTCATTTGGAGAGTGACTCCAGTGCCCAGTGTTTGCATGATTTATGAGGGACGATAGGAGAAGAGGCAGCAGCAGGATTAATTTCAGACTGCATTGCTGCTGTGGGCTGCCTTGGCTCTGACGCCAACTCCTGTGTCCTTGTGCTCATGGGCATCTCTTCAGGCCGCCATGAATTCAAAAGTCCACATGGAACTTCATCAAAACATAGATCTTAATCTTGAAAAAAAGAAATTAAAGGAAAAAAGAATTTTTTTTTTTAAAGTCTTCCAAAGAGGACTTCTGCACAGGATTGGTTAGTTGAAGCTTGTCACCATGCTAACAGACTCTTGTGGCCCTCGGCCAGTGTAGCACAAATATACAACATAGGTATCCTGGCAGCAGGATGGGGACTCATTAGATGAGATGGAAGTGATTTGGAAACTTCATGGCCTTGCGCTACTGCAAACATGTCACAGAAATAATGGTGCCCAGACACCCCATCTCCACCATGCTTTCAGGGCTGGGAGGCTGCAGTCGTATGTGTGTAGCCGATTGAGATCATCTTAATTGCAATTTTTCCCACTGGAAAACCCAGAATGAAAGAAAGGAAGTCTCCCCAGAGCTTCACTTATGTGTGAGCCAGATCACCTTACAAAAATACAAAAGGAAATTCTTCTTGCCCGAACACCACGGAAGGAGCCATTGGAGTTTCCTGTTAAATATTTTCTTACTAACTGTGAAGCACACTCCAGCCAGTATTTATGTAACGTCGAGCATTTGTATGCATTTTCCACACTTCTTCTGCAGTACTCTGTCACCTGGAGACATTTGAGTTAGTCCAAGCTCACTCTAGCATACAGGGTGAGCCTGTAACATCTGTAGTTCATTCCAAAATCAAATTCCTTAAATATTTATTTCAGGCACATTCCCAGGAAGCAAGAGACTCAGATGTAATCGCATTCTGACTGAAGTTTATTATCAGTTGGCACTTAGCATTGCCTTTTTAATGCCTGAGTCCAGAGTGCACTCAAATCATATTCCATACACTTATTGCAAGAGCAAAATTTATTTCTCAGAAAAATAACAGAGGAATTTCACAACATGAAAACTTGTATGTCAGAGAAACTTCAGTAAATCCATTGTACCTTCCCCTCACAGCCCTATGGCTGCTGGTTTCTACCTCTTTTTATGCTTTAAGCTGTTAAAAAATGGTGACCAAACAACTTCTGATAACAAAAAATGAATATTTATTCTTCTTCAGACAAGATTTCTTATTGTGCCAAGGCTCACAGCAGTGAGCAAAGTTGTACCATTGCATGCCCCCACAGGCCTCCCCACTTCCTTTAGTGTATGCTAGCTGTACACAGAATTAAAGAGAGATTAGTACAAAGAAAAGACCTTGAAAGCAGGCCTTAACATAGATTTGCTTGGCTGATTGCTTTTTGCCTATCACACCCTTTATGCAGAGTCATGCTGTCCGACTTGATACCTATTGGACTGTGTTTGAAGACGCTTCTGTCTCTCCATGCATAAGGAGGCCCCTTCGGAGCCAGCCCTGGGTATCTCCTCCCAGGGTGGCCAGGGAAAGTGCCCCGTCTGTGCTGCCTCTATGTTATTCCACCCTAAAACCAACAAGGTTGCCCTTTAGCACTTCCCCTCCACAATCCCAGTGGGAAGCAATGCAACAAGAAGCAAAATTCTTCCCTCTCCTGTGACAGTGTGCAGCGGACCCTGCACAGGCACTGTGCCAGGCCAGTAATTGTGCTATGCTTAATCCTACTTATTTTTACAGCACTTCTTGTAATTGTCAAAGGTACGTTAGATGTTTACCCTTGATGGAGGTGGTTTGATGCTGTTTGTTCAAAAGCTGTGCTATGAGAACTAAGGTAAATAATTTTTTTGCATCACGTCGTAACAAAAACATCTGTCATATCACCTCAGATAACTTGCAGGCGAATACATTAGTAATTTTTTTTAAATTAAACTAAAAAGTCTGCGTGGAACTGCGTGTGCTTTTATTTTAGGCACAATAGGGACCTAATGGTCCTATAGGAAATCACAAAGAGAAAATAAAACATTCCACAAATAGAAACACCTTGGAACCTTTCAGTGTTCAACACAATTTACAAAACTACTTTGAGTGAATAAAACACCAGTTTGTAAAATATCTTCAGTTAATTTTGCCCTCAGATTAACAATTACACAGTAACCACTCTGATTTGTTGTAGACAAGAAGTAATTCAAACAAAATTTAGAGTTAAGGCTTATTTACACTTTATTACCTGGTCAGTCTGAGGTGTTCTGCATAAAAATTTGGTGATATATATTTATTTTTTTAATTTCAAATTAGCTTGTGTTTTAATGCATGTTATTAAACAACTTCAGAACTGGATCTATTTGGAGTCACATGGTAAAATGGTGTGGATACCTGCCTGGTCCTTCCACAGGGCAGGTAGGTCCCTTTCCTGGCCTGCTGGTTTATCCCGCCTGCCTTCCTCCCTCCAACCCTCTCACCCTCCTCTCTAAACACCCACCCGCCACTTGAGGACCAGCAGACACTGAGACCTGCTCTGTGTCCTTTGCACGCCAAAATGTCAGTGAGCTTGGGTACCCAAAGTGATGCCAAGGTGGTAGCCCCAGTTTGGACACCTTTTGCCTTTCTGAGCCTCTGGGCCCTGGGCACCATACGCCACCAAGGGCGGTCTGCAAGGCTGTCATGTTAGCCCTCATTCTGAAACTACTCTTTTTAAGCCATTCCCCTCCTCGTCCCTCAAAATGACAGCAGTGTCAGAAATTGTAGGAAGCTGGTCTCAACAGTCAATTGTAATGGTGAAGGTTGCTACCATGACCATCTCTCCTTATCCCCTTTGATTAACCTGCCACAAGCCAAGATGGGAAGTTCTGAAAGGGAAAGGATTTGAAGGAAAGTGAATTCCCGAAAAGAGAAAGTGTCAAGATTATATTCCTGGCTGACAGTTGCTGAGACATTGGCTTTGACCCAGTGCTGCATACGATACACAGTCATGAAAAAAGAGAACTTGGACCAGAAGTGTCCCAGAAACCATACAGTAGACTCATCTGCTCAGCCTGTCTATGCAGCACAACGTTCACTTTCACTTCTGCAGGTCTCTGCTGTACAAAATCATGGTGCATTTGCCTTCTATGCCACGTTTCTAAGCATATTTTCCCTGCCATTGGGCTATATTCCTCATGGCACTATTATCCAAGCAAAGCATTTTTTCTCCTTTATTTAGTTTGATGTAGTCTTCCTTGTTTATTTCAAAATCTTTGAGGCTATCTTTATATCTGTAGTTTTGCATTTTGAGCAATTCATAGTCTCGCACTTTGAACAGCATAAACTGTGAACATGCAGAAAGAAACCACATGTAATATACTGAAATCCCCACCAAAAAAAAACAAGTTATGTTTTCCACAAGACATGATATTTGCAGTAATCATCACCAAAACCTGTCAGAGAAGCATATACCTTGTTCCCAGTTGTCCTTTATATAGGAAGAAGGACACAGAACATTGAGGTCTCAGTTTACAGGAGCTGTTAACAGCATTTTCCAGGGCAGTTCCATGTGATTGATGGAATTGTTCAGCAACCAGTCCACCTCTTCCTACCGCACAGTTTCCCCTGCTTTTGAAAAAGTTTTGTGAACTATAGCAAGCAGTATTCATAGTAGGCAGGTATTTCTGAACAGCACAGAACCCTAGCAGGAACATCTGCCCATCTTCCAAAAGCACATTCCTTCCTGCAGCTACTCAGGAGGGTATTACCAGCTCCTTTCTCTCACCCAAGTGCCCAGCAAAAAGTTTCATAAGCGCAGAAATAAAATTTAAGTCCACTGCCCCAGAGTGAATGGAAGAATCTTAATGCTATAGGTGTTTCTGAGCACAAATCTGCCACTTGCAATCACAAAAAGCAGGTCAGACCTTTTAAGGTTCCTGGTATCGTAGACCTTTTAGGCTGTCCTACATAAACATTAGGACATCTTCCATGGCAATCAAATGGTCTTTAAAATAGGGAGAGACAATAACCTTTTCTCTACATAAAGAGATGTTTCTCAGAAAATAGCCATGTAATTTTTATGAACAGTCCAAATATTACTCAGTATTTCCCACTGTGAAAATCTGTTAAGGCCCCTGGTGAAAGGCTAGTCCTTTTATACAGTACAACAGCAATGCATACACCTTAGTCCCACAGAACCACAGTATTGACTACTTACACCAAACCAATTAGCAGCTAAATAATTATAAGCAGAGATGGTAAATTTCCAGATGATGATTGCACTTTCCTTTACACCAGGCAGGGCTCCTGTGGAAGTGTCCATTGGGGCAGTTGCTGGGAGCAGTTCTGCACATCACAAATAAAGTAGCCTTAGACGTTCAGAAATCAACCTGCTCCTGCTCACTGTGCCAGGTCATCAGCTTCATCCTGCCTCAGATGCCATTTCTTTTCAGCCAAGCACATAAGCATTTCTTCAGAAAGTGCAGCCATTCCAGGAAAGACCTGGGAGAATTCTTCCTTTGGTTTCAAGCTTCTCTTCCATGTCACTCATATCACACTGGTCCTGAAGGATCCTGAAATGATCCATTTGTCTTTGCACTCCTTTCTTAATGTAAGACGTGAAGGACTAATGAATGACTGTGTTTAAGAAGATACCCACTCCACAAACAGTGGAAAAGATGAGCAACACAGATCTCAAGGAAGAGCAGAACAAAAGAGTTAACAGTATATGCTATAGAAAAAGAAAAGGGGAAAAATATCCAACACGCTTTAAGGGGCCTTTCCTATCAACAAAACCTTCTGTCTTTGTCTCTAATAGAGAGACAATATGCTCATGAAAACTCCTCTTGCTTTGAGACACAGAGACTCACACACACATATCCCTCCTGCAACTCTGTCACAGTTCATCCGTTAAAGCAGGCACTCTCACCCGAGTCATCCACCCCCTGTATATTTATAGCACTTTTGTTATTATTTCACCCTTTTTGTGGGTGATCTCTTGAGATATGCTTCCCCCTGCATCCTGTGATTATTCATGGGAGCTATAAATACACTGATGAATGTGACAGCATATCCCTTCACCCTCTTTGAAACAGATCTAACCTACCCAAAAACTCCATGCCTTATTTTCTGAGTGGGGACCTCTTCACTGCTACAAGATGCTTGCAGAGGATATTGCTGAGACTACAGTATCTGATGAAATAAAATTTGTGAGGCGCATTTCTCCAGCTCTCCTGGGGAGAAAGAAGAGAAGGAATAGGGGATTGTACAAGAAGTATAGGCAGATGCTTTACCTTTGCAGTCTTACATGACCCACAACACAGCACTCATGGGGAAAGCTTCTCAAGTCTGTTATCTCTAACCAGCAGCCACATGGTTATACCTGGAATCATGACACATTCAACAAAAACTTTCAAGACACTGTGTCATTTCTTCTGTGCTAGGGAATCATGCCTGGTTCTCCACTCTTGTAACAGGAAGAATTCATATCAAGCAGACTATTTTAAGCCATACTATTTTAAACTGACCATACATCAGAGGATGTTAACTGATAGGAAAAGAACCAAGGTCCAAGAGAAAACTCACCAAACAAACCTGTAAAAACATCAAGCACTGTCAGCATCACCATCAGTTAGTACAGGACAGCAAATGTGGATCACAGAAATCCTCAAAAATAAAAACATGAGGCTCTTCAGAGCTTACAGTGGTAGGTAGCTGTCTCACCTCATATGCTTCTGGTATCTGTTACTGTAGTCCACCTTCTTATCATACGTACATCTCTTGAGGACTGCAGGAATATGCTGATCTTCTGAGACCGAGAGGCACAAGGTCCATCAGGTTCAACTCCAAAACAAGCAGTATAATTTTTCTTTTCTTCTCTTTAAATGACTGGGGGAAAAAATCATGTCAATCCTTTCAATTGAACCAATTTTTGCAGAGATACAGCTGAAGCTCTGGAAATTAAAAAAAAAAATAGATATGTAAATTGTTCACATAAAAAACTACTACTTATGGAGATCTTAAGAAACTGATCTTAAGTGACATACAAACTACTTTTTAGTGACGGAACAGTTGGTGCTTTCAGACTTTTCTGAAGACAACCCACTGACTAACCACAGGAACTGCAAACTAAGACGAATGCAAAAGGTATGAGATGCACACACAGAAATTCAGTAATGTAGCTATTTTCACTGAGACTAACAAATTAATACTTGTAAAAATATGGCTACAAAGCAGGTTTTGAAATCACCGAACAGTATTCAACATAACACAGGTCTGTGTTTGCAAAGCTCACCTATAAACTGTTGCATGCACACATTATGGATGAGATTTCTTAAGAGGAAATATTCTTTCAACAGGATTTCTCCTTGCCCAGAGTTCTTGTAAATCTGCTATGTGTTGATGGAAGATGTTACATCAACCATCAGACCTTTATTTCAATCTTTCCTATCTATTGTCTTACCTTTCAAAACTAAATGTGCAAAGCTGACAGGACTCATTTCTTAAACAAATCTCCGAAGTCTGCAAATAAAAAGGAATGCTGTAAATTATTTTCCACCACAGCCACTACTATCATGTGTTATTTCTTTGTCTTCCAGAACGAGGACAACTGTTTCTGAGGCAGCACAAGACAATGACCTATAAGAAAAAGAATGGCTATAAATCAGCATTTACAGAGAAAGAGTGACTGGTATAGACACAGCTATATCTGTATACAAGGGCTAGCCACATGGCACTGTCCCCTCTATCCAATGTGAGAGTACACATGCACATATAGTTTCCATCAGAATTAATAGTAGCAAGGTCCTTTAACTGTGAACAGTATACAATTACTGATTTTGCTACTCTTTCTCTTTGTGTCTGGTACAGGCAGTCTGTGCCTTTGTAGCCTGAAAGACTATGTCAGTCTTTGTCAAAATACTATGACAGAGATGTCCTGACATGCTATTAGCAGTACAACATTTTTGATATGTGCACAACTCATTGCCATCTTCATGTGTTGACATCCACTCCTAAACACACTGGTCTTTGACTACTACCTTGTGCTATTCCAGGTCCCACAGCTCTTAGGAGTACTATAACATCAAACTATTCCATATTTTTGTAATGGGAGCTTATCCATTAACCATTGAAAATAAACACCAAAATAAAAAGATACAACAAAGGTGATATAGTAGTAAAAGAATTAATGCAGTAACTTATTTTTGTCAATGAAATAGAACAATGACAGATGCTTGTAAAAGTATGTCTGAACTTCCCAAAAAATAAATACCTCAAAGTTCAAACTGCTCTTAGAATGACATATAAACAGTTCATTACATCTTTATCACATCATGTGAAATGTTCTCCTATATATAACTTAGGTGATTTTCTTTAGGAGACTTTCCTTTGGAGGAAATGCAGAGTCTCCTTCTCTGGAGATATTCAGAACCTTCCTGGATGCATTCCTGTCCAACCTGCTCTAGGTGAACCTGCTTTGGCATGGAGGTTGGACTAGATGATCTCCCTTCCAATCCCTACCATTCTGTGATTATGTGAGTCTGTGGCTGTGAAATGCCGGCATCAGCAAGAATCATCAGCCTTTACACTACCCCACTGAAAGCTGAAAGAGCATTGAAGAAAATACAGAGAAATGGGGCAGATTTGAAACTGAATCTTATGCTGAGCTATGGATTCTGCTTTCTGGACATCCCTGGCAGCTAACTGAGCTCCTGAGGCTTTCAGCTGCTTCGGCCTGAGGTGTAAATGTGAGAGGCACCTTCAGCGAGGAGTCCTCTGCCTTGGGACCGATCCTCTTTCCTATGCCAGCAGCATGGGTGGAGGAGGTGTCTAAATTCTGCAGAGAACTGAGGATGCTGAGACATATCCTTGTATCCTTTACACTAATGTATTACAGCAACTTACAGTGTAATAGCAATGATGGTCCTAGTGCCAGTGGGGGTGTTTACCTCCCCTTTTCACAACCCTCCCCAGTGCATGCACAGTTACCCAGTAAAGACTGGAAGTATGCCACTGCTAAAGATTCTGTGCCCACATGCTCTACATGACCATCATCAGGGATGCAAATGAAGGATTTGCTCTTCCAGAACCACAGAGCTCTGTATTTAAGCTAAATAAGACTTTAATCATGGCCTTTATTCCCAGGCTTGCCAATGGGTGGGGCATAAATAACACTATTCCAAAAGCATCCCAGAAAATAACATGCCCCAGAGACATGCATTCCTACTTTCCTCTGGAGATGGGAGAAATTATTATGAATAATGATTCTCCTTAAGTGAGAATCCACCTCACACATGATTTGACCCATGAGCTACACCTAGTTCTGTACACATTTACCTTCAGTGCTGCCAGAGACCCAGGAGAAAAGGTTTGATAGACCCCACCACAATTAGGCAAGTTGTTCCTGCTCTAGCAGACACCTGGGCACTTATGAGCTGTGGCACTAAAACCAACAAGATGTTAACTTTTGGTAACAGTGATGCTTTAAATATTCTGTCCCGGTGATTCTTAGAAGAGTTTTAAAAGAGTAACAATGAACAGCTAAGAGAAAAGAAAGGAGTAGGCAGAAGCTGTGGAAAGTTTGAGTACTGGTAAAAGAAGATCTGTGTCAGAGGTTTCAAGCTCAAGAAAAGAAAATAGAGTTACAGGAATATGTAGAAATACAGGAATAATTAATATAGGAAATCGAATAGGAAAAGACAATTCAGTAGCCGGAGAACTTGAGTTGCTGTGAAAGGTTAGGCGTATGAAAAGATGAAGTGTAAGAGAGAACAGAAAGGAGAAGCTGATGATAAAGAGAAGTCTTAAGAAATAAGAATAATACAAGGACCATTAATATCAATGGGGATCTTTTTGTTGGATAAAAAAAAGGTCAAATATTTCACCCTATTTGCATTAATTGGTAAGTGACGTAGGAAAGAAAATGAGGTGGCTAACATTCCTAACCACAGGTTAGTGACAAAGATCTCTGCTAACAGAGCCCAGCCAGTGAATTTACTAAGGTCTTCCTGTCAAAAAGGATGGAAAATTCTTATGGCATGTGGCAGTTGCTAGTTTTGGTCAACTGATACAGCAGCCCCAGAAAATGGCTTCCTGTAAAAAAATAACAAGCGTATAGCATGCAGTAGGGACATGACCTTGAGTTACAACCCTGAAAATGTGACAGCCAGGACAGAAAAGGTAGTAGGATGTCACTAAGAATGTGCATTGCTTAACAGAGCTAGTCATATAGGAGCATCCCATGCCAGAGCAGCAATAAAGCTGCCAGTATCTGACCAAGCCAGTGTGGGTGTTACCACGCAGCACTGCCTCACACTGCACAGAGAGACCCAAGAGGAACAGTGAAAAATACATTCAAAACTTTAAAACAACTTACCACTGCTTTATGTGCAGTTATGGCATCATGTGGATATGTGTGAAAGTGTTGGGAAGCCTCACTCATTTTCAGGTCTCCTTCCACCAGCAATCCCATTCCATACAGTGATGCTATGTGGGACAAGTCATGTTCAGGCTGGTCTGCAGGCAATACTGTAAGCTGGGCCCTTACTGTGACACTTCAACCACCGTTTTCCATGAAACAGCAACAAATGTGCCATCTGTTAGCTCTTAAGAAGGTCTTAAAGTCTTATTAACAGAAGGGGCACATAGTGCTTCTTGGGAACTTTTTGTTTTAGCAAGTAATAACAGTTTTTAAAAATGCTATGTGGTATGGGAGGAATTTATCTCCCGTTTAAAGGGAAACAGATGTCGAAGGGAGCAGGACATGAGACCATTAAGGGGCTGCTGGAAGGGATCAACGGTTCTTTTATGAACACTGCTTGTTTTATACTTTTCTAAATCATAATGTTGAGTCATTATTATAAAGTCAAAACATATGCCTGATTTTTAACGTTTCTGAGCACTCTCAACCCCTATTAGCCTCAGTAAGAGTCAGAATTTCTCAATGGCTCTGAAAACCAGGTCCATTATCTCTTTTAAAATATGGGGGGTTTTCTCCTCCCTTCTTCCACTTCTCTTTTCCTTCCCTATAATCATTCTCAGCATATAAATTACTCATGGCAGAGAGAGCTAGCATTTCAGTTCCTGGACAGACCTTACATACAGCCTGTTTAGATGTAAGCCTTGGTACAGATTTTAGCCTAGCATGCTACAAATACAAGTAGTGTCCTCTGTTTGCAGTGCTTTCCCCCTGTGGCCATGTCCCATGGCCACTGTGGAACAGACAAAAGGGCTAATGCAGGAACACGTGCTTCCTAAGAGGTCCTGATCTTCCCAAGCAGGTCTTAGGGGGAGTGTAGCTAGCCTTAATCCAGGCTGCCCATGCTTGCAAGTACGCTACAATATTCTGCAGACATGGAGAACCCTAAGAGCCTCTTTCTTTCCAACCCACTTTTACATGAACAGCTTCGGTCTAGCCAAGGTACGTATTTATTTATGCTGTTAAGGGAATAGGTGTTAGGTTTCCACAGCTGAGTTCCAGATGTCCTGCTACTTATTTCCTTCTTAGCTTCTGACATGTCTCATCAGCAATAACTTGTCCCAGCTGTTGTAACTGGCCACATATTCCCTGTACACTGCTAGTGAGCCTCAAAACTCAACTTGGATTGCATTTTCCAGAATAAGTTTTGAGAGAATTTGGAGAAAATTAGAGGGAACTGAATTAGTGGGAAGGTCACTTATTAACTGATACGGGGCACAACCATGTTGTTTTAAATCATGGCATACCACAGAGCTCTGATTCAAGATCCCTCATGGGCTCAGCAGAGGGGATCCTATGTCAAGGACCTGGGGGTATTAATCATTACAGAGGCTTACCTCCAGCCCCATCTTCTGCTGTTCCTTGGCCATGACCAGAGTGCCTGTGGCCCCATGACCAGCCCCTGCTTTGTCCCCTGCCCAGAGCCCTGGGTGATGGCCCAGATGTGTGGAATGACCCACGGCAGGGCAGCCCCTCACCAAGCTCCCAGACGTTAAAGATGTTATCATCACACTTGATGATACCTGCTTGAACAGCTCTTGCAGCCTCTTGCAAAGGAGACAGCAGGGTTGATGTTAAACTCACCTTAACCCATGGTGCTCTGCAGTCCAGGGTATAATAAGGTCACTGATGGCTTAAGCAACAGACCAAGCCATAGACTGTCTTTATGGAGGAGGTAACCACGTCCAGGAAAATGGTCGATAAGGCAACTGTGTGCAGCAATAGCTTCAGCTTAATTCAGCAGGGGTAGGAAGTAGGTACCCCCAGTATCATGACAGTTAGATACTGCACATCAAGCATCGCAGTGAAATAAAGTCCATTCGACCAGCATTGCAAAAGTATTGTTAACATCATGTCAGTGCTAACTCAGGGGAAAACTTTAGCTTCTTGCTTTGTGCTTCTTTGCTTTCCTAAAAGACGTCAATTTTCAGCAAGACATCCCAAGAACCCAACCTTTGCCAAATTTGGTTTTTTTTTTCTGTTTTTTTTTTTGCTTGATGCAGGCCTTCAAGACTCCTAATATGAACATGAACAGTTGCATCCTTCCCTGATGCAAAGCAATGTTGCTTCAGTGAATAAAGCCTGTCACTGTACACGATAGCAGATGGCAGCCAAGGAACTAGCTCTGCATTTTGTTTCAATGGAAGGAAACTTTCTTGAACTGTGCTTCAAATGCACTGAATCACAGGGTGATCTGTCTGTCTCTGAAGTTAAAACTGACCCATTTACTCTGAAGACTTTTTTACCACCAGTATCAGGATCTTGGCAGACACTTTGTTAGCATTTTTTGAAAGCTTTCCATCTGAAATGCAGAGATTCAGGTTTGCTGCTTCAGCTCAGTTCTTGACCAGATCTCGAATGGAAAGAATTTCTTTTCCACTGACTAAAGTTCTTGCAAAAATCATAACTAAACCCCATCTCCTGCTACTTCAAAATGGCACTTAGTTACTTTGCTGTTCTGAATACTGAAGTTATTCAAAAAGTTTGAATGTTAATTCTGTATTCTGTGGATGTGACCTTTTCATTTGCAAATGTGACTGCTACTTAAACCAACACCCTTGCCTGATAATATCTGCTTAGTTTCTGCTTGCTTACATTCCTTATTAATTAAAATATCATATTTTTGTTGCAAATCCATTTAAAAAAACTCAAATTTATTTTAATTTTCAATCATAAAGTAGTTCTTAGCTAATTTAGATGGAGTTCAATCAGATCACCTACAGCTCTAGTTATTTTTCTCTTCAAACAAAATAAACCCTTAAAATTTTTGCCACCTTTGCTGAGAGTTGAGTTAGTTTGTACTAAAAGACAGACAAAATGGGGCAGTCTGCTCCCATCATGTAACACTGCATTAGGGAGGCATAGCACTCCTCCAGGAATGGGGTGCATAGTGCTATGCCCATGGATTTACCTTAGCCATGCTCTGCTCCCTTTTTCTGGGGGGCAGAGATGTCTGTGGCTGGGCCAGGGTCCCATGGAGGCAGCCTAGGGAGCAGGAGCTCTGTGGGAGCTATAGGTGACGGGTGATACTGCAGTGGTGGCATTCATGTGAGCTTCCCAGGTCACCCCAGAGGGTCTGCCCATGGCACCCTGAGGTTCACTGGACAGGAGGGGACCACAGCTACTTGGGAAGTGTGGGAGAAATGTGCAGAAAAGAAAGGAGGGACAAGCCTTTAGACAGAGGTGTAGGCGTACAATCTTCATGTCTGCAGTGTTGAGCCACAGGACGCAGATGGGGAAATCCAAAGAGCTGTTTCACTGAATTCATTTCCCCTTCTTCTTTCTCTGCATTTCACTTTTTACATCATGTCTTGCTGGAAGTGCTGTGATAAGAAGTACCTTTCTTCTAATGTGCAATCTGGACAGTGCTGCACGTTGAGCTGAGTCTGTTTCAACATAATGACGATAAATACCTGCTCATGCTCTGAGCACCTGCCCCGTTATCCCTAGAGGAAGGTGTCAGTTGCAGAAGCAGAAGGAGTTCAGCTTAGCTGAGCACATGATCCCAGTAGTTAATATACAGCATAAAGCTGAAATACATCCTATGGGCATACACTGTAATTATGCATGATAGGTACAAAACTGTACCTCTCAAAAATGCCATTACAGCAATAGAAAAGAAGTTGAAGAAAAAAGGATGTCCAAAGTTACAGCCTTCATAAAAGCATGTATTCAGCTTGTAAAATGTCAAAATATTTTCCATTTTCATCATCCTAAATAATGATCCTAGGGAGCAGAAAGTAGATGTGAATATAAGAGGTGTATGTGTTTGATTACTGGGGTTATTGATCATCTCTAAGGCAAACTCCAAAATGGTGTATTAAAGCAATGTCAATATTTTAAGGAACTTTGAATCAGGGTATTATTTTCCAAAGATACCAAATTTAAATATAAGAATTCACATACATTCTGAGATGCTGTGATTCAAACAACACTCATAAAATGACAGAAATGTTGAGATAACAGGATTTGCAAGATTTTGGCCTCAATCATTCCTGTGGTGGATTTATAGAGTTAGTATTTTATAGAGTTAGTGCGTCAGCTTTACGGCTGCTAAAGAAAGGAGAAAAAATATCTTTAAAACAAACAGAGAAAGTCAAAAGAATTCAGCAAATACATAGCCATGACATACAAGTTCAATTTTTGAAGTTTCCAACATCTTCTCTGCTTATACTTAACAGCGATTGACCTCTTTGATGTAGTAACCAAACTTATCTTTTGTTCAGTGCAGATTATAGTACATTCATTGTACTATATTTAATTTCATGTACATTGATGTACAACATTTCAATGAAATGTTATCTTTTTATTATTTTATTTTATTTTCTATTAAATCAAAATATTAATTAAATTTATTTGTTCTGTTTTAATAATTTCTAAATTAAGCAATATTGCATTCAACATTGGTTTAAGACTGAGTTGGAGGCACAGAAATAAGCACAGAAATGGTGTTAACAAAAATATGTTGCAGCACTTCACCTAGACATAACATTGCATAATACAGCNTCCAAAGATACCAAATTTAAATATAAGAATTCACATACATTCTGAGATGCTGTGATTCAAACAACACTCATAAAATGACAGAAATGTTGAGATAACAGGATTTGCAAGATTTTGGCCTCAATCATTCCTGTGGTGGATTTATAGAGTTAGTATTTTATAGAGTTAGTGCGTCAGCTTTACGGCTGCTAAAGAAAGGAGAAAAAATATCTTTAAAACAAACAGAGAAAGTCAAAAGAATTCAGCAAATACATAGCCATGACATACAAGTTCAATTTTTGAAGTTTCCAACATCTTCTCTGCTTATACTTAACAGCGATTGACCTCTTTGATGTAGTAACCAAACTTATCTTTTGTTCAGTGCAGATTATAGTACATTCATTGTACTATATTNGTAGCCATAATTTTAAAATTGCCCTGCTGCTGTTGTGTTTACACACCAAGACAGTCAAAACCAAATGACTGATTTTCCAAATGATGGAGCATTCCTTCAGGAACTCCAGGAAAGTAAATCACTGACAGACCTGTAAATCATTGGATGAATGACAATATAAGGAAATGATAACTAAGGCATTAATAAAACATTGCATGAATGTTTTTTTAAATCTTGACAGACAGAAATTACCAAAATTTTATCATGCCCTAAACAGTTAACAGAAAAAGGATATTCTTCAAGGACTTAGAACTGTAACTACTACATGAAAAGGATAATATTAATCTTGAAATATGATCTGTTTTATCTGTACAGAAATCACAATATCTTTAATCTGAGGGTGACTTCAGCTTATATCGCATATTTATGTATTTCATCTATCTGTAAATATAAATAACTTTAACCACTTTTTAAACTTTTAAGCATGTACTGAAAACCCATTTATAGCAATGGCATCCATCTTTCATTGCATTCATTGGATCAAATGCCACATATGGAAATAAAAAAGCTTTTTTTAATCAGTTATTCTCCATGAAATACACATGACAGAAGATCAAAGTTATGGGCTTTTGTAGTGCACTATGAGGCCCAGGATCATTTGGACAACCTCACTAGTTCATTTTACGACTCCATTGATTTAGCTGAGCCACCTTCTCTCTGAGTCACTCTGCTGACTCTTCCTCTGCCATACCCAGCATAAATCCTCCACAGAAACCTCTCCTTTTTTCAATACCTGCAGAAGTGGGCAATAGTCATGCTGTTACCTGTGCTACAGCTTGTCCTCTTAGCCAAAACTATTGCCTTCTTGCAACACAGGAGAAAAGACCTTGGAAAGGATTCGGCCCATGCTAACTTTGGAGCTGGAAGTGTGCAGGGCATCTACTGCCCCTGGTTGAGTCCCCCAGCCTTTGCAACATGCCCTGCCCTCTCATTGTATTTGACAGCCATTGACAGGCCTTTACTCCATGTGGTTTGTTTAACCACCTTTTCCCTTTCTCTCCTGCAGCAACTTGTTCCACAATTCAACAGTACCCTGACGGAAATTTGTTTCCTTTTTTTTTAAACTGTTCTGTCTTGGTTCACTGTGGTTTTTGCCTTTCCTCACAACACTGATCAGACCTAGCCAACTTGCCTTTTCCCTGCAGGGACAACTTTTATAAGCATTCTGTTGCTTTTTGTGCCTTTTTGTGTTTTATTGCATTCACAGGGAGATGAAGCAAACAAAGACACCAGTGGTACTCAAGGTGCAGTGCTCACAGAAGAGCTTAACTATGTTTTCCATTTTGTTCTTCATTCTTTCTTAAGCATTCCTGGCATTCAATTTCCCTTTGACAGTTAATGAATGTGGGATGTTTTTGAAGAACTATCCACAGAGACACCTCTTCTGAATGGTAACACTCTGCATATATTTGTGCATGTATCATTAGAACTGTTTTTCCTACGTTTCACTTAGCAGCATGGAAACGAACACACCATTTTATCAGCAGGTCACTCAGGACCTTCAGGTCTCAGGAACTTCTTATCCTCAGTTTTAGTTTCACTGTTAAGTACCCTCGATAACATCAGCAAATGCTGCTCTCCTGTTATTCATCCTGTTTGCCCACTCAGTCATGAATTTCCAGGGCAGAAGAGACTCCTTATCCCCAGGAAATTCATCTGTTAACCTCCTGGTTGCTATGAAAATTGATCGTTGTTCCTGTCCTTTCCTTTCTATTTCTTCCTTGGTTATTAATCTTTCCACCTCACAAAAATATAATTTAAGAGAGCTACAACAAGGTTGAGAGCTTCGTAGAAAGCTCAATACAGTATGAGTGCTTCACAGGCTATAGCGTGGTGTTTGGAAATGAACTGGTGGGTTGCATCAGCTGCTGCCGAACAGGCTGAGCTCCCCAAAGGTTATTGCCAACACCTGCTTTGGCCTGAGATGCCAACCCAGGCAAACCCCTAGCAGTCTCTGTGCAGGAGCTCTCCACCACACTTTGCTCCTGGGTGGCTTCTCCAGTTTGCACTACAGTCTGCCGCCTTATGTCCCCTACAATGGTATAAGCAGCCACTGCAACCACAGGCACTGAGGCAGCCGCAAGAAACCGCTGCCCTCTGACAAGCTAGGCACCCCTCTGGCATAGCTATGGCTGAGATCTGTTTCCCATGATGGAAAGGAGAACTGAGGCATGAGATCTGTGGACTCACTGATGGGACTGCATTGCTCAAGGTGCTTTGCAGCAGAAGAGGGGCTTTCAGACACCACCATGTCAGACACCACCATCAAAGGGCTCCATCAGAGATAACATCCGGTATACACCATCAATACACCAATTCCCATGCATACTCCTCTGCAGAGGACAGCAATTTCCTTTTACTATAGTGGGGCCTTGCTGTGGGCTGCTCTTACGAACTGGTGGCGATCCCAGCTGAGGAAGGCAAATCAAACCCATCACAGGCAGCAGGGCACCTCCTGGCACCATTGCCAAAAAATCTTTCTGATGGCAGTATCTTGTCCCCTCATCTATTATAGTCTGATGAGAATGATCATTTTTACTGGTTTCCCTCTCCCAGTAGCCAAAAGGTAGTAAAGAAAAAACAAGGGTGTAGTGAAAAGAACAAGGAATAACAGGAGACCACAGAGCAAGGCCAGAGGCTGCTTCCCAAAACAGCTACTCTGCAAGAACTGAGCCTTGACAACAAGTGGCAAGTGGCTGCCACTGCCAGGAGCACTACAGAGCTTCCTGGGGTGGTGTTCAGGGAAGCTATTGGACAAGGCTTTCCTGTGCAATGGGAGAGTGCCAATTCACAGAATCAGGCTCCCCTTTGCCAAAAAAAGGTGTGTGCTTTTATGTGGTGTGGAAATTTTCCACTCCTCTTCCCTTCCAAAGACAGCAGCTTTCACATAGCACATGCAATGGGAGGACAAGGAGAAAAGGCCAGGACCACCACATGTTGCAGTATAGCCCTATCCATAGCTAAGTAGGGCCTTAGCCATTGGGTCCATCAGCTTTGAAGTGAATTTACCGTTTTACTGAATTTTACCAGTCCTTATTTCCTATGAAGGTCCTAAACCAGAAGACTTTTATTACTCATCTTCAGCAGATAAAAAGCAATCACAGAAACACACTGTTCTGCTACATCAGCTTAAGCTTCTAGCTATAAAAAGCCCAGTTCTGCTTTCTTTCAGGACCTTTCTTCCCCACCAAGTAGCAGTGCAGGCAACCCGACAGCTGAGCCTGTGGCATGACTCCCAGTGTGATGATGCTCATCTCCAGACAGGAGGCTCCCAAGAAAAACACTAATTGCAGCGAGAGGACTAGGCAACCCTACATGCCTGCCTGCACTTAGCAAGGCTGTTGTAGTGTTCTTGTTTGCCAGTTCATTATATTCGTTTCTGACAGAAAGCCTGTACCCACAGGCATCTTGCAAGTATGTTTAAATTAGATGATTATAGGATCCAAGTTTCAACTTCTTTTCCAAAGTGCACCTCCCATCACTTAAGCAATCTGCATGCCCACCACTATCCTTGAGTTGCTATTATTCAGTCAATAACTCCGTCAAGAGGTACCTAAGAGCATGCTGTAATTGACAGCCCAGGGTCAAACCAGCCATATTTTTGCCCAGAGTTTCTGAATGCTTCACCCTGCATCACCCCGCTCAAGCTCTCTGAATATCACCTTATTAGACTCTGTAACGGGGCAGATGCAGGAGACGTAAACCTCACTCCAGCACGCTAATAGCCCGAGTTGAGTAAGGACTACCCAGAATTTCCTCCTTCCCCCTCGCATTTTTATGGACGTTACAAATAATCGGCGGTGGGCTCTTCCGACTCACATTTCACCCCCGGCTGCTTGTAACGCCCTGTGCTTCACCCGTGGCCGCGCCCCGAGGGCAGCAGCCGGCCACGAGTGGGTGGGTGGAGAGGGTCGAAGGGGCGGAGGGAAGCGGGGCGAGCCGGGGCCCGACAACGGCGGACGGAGAGAGGAGCGAAGCCTGACCGGGAACCGCGGCGGCGTGGGAGCAGCGCGGCGGAGGTAGGAGCCAGGGGGACGGACGCGGGGCAGGGGTACGAGCAGAGAAGAGCCCAGAGGAGAGGTCGGGCGCTCGGGCGGGGGGAACCTGGCCGGGGCGGCCCCGGGCAACGGCGGGGAGCGCGAACCCGCGGGGAGCGGCGGCAGGGCAGGGCCCGGGCGATCCCAGCCTCGCCCGGCTGGGCCCGGCCC
>VXBH01004544.1:74208-111139 GCA_013400035.1 Rynchops niger | reverse complement strand
AGCCCCGTGGGCCGAGCGGCGCCATGCAGCCGGCGAGGTCGGATGCAGCGGCCGCAGAGCGGCGCAGGGCACAGGGCCGGGGACGCAGCAGGTACTTCTGTCCTTCGCGACAGCCCTGCCCGCACCTTGCCTGCCCCCTTTGCCCTCGGCGCGGCCGTGCTGTCCCCCTTCGGCGGGCGGCGGGTAATCCCCGACCCGCGGGGCTGGGAGAGCGGCGGCGCGCCGACTGCCTTGCCGGTTGTCGTGCGACCGCGAAAGACACGAAGCCGGCGGTTCCTTCGAGAGGTCACATACAGGCACGGAGCGGCGTCGGGTTGAGCAGAGCCTGTGAGTAGCGTAATGTTTCCCGTGTGGGACGGTCACGCCACGGACACGTCGGGGCTGTTGTTGAGTAGCCGAGACAAGATGTTTGTCACTCCAGAAAGTTCAGGTCGCTGCAGTAATGCAAATTTGCGAACGGAATAGTGGAGCGTGGAGCGGGGGGATTAGGTCCGGAGCGCTGGGAGCTGCTGAGGGGGAAGAAGTGAATGTGTCTTCCTTTAACGTGCAATAATTAACCCAGCCGGGAGCTTCTCTGTGAGATATGCATGTTTGCTGCTCGAAAATACAAAATACACACCGATGTCTAAAATCCAGAGGCCAAGAAAATAACCATTTATTAAAGACTTTTCTGAGGCTGTAAGATGCCAGCACATTCACTTAAAAAAATCTTCTTAAAGTTTATTTGAGTTGTCCAAGGCATTGTTCTGCAGCAGATGTTTGTTGTCTAAACTTTATGTGCAACTAATACAGCTCAGTTTCAGAGTGGAAATGTTTATTGAAATGTGCTGCTGTTCTCAAAAGACTTTTCTGTTCTTAAATTTAACAGGGTATGCCTGATAAATTACACATGTTTACTTTCCATCTAGAAAGACTTTAAAAATAAACAAAATACACAAAAGCTTGGCTCCAGATACACATTCTTGACTTCTCCCTTTGCCTTTCTTAAAATTGTCATTGGTGGCCAAAGCATATGTCTGTGTGTGGAAGAGAAGGGAGAACCACAATGTGGGTGGTGGTGGTGCTGGTAAAAGAGAGTCTGATGTCTTTGGTGAAATCTGTTCATGGATGTTTACGAGGCAGGAAAATATGATTTCCAGCTGAATTAAAGTGAGTGCACTAAACGCATAGCATCATATGTTCTTGTGTAGGCAAAAGGAGGTAGTGGGAAGTTAAGTCCTGTTCTCACTTGTGCTTTATTCTCACTTGTTGCTTTGAGTTCAGGATATCTTGAAAATGGAGAGCAGTTTGGCTTACTGTTTTGAAAACAGAAATTTCTTATTCTTCCAGCTGTAAAGTACCCAATGACTCATGAGATGGTAAAAGCCCTCAGCTCCCCACGGAACTCTTACCAGAGCTTCTGCTGGTAGCAGAGAGTGGAGATGTACAGGGGATGGTTGCTAAAGGGCTTTGGTAGCCCTATTATCACCACTTCCCCATTGCCTCCTAGCACTGGGAATTACATATTTCTGGAAAAAAAAATGCAGGTAGACTCCAATTGCCTTACCCAGGGTGTTATCTGTAGGGAGCTGTTGATAGATACAGCCCTGAATTTCCACCTGTACCACTGTGTGGTGGGTCTGGAGAGGGCAGTGGAGGTGCCTTGCCATAGGGCAGATTGAGGGGTCCTGGCCTACCACACAGCATTGCCCTTTTTCGTGGCATATGTGGCACAGGCACCATACAGACTCTGTTAGACTCTAGAGACATAAGCCATGGTGGAGAGCCCCTGCTCCAACTTGGGAGGGAGCTCGACCCTACTAAGATCCTTGACCTCTGTAGGAGACCACACTAACTGCTGTAGAAACCCCAAAGCATGACAGTGGGTAGGAAGATTTCCCAGGAGGGGTAAATGATGGTGTTTGCTGCTGACCCCAACTGCTCCCTCCACCCTTGGAGCAGGGAGGACGAAGGACAGCCAAATAGCTGAAGGAGGCAACTGAATTGTCCTCCACATGACTGTGGTTCCTAACATTGTACCACTGCCCTTATTAGAGTAATTTAGCAAACACTGTTTGGGCCATCACCAGGTTGCCCCTGCACTGCCGATCTTTCTAGCGGTACCTAGTGGTGCAGCAGTAGGGATCCTCCGATTTGCTATGGAGAAAATAAAAATTATTTCCAGCGGCATCAAGAGCTCAGGGTATTGAGGTACCTAACAAAGCAACGCTCAACACACAACATGTCACAGACAGGCTGTCCAGGTCCTTTTTTAATAGTTTGAGCTGAGGTCCATACTTTGCAGCTAGTGGCTAGTGCTCTGTAGGTGTCTGGGACAAAGAGGTTCTGAGTGAGTTGTAGAGCTGTCAGGAAGTAGTGGCACAGATATCCTGGAGGTGGCTGCTGCTGTCTTGTTATTACAATATACCAACAACTTTAATTTTTCTAACTGCTTTCTGAGTTACTGGCTACAAAGGAGGAAACAATAAAGTAGTATGGCTGAAAGATATTACCTGGAAATGTTGCTGCTGGAAGAGAATAAATTTTAATTTATTACATTATTATTTATATTAACTTTCAAGTGGCTTGTGAGTGATATTCATTCCCTGAGAGTCCTGGCACATAGTAATGTTCTGCCTCTGTTGCCTTGCCACTAACCTGTCAGAGGCAAAGATTTTCTTTTGTGATACTAAGTTTGCAGTAATAATTTTAAGAGACCTTGTATGATTTCTGCTGATTGAATGCATTGTCCGTGCCTTCAGCCAGGAGAACAGGTAAAGCACCATTGCCTTTAGCAGAGTCATGACCATTTACAGCTGATGAGTTGCAGCTGATAAAGTCATAAGTCTGGCATACTGTTTCCTTCACAGAAAGAAATATATTTGTCCTTTGATAGACCAGTATGATAACTCAGTTTGCAAAAGACTTACAGAAATATTTATTTTATTGCATGTGGTACTCTTAAATGGTATCATTCTCCCAAGCAGCCATCAGCCAGTCTGGTGAGTATTGCTAGTTGAACTATCATTAACAAATACTTTTCTAGTCAAATGTAATTGTTTATTTTACAGTGGAAAACACTTGCAATTCATACGGACGCACTGGCATTTTGTTGTAAGCCAATACAATGAAAGACTGTGTTAGTTTCTGTGTTAACAGTGTGCACGTTGTAACAGAATTACAACTAGGTTGAACCTTAGCTGAGGTGAAGTTGTTCTGTTGAAGAATTTCACTGTTACAATGCTTCAGAAAAGAGGTCAACAACTTGAGGGCCCAATTCTACTCAAGGAAGACGAATGAGACACTCACTGTCATCTTCAAAGTAAATAAGACAGAGGACACCAAGCAGCAACTGTGTTTCTTGGACAAAATGTACCTCCCAGCAGGCCTATTCACCAAAGTAGTTTGGACCTAAGAACTAGAATAGGGAAACAACAATAATAATGGGTAAATATTAAATTATTGTCTCAGAAAATAATTTTTAAAAATCCTGAATGTACTAAAGAATTCAAGTCAATTCACTGTAGGCTTTTGTCAGATTACTTCTTTTCTGAAGGAGGGAATCCAGGAAAAGGGAGGATGGGAAAATAGGGTGTGGGTCATCCTTTAAATCCCTTTACATTCATCTGGGTTGTGGTTTGCTCCTCCCCTCTTTCAGAAGGCACTTGAAAATGCATCTCCCATTTTTCAAATGCCCAAAACAGAGTGTTGGAACAGTAGTGGCACATATGTTTTTGAGGTCTTGAAAAAACCTGTACATAGAATTACAGAATGATTTGGGTTGGAAGGAACCTTAAAGATTATCTAGTTCCACCCCTCCCGGATCAGGTTGCTCAAAGCCCCATCGGGCCTGGCCTTGAACATTTCCAGGAATGGGACATTCACAGCCTTTCTGAGCAACCTGTTCCAGTGCCTCACCACTCTCACAATAAAGAATTTCTTCCTAATATCTAGTCTAAATCTTCCCTTTTTCAGTTTTAAATCATTACCCCTAGTCCTATCACTACACTCCCTGATAAAGCGTCCCTCCTAATTTTTCCTGTGGGCCCCCTTCAAGTACTGGAAGGCTGCTGTTCTCCAATGAAAGTACAGACACTTCTGTATTAAACCTAAGCCTGTTGATGGTAAGCCTAGTCTATTAACCAGAATAATCAGATATTCCTTAAGATGTCCAGGCTGCAGGCTAAAAAACATCAGTGTGCTGGTCTCTAGCAGAGGTTGAGATCTCAATTTCTTCCCTTAATAACCATCCTTTGGAAGCGTCTTTCATGTGTTTGGGAATTGCTTGTAATCCTTGAGAGTGTTAATGTCAGGAGCTCTAGCTCTTAGAGTTCCCTAAGCTAAGCTATTTCATTTTGGGCCAATGGAAAGTGTCCTCCTATCCAGCACAACTTTTTCTTTTCCTACCTTCCACAGGAATAAAAGCCCACAAACTTTACAGATTTGGTTCAGATGGGACCATTTCTCTGCTCATCCCCATCCTGCTTTGGTTACCAAGCTGAAAAAGTGATTATCTGTTCAGCCTCAATACATATGGCTGGGGCATGAGCACTGATTCGCATTGGAGCATGCAGCGACTAAACTGTAACATTTCTGGTAAAACAGTTAGTACTTCTGACATGTCCTGATATTTTAACAAAACTGTGCATATCTTTCCCAATATTTATATATACCAATGGAAAAAAAGACAGCTAGGAGGATCTTCTGCAAAAAAGCAATGTATCAAAGATCATGGGAAAAAGTTGCAGTTAATCTAAATCATAACTTAAAGAAAAACTGAAGGAAATTGAGCAGGACAATTAAAGTTGGTATAACTATTTTTTATTTTAAACAAAACCAAACCCAACAATGTTAAATGTATATCTTGCATACAAGTGGAAAAGGAAAAAAAGTAAAGTGAACCATAAAGAAAAGCAATACTTACAAAGATGTGCTTTGCTATGTTTATTTTTAAAAAGGTAGCAGAAATACAACTAATTTGAACGGGAAATAGTATTGGGTTTACTATTGGCTTTCAGAGCATGTCCTTAGTTGTAAATAGCATATTTTTTTACCATTAAGGGTGGGAAGTTATTTTAGGCATTGACAACATGCACGCTGTCATCAAGACTTGACACCAACTTTCTCAGGCTCGTTGCTGCCTTAGGTCTGCATGCAAAACAGGGACAATCTTTTAAAACAGTGAGTTTGTCCTGCTGCTGCTTAGGCGGCAATGGTGAGGTAGTGTTTTGGTAGCCCCACATATACTTAGGTCTTTTTGAGAAGGAGTGAGCCAGTTGCTGTGCACACTGGGACTTACTGGGACTGTTTGGTAATCCTTCTCACTGCTCCTCTGCATCATGGACATTTTGTAAGGGGAAACACCTAAGAGCAGTTCTCCACATTGACTTCATATTTCTGCACAGAGCTGCATCTGTGCAGAGCATGACCAATAGCTTATCCACAACTACCTTGATAAGCATGCAGCAATGCTAGACCTCGGTGTCCCATTGTAGTCAGCATCCCTCTCGGATCCTGGATCTATGCTGTGGCTTGAGCACCCATGAGGGCTCTGGGTGATGTGAAAATACAGTGACATCTATGTTGTATTTGTTGTTTTTATTTTCAGAGCCTCGTTTGCAAGCCACTCTGCCGAATTAATATGCAAGGCTTGCTGGAGCTGGGGATACCCACTGCCTGCGCAGAGGAGTGCTTGGAGGAACGTGGCTTCATCTCCCTCTTGTGGAAAATTATTGTAACTAAATTCTCGTGATACTAAAGAAGAGAAGTCCAGCATCAGCGAACAAATGATGGCAGCAGTTACTGTGCCACCTGATGCTCTTGGTGGCTCTCAAATAAATGAAGAGATGGACTCTCTGATCGTACTGCATTATAATTACACAGGAAAGTTTATTTTAAGGGAAAAGGCAACTGATAACATAGATCTTCCCACTATTGCATTTTTGATCCTATGTAGTTTCATAGTCCTGGAAAACTTGATGGTGTTGATTGCCATATGGAAAAACAATAAATTTCACAACCGCATGTACTTTTTTATTGGCAATCTAGCTCTCTGTGATCTTTTAGCTGGGATTGTTTACAAAGTAAACATTCTTATGTCTGGGAAGAAAACTCTGAGTCTGTCCTCTACAATCTGGTTCATTAGGGAAGGCAGCATGTTTGTGGCCCTGGGAGCCTCCACTTTCAGCTTACTAGCAATAGCTATTGAGCGGCATTTGACCATGATTAAAATGAGGCCTTACGATGCAAATAAAAAATACAGAGTGTTCCTTCTCATTGGTACCTGCTGGCTTATTTCAATTTCCTTGGGTGCCTTACCCATCCTTGGCTGGAACTGTATAAGCAACTTACCCGATTGCTCCACAATTTTGCCGCTATACTCTAAGAAGTATGTTGTGTTCTGCATTAGTATCTTCATAGCCATTTTGGTTGCCATTGTCATCCTTTATGCCCGTATCTACATCCTGGTAAAGTCCAGCAGTCGTAATGTCACTAACCACAATAACTCGGAGCGGTCCATGGCACTCCTTAGGACTGTTGTGATCGTTGTTAGTGTCTTCATTGCCTGTTGGTCTCCGCTGTTCCTTCTGTTCCTCATTGACGTGGCCTGCAGAGTCAAGGAGTGCTCTATCTTGTACAAAGCCAACTGGTTTATTGCTCTGGCAGTCATCAATTCTGCAATGAACCCCATCATCTACACTCTGGCCAGTAAGGAAATGCGTCGGGCTTTCTTTCGCCTTGTTTGTGGCTGCCTGGTGAAATCCAAGGTGGCCAGATCTTTGCCCATTCAGCCCACACCAGATCACAGTCGAAGTAAATCCAGCAGCAGCAATACCCAGAAGCCAAAGGAGGATTTCCCACAGATGAATGTTCCTTCATGTATCGCTAAGAAAAATGAATCTTCATTTCACAATGGAAACTTCTGTAAGTAAAGAGCTCCTCGAGTCAAGTACCTTCCTAGGGCTTTTAGATTTAAACTACAAGTGTAGTTTAAGTATGCACCTAAGTCACAGGGGAAAACACTAACCACTTAACTTTGAGGACTTATTTATCACTAATCCTTTGCTTTGGATGTTCATTCAGTAACACGCCTGATTCAGAAAACACTTTTCATGCTACCCAACAGCTGGTACAGAGTCCATGCACATCTAATGACACTGTGCACCACAGTGGCATTGCATGATGAGGCTGCATTTGGCACTGCCTAATCTTGCAAGACATCAGTAAAATCTGTTACAAACTTCAGCATTCACTGTACATGTATCGTGGTGATCATAGTTCTCTATATGTATCTTGCTATTATGTTAATGGCCTTGTATGTATGTAGTATAAATAGCTGTATATTTGTACAATTCCTTATTAAAAAGTCATTGTTTGGTAAAAGTTTACAATATGCTAAACATTGTATTGCAGTATACAGTGTAAGGTGACAAATTATACAAATAGATAGATGTGTTTCAATGGGGATATTTGAAAATATATGAAGTAGTAGCTTTTAACTGACAGGAACTTTAACACATCATATAAATGCAGTATTTTTATTTTCTCCACTATTATTCAAACTTTTTCTGTTTAGTGAAAGATAACTTGACAGTTGTCACTGTAACATTTCACAACATATTTTAAACAAGTAGTAAATAACCATTGAGAGAGGCTACATTTGTTTGCTATTTAAGGTAGTTAAAATGTGACCCAACAATACACGTGTATCAAGTGTATGTACAGTTTCAATGCATAAACTTTTAGTTACTATTTCCAATGTATTTAAAAATGTGTGTCAAACCTATGTAAACCTGTGTATGTTGTGAATGCACTACCTAAGCTGAGATTCTTCAGTTCTGAAACAGAGACATATCATTTCAGAAATCAGTGAACCACAAACAGGTCCCTGTGGAGTTCCTTCTTTTATCTCCAGGCAATACCTGGAGATTCATGGGATTGTGTTAAAAATTCTCCCTGGGAAGAAGTCCAGCCAGTAGGATGAGATCCTGTTTTCTGGCAATGGGACCCTATGCTCTTACTGTCTCTGGGCACTTTTGCAGATACAAGAGGGAAGATGTGGTACAACAGGATCCTGCTGAAGAACATGTCTCCATTTATACCCGACCCTGCCTTGGATCTGGAATGAAAGCGTGTTTAGTTTGGAAGACCTTCAGACTTTCCCGGAGCCCAGAACTAACTCATTTGAGAAGCTGTTCTAGAGAAACCTGTATGAAAACAATTTTATGGTTCATCACTGCCATACCAGCCTCAGTACAGGATGGTGTTCAGCATCAGAGGGATTCCCTGAGACCTAGAGCAGTTGAGACTTTGTAACATCTGGTTTCAAGTCCCCATGGAAGTGGCCTGTGGTACTTCCATCAGTAGTACTTTATGGCTGGAGGGTTCAGTGGAGGCTGGTGGGAAATTCTGAGATGCATTCCCATTATCTTTCAGTAAGAATGTAAGCATCCAACTTTATTGAGCTCTTTCAAACATTTGTGTGTAAGATTTGTGTTTCAAACCACACCCTGCCTTATGCACAATCAGAAGTAGTTGAGGCTTTTCAAACACAGAGCCTGAAAGAGATCATCCTTAGCTTTACTCTGGTATTAATCATTTAAAGCAGCAGCATTAGACTTTTCTCAAGTATGTACAGTGTGTAAGTTGTGTAATGTGTGTAGCAAAAGCCTTTAAAATGTACATGTTTGCGTTGTGATTATCTTTTACAAGTTAACAGTCTGCTTGTAAATGTTTTAGGCTGTTAGAAAAGTGTAAGAACAAAGAAAAACTGTATTTGAATGACATAACTGTGAAAGAGAGTAGTAAATATGAAATAATTTCTACCAAAAATTTTGATAAGCAGTGCACTTAGAGAAGAAGAAAAAGCTAAACTAAGCTAAGCATGATATAACTATATGAACTGCAGATACAGGCTGGGTCAGCAGCTCTGTAGCTTTGTGAGAATTAGAACTGGTGACATTGCATTGCCATGGCTTGCTTAGGTTTTTAGATCTTATAGTGCTATTTGGCTGCATTTTCAGTGTGGAAGTTCTCTTCTGAAGTTGTGTCTTTGAAAACTGTAAGCTAAAATATTTGTATATTTTTAACTATGTTAGTTCATGAGGTGGTGGTGTAGTATTCCTTGCTATTGTAAAGCAGAAATGCCTTAGCAACACAATGGTTTGAGAAAACATTGTGGATGACCCACCCCCCCAACTCTCATGTCAAGGATGTTACATGGTTCTCACTATTTAGGTGAAAAAAATTAATATATTTAGTAGCCAAAGTCCAAGAACATACACATAAAAGTGAGTTTTAGTTTTAACATCTGGATTCTAGCCTTAGCTATTGACAGAGTTGATGCAAGGTACAAGTAACAGAAACAACTTCACTGCTAGAGGCCATGGTTATTGCATGTCAGTACAAAAACTTTTTACTCTACTTTGATTTCCTTCTCTTATTTTGGAGCTGTGGGGATATTTTGTTAGTTCACCACCCTCTGTACTTGAAGCAGGCTCCTGAGATTCATGGGCTCACAATTAATACTGATAACATAATTTATAAAGTTCTTATGACTGAAGAGTAAGAAAACTTGTTGATACAGTCTCCAGTGGGTACATCCCACTGGGACGTATTAGGTAAAACACAGATTCTGGAAGATTTCAGAGCAGGATTTTACAGTAGGACAAGTCTACAGCTTAACAGCAGTGGACCATAAACAACAAGGAAGATGTCCTATCCTTGAAGCTAGAAAAAGATGGAGAATAGCTTCTTTCACCCTAAAATATTAGAAAATTCCTTAAAATACATCCCAGAATCCAGGCTTTTTATCATCTAGGCTGATTTGAGCATATAACAAATTGAATCAGGTTTCCCTTTCCCAATTGGTTTTACATGGAGCAAAAGCTACAAAGGAGCCTAACATTTGATTCATATTATTTAATGAATTGGAATATTTATTTTGGTTCTGGATTACAAAGTAAATGTAAACCAAATCAACTAAGAAAAAAAGCTTTACAAGATGCTTTCCAGGAGTCTTTTATTACCAACAGTCTTACAGTCTTACAGGTACAGTCATTAGGTATCATAAACATTTTGAAAACTTTTAATTAAATCTCAACCCTTTGAACTCGTATTGTTGTGTATCAGTCATTTTTCAAACACCTGTAAAAAGGATTTTGGCCTTTTATGGAAAACATGCATTTAAACTTGTGCCTGAAAGTGGTTATCAGTGGGAGCACTGTGCAGCCAAAGGCGTCAGGTTCTGGCTCCACTGCCCCCAGAGTGAGAGAAAGGCTTTGCCCCAGCTTTCCTGGGAGCAGAGTCTGTCCCTTGGCTACCCTGCTCAGAAGGCTGTCTGCTCTGGCAGCACTGCGCATGGCTGCCACCTTGGGAAGGCACAGGTTACAAGGAGTGACTATAATTAGGGTGTCATGCTGCCTGCAAGGTTTGTCCTTTCGAACTGCTGGGATAAGGAAATGGAAAACACACCTTGGCATAAAGTGCCAGAAAGCTGGGTTCCTGAGAGCAGCCAGTCTGCCCCTGCTGAGTGGAGCTCTGCCAGCATCTGACCCACGTAGTGTCACCAACACAACTAACGGCACATCTCAGCCCCAAGGGAGCTTTGGACTCCCACGGCCACTTCCTTTTCATGGCAAAATTCCTTGGGGGCAGATGTGGCAGCAGTGATCAGGGGTTTCTGCTTGGTCACCACTGAGCCACGAGGCTTGCTGCAGCCCTGAGGCCTCCTGGCACCTGAAGTGGTCTGGAGGCACCATGCAGAGGCATGCAAGGTCGTGCTGGTGCCCATGCTGACTTCAGAGCTGCATTTCTTCTTTACAAGAGCAACGTAACCTCCCAGGGCATCTCTGGGCTCAGCTTTTCTCCAAGTGTGTAAGAGGGAGGTGTCGTTGCAAGGAGACACTTGGGCAGGGGAGGACGAGGATTTGGGTAACATCAGCCCAGCTAAGTAAGCTTCTTTCTGATGTGGGCCCTTTCTCCTCTCCATGGTACACTAAATAGCTGCTCTTGCATGGACCTTGTCCTTGCGCTCACTCTTCACTGAGAGACGATGGAGTTGGCTACCTTCACCTTTTAAGTGTGCCAAGCAGAAAAGCTGCCTCTTCAGGAGATGTCGTCATCTGGCCCATAAAGAGGGCCTGTACAAGTGATTACTTGCATCATGAAAATGGTATTTGTTGAAAATGAACTTGTGAAAACCAGTGTTGCCTCTGTCAAAGTACATGGAGCTCCTCTAGTGTAAAGTCAATGTAACTAAAGTCAAAATCCTCATGTGCCATTGGGTCCTCTGACATTTTTGATCCCTGTTTCTACTGAGTAGTTAATTGACTTATTAATATTCAATATCCACATAAATCCTACAGGATTTCATTTATTCTGCTACAAAATGGGCATTCCTTCAGGTAAATAAAAAAATGCCTAAAAGCTAAATTAGGCCATTAGGGAACCTGGGCATAGGAGAACAGATTAAAGCCCACTTTACGTGCATTTCAATTTGATAGTAAGTGCTCATTATTTTATTACTTTGGTAAATCATATACAAACAGAATAATCAGAAAACAGTTGCATGACACTTATATTCCAAATTCTGTTGCTGAAGTACTTCCTCAGAGACAAAATTGGCTTCTGTAACCAGAATACCACAGTCAGTAGACAGGCAAAAATTTGAAATTCACAGAAGTCGTTTGGAATATAAATCATAACACTATTTCCACATACATTATTTATCCTGCAATTCTCAGTTAAAATTGTTTCTAAAAGTAATAAATATTAATTATTAATAAATAACAAATGTACAGTCAAACTCCCTTTTACAGCAAAATACTTACTTTTTTGTTTTGTTGTTGCTGTCCACACAACACAAAGAAAAACATTTACCTCAAAAGAAGAAACCTAGTTTCTTTCAAACTCTAACTCTGCAGGACTTTACTGAGAAGCAGTTATCACACCAATCCATCCACAAAGGACACAAATATATATCAATTATAATCTTTACATTTTCGTTGAATAAAAAATTTCACTTACTTTGAATGAATATTTGCCTGGGCATGTTTGGTTTTGCCTCACAGAAGAAAAAGGACTGACGGAAAAAGCTGTCAATTGACCTGTATTTTATTTGACCTTCATGATATCTACATGAAATGTAAATCTGCATCTTAATCTCAAAATCTGAAGCTACCTTCCTTTTCTGAGTCATCCGAGCTGTCTCCCACAAAGTGGGGTAGCAGAATGAGTCACACAGCTTTAGCTTCTTTCTTTGGTTTCCATGGCCTGTTCTGTTGTTAAACAAGGTTTAAACACTCTTTATTTATCTTTTCCCCTATATGGTGCTTCTGCTAGAAATGTGTATCTCTGAAATCTTATCCCCCTTACTGAGACAAAGGAAAAAAAGAAGCCCTGCTTTTTCTCAGTGGAAGCATACAAGATGCTTATGTTGGAGGATGCAGAGGAACAGATTAGGGTCTATGATCAAAAAGAGATGAGCCGTAGGGATTGCATAAGTATTTTGCAGTTCCTTCCGCAGAGTTTCTGCTTTAACCCTATCAACCAATTTTCATGTTTATAATTCGGTGGCAGCTCACAATTCTCATTAGTGGTTTATATGCCTATTCGCTTGTGTTTCACAATTCCCTGGCGTTTTCTCTCCCAAGACAGCTTTTCACTCCCTATCCAAGCCTCTGGTTAACTGCAGGCATATTGTATGTTCATATTCTTTTCCACAGGCCTGCCCTCATTCCAGCTGCATCCAGTGCAGATGTGAGCAATTGTCTACAGACATGGTGATGAGTAGAGTAAGTACAGCTAAGCACAGAGCATTTAGTGGGAATTTGCCCATATTGTGACAGCTTTGAGAAAGCATAGATTTGTGGACAGTGCAATCCTAGGCTTGGGCAAAAGACCATGCAAATCAACATATTTTTGACGGTGCACTTAGGTGAATCTGAGTTTGGATTTTATGCAGACATATGTTGAAAATGTCTGGAAGATAAAAAGGGATGTGTGTCTGTTACAGCTTAGACTTTGTTTATGCAAAATTCCTTAATACAAAGGATAGACTTGATATAAAGGATAGACAAAGATAGACTTACTTCAGATAGACATCAGATGCTAAGAACAAGGGCTTGAAATCAGAGTAGAATTTGTAACCTGTTGTCAGAATATTCACAAGTTCCAAATTTCTCCTTTAGAGCTGTGCATTTCCCGGAGCCTGCAATACTCTGCTAAGCTTTCAAACGGAGCATTTGCTACTTACAAATATCTAAACATGCATCAACTTTATTATGAATATATTGTAGCTGGCATCTGGCACTTGATGTGCCAGCAGCAATCACACCGTGGTATAAACTTTATCAATTCTCCTCATCTTACTGCATAGCATGATGCCTGGGGACCATTATGATAAGAAACGTGAGCATATTATTCCACAGAGGAGAAAAAGAATGAATCCAGGACACAGAAAATTTAGTGCTGGCAGGTGACATTTACTAGACTGTTAGTGAATATTTTCTTCCAGTGACAGTGCACATTTTGTCTGCAAATCCTGGTCCCAGGACTACGTAGTCTGTATTGAACATGTGTGGCAGAGAGGTTTCTGACAGAACTGTCATAATCTCCCACTGTGAACTCTGTAGGATGTGAAGTGGAGGGGAGCTACTGTATAAGCTCCTACCCTCACCATCTGTGCAAAGCCCTGTGCAAGGAGGCAGGTAGTAAGGCATGGAAATTGTATCTCCTCCTATGGTCTCCACCCAGGCATGGCCAGTTTGAACATCCTCTTCTTGCATTAGGGAAAGAAACCTGGGAGTCCTCACACTGAGCAAATTCCCATTGAAGTCAGAAGGTAATTCAGTTTTCAAATCACATTTTCTACATTTGAGATTTCATTGCTTATGAAGAATATGAAATAACTGAAAGTTTGGGAACATGATTGTACCTCAATATCCAGTCTATCACTGCCAGCCTCACTGTAAAATTTTATTAACCTAATAATTACTCTAGATCTGCAATAAAATGAATCAGAAGCATGTGGTCCACTTTTGAAAGTTCTTTGTTTAAAGGAATTGAATGCATTTTCACTGCCCATAGAGCACACATTTGCAACACAACTGGAATCCACACTAATAATCAGACAGGACTCAAAATCAATGTAGACAGTCTTGCAGGATATTTAGAGTTTCAGTTCTGACTTCTCAGCTATCCCCTGTGAAAATACCAGAGGATACCATAGTATTGTCTTATCTCAGTGATTTCTATTGAGTCTAGTAAATTTGTTCTTTCAGTAAATTCCCAGTTCTTGAAGTCTTGGTACTGTCACAGCCCAAAGGTGCTACCTAGGACCAAACTGCATCTGATCAAGCTACGTGTAACCTTTGCATCATCAATGGGCATGCTGAGCTGGGCAAATTAGCTGGGCTGACAGAGCAGTTTAAAATAGACACATTTTCCTGGAGGCAGAGTTTCTGAAAGGTAGTCTGGGGAATTTAAGATTTCTGTCAAGTTTTTCATTTTGTGTCTCCTTGCCACCTGTTTCGGTTTCCAAAACATGCAGCTAGGTGGCTGCTGTTATTAAAGCTACAGCTAGGACAATGGTAAAAATTTTAGATGTTTATTTCAGTGTATGTTTAGTGCCTTCATTCATATTCCCATGTCTTGTCACATTTTCCAGGCATATGCTGACAGGATATTTAGGAATCTAAAACAGACATAGGCAACAGGTGGGATTTTTAAAGGCACCTGAGACAGTTAGGCAGCTGGCTCTTACCAAAGTGATATACAACATTCAAAGTAGAAAAGAGGCCTTCTCTTATAGTTAGTGATATCATACCAAAAACTTTCCAGAACATGGCTGTAGGGAGGTGGAAGAATGGGATGACAAATGTTATATATGACAAAAAGGTGGCACCCAAGATATACTTGAAACTGGAACATGGTGAGACATGGCTGCTCTTAATTGAAGTAATTTTGATGGATACTGTTTTGGGGTATAAGATCTCCTCACTTTCCCTTGCAGTTTCCAACCTGATAAAAGGCCAACACAAATTTTAAGAATTCTACTAACCTCAGTGCCATACTAATTTGGGCTGCAATGCAGGAATTAATTTCTTTCCTTTGCTCTCAGCTCCGACTCGGAGCTAGAAAGATCAACTAACAACTATCTGCAGGAAAATTGATCAGAAGCATTTGGTTCACTAATATCTTAGTTTGGCTTCTGAATAACTTGATTACAGAATCAAGTGTATTTTTATTGCAAGGATCACATGATTAGTCTTAGGTGCCTCAATGATTTTTGTTATTAAGATCAATCTAACCAAACTTCCCAAGTTGTAACTTCAACATATTTCAAAGCAGAAGGTATAAGAAATTTCAGAATTTTAATATAATAATCCTACCTGAATGGATTCTAAGTGAATCCTTCTGTCAGTTTGGTTGTAGTTTGACAAATTTTTGAACTTAGCAAATTCTTAAAACCAAATCTAATTTTAAGTACTTGTCTACTTCAGTGTATGCAGGTGCTTAACATAGACTTAACCTGCTGAGCCTTGGCCTTTATGAATCAAGTCTGAAGATTTGATTTCAGATACTGGTGTTGGAGAAGACCTTGGAACACTGAAGGCTAAACCCTGACTGGCACAAAATTTACAGGAACTACGTCTGTTGAATTTGGCTCTTGACAAGCTTCATAAAATAGGAAAATAACTTCATGTAGTGCTTGCATCTGAATAGTACAAACCTTTCTTAAAACATTTCCCAGTACCTAAAGCCAAGTACATTTCCGCCAGAAATGCATCTTTAGCATATGCACATTTTTAAACTTGATATTTAGACAAAAGCAGTGTATTTGCAATACTTATCACTTGTTGAAGGCCAAAGTCAAGTTATGCCTTGGTTGGCATATGCAAATGACATAATTTGCAAAACTGACCACTGAGTCATGATAGTTTGAAGAAAAGATTTTTCAGATATGTCTTTGATCAACCATGTACACCTTGCATTAAACCTTAATAAAGAACTTGCCTAATAGGTATGTAACATCTCATTGGAGACTGGTAGTCAAGGACATCTAGATCTTCACCAAAAGCACAGAACTACTTATAAATAACCTTAGCACTCAAATTAATAAATTAAAATTACAGAATATTATTATANCAGAGAATCACATCAAATCGTTGTTAAAGAAAGATACAAATGTTTTGAGTAGCTTCATATAAGAATTCAAATTACTTCAGAAAGATAAAATGCTTTTGATATCAATGACACTGAATAATGCTTTTAAAAATCATTTTATGTTCAATTTCCAAGTTGGAATACTAGTTGCTGAATTCAGACCCCTTCCATGGTTAACCAGGATAATCTACCTGTAGTCCCAATATTTGTGCTTCTTAGGTAAAATCAGAAATAAGATTCCTAATATTAATTTTCACAAGAAACTGAGACTGCTGAATTCTATTTTTATGCGAACAATCACAATTGGCATTTTTCATCTGGTAAAAACTCATGGCACAGAAGATAGTTCTATATCATTAACAGACTGACTTGAAAAATATAAATATAGACTGTATTTACATACATAATGTGTATATATACACTATTGATATTCACATTAGAGAATCTGAACAATTTTATTGAAATCACTTTTTCAGAAAGCCTTCTGCTGTGACTTCATGTCTACATAAAGCATTGAGACTTTCCAAGCGTACTGTGTGAAATGGGGCTCCTTAAACCAAAAGAAAACATACTGGTGAATATGTGAATATGCTATCTGTTTTAATATACATGTTTTTTCAAAACTGCAATTTCCACCAGTTGTAGCTTGCAAATTACAAAACCTAAAATAGTTATCTGGAGTCAGTGTTTCCTCTCAGCAGGCTGCTGCAGGCAGAGTTCACTCCCAGAAGAAACTATTGGCAAATTATTCTCAAGATGATGATTGATGAGATGACTTATGCTGTCAAAGACACGATCTTTTGTACGAACCTTAAAGAAAAGGATGCAAGAAGATAGATTAAAGAGCAAAATACTTTTTCCCTTAACTTCGTACTAAAATTCTCTAAGAATAAAATGGCACAATTAGTCATGTTTTAGAGAGTGATCTCTCTTCCATCAAAATCAGTGGAAATTTGGCATTTCTGGAGTTTTGCTTCTGTTTTGTCTCCTTTTTCCACTATTATCTCCAAACAGATATTTTGCATGCTACCTATGGGCCAGTCTACTACTATTATGCTTTCTGAATAGGTCTGCTTGAAAGCTTTGTGTAAGTCAGACTGTAAGTCAGATTTTTAGATGAAATTTTCTTCTTCAAGAGACCTGCTTCTTTTAAGTGTTTTCACCTTTTTCATTAGAAAGAGCTGTCCCTCCAGAGATGCAGAACACAACTCTTCTCTGTGCACCTCAGCATCTGTGTGCTTTCCTTAACAAACAACTTCTTCTTAAGGTGCTGGAAAATGCCCTTCCCCAAAAGCGATCCAGCCACGAAATGTGCTTGCCTTGGATTTGCCCTGTGCTGCAGGGTACACCCCTTTGAAACTGAAACACTTCAGGGCAGCGGATGTCATTGTCTAGCTCATTTAGCAGCCCTGTGCACCAGCATCTTGCTAAGTAAATTATTACACCCATGACAAGAGGAAACTGATATTGCAAGGTAAAACGGTCAAAAATCAGGACAGGCCAAAACCTGTTCTATATTACAAAACAATCTTTAATTATTTAAACACATCTTCACAAGACATTTCCTTCCTATGTTTAAAACAAATTAGCCATATATCTTCCATCAGCAGAGGAGAGGTCCTCTCAAGCTAATGTCATGCTGCAGTAAAACATTGTATTGGGATGGCTTGACATGGCCTCAAGCAAAAGCCTGTTAACACTGCTCTGAAATGAGGCACATCATCTGTTTTCCTTGAACTTTTCTCAGAAAGAGAGAACAACTTTTCTTGAAACTTTCCAGAGTCATCTTATGCTGTGGTGGGCATGTCACCACATCAGTCTTCATCACTGAATTCTGGGAAAACTGCTAGAAACTTAGCACAGGGTAAAAAAAGAAACAAACAACTTCCACAAATGAGCTATCTGCTCAGTCTGCATGTAGCTGCATCACTGAAGAAAACGAACAGGCTCTCACGATTTCTGAAACGTACTGCTTTGAAACATCACTTTCTATAATTATTGAAAACTATAATTTCAAAATGAAAAGACATCTTTAAAACAACAATAACTTTCCCTGTCTATATTTATATTAACAAATTTTCAGTCCATTCAACTCAGCTGAGAGTTTTCTCACCATAAGTGGTATGCTCTGCCATCACCAGAATTCAAGCCCTAATTCTAAATCCAGTAAAAATCCTGCAGTCCTCCATTTTAAACATCTGTTACCTCAGCCAGAGATCTTTTTATTTTTGTCAGTGGGACGAGAGCAGAAGCAACTGGACAGTTGGCTCTGCTCTGAAAACACACCCTTAAAAGCTATAAAGTGTCAACCAGGTAATGTGTGAATCAAATGAATTTTCAGGCAGCCTTTGTGTGAATCGTATTTTTTTTACAAACAATCACACTGAGGCTATGCAGAAGAAGTGCAAGTTGCTGGCATGCTGCTGCAGCTGGCCACACACTGGCATTTTATTGACAATTCTCCACTCTGACAAGTCACAAATAGGGCTGCTCAGGGTCTGTGTCAGGATCACAAAAATCATAGACAGCAGCCTAAAGACAGCCACAGAAAGCCATTGTTATCAAGCAATGCCTCCTGAGCAAGGAGCTTCAGAGCCATTTGGGCCACAATGGCAGATCACAAGTAGCCTCAGGGAGGGGGTAGGTGCAGAGAACAAGCAGGTCCCTACTCAAGGATGTCAGCAAATTAGTGCTGCTCAGAGAAGCAGTGCAGAAAAGATGTGGGGGTGTCTGTCCTCCGCCTACAGGAGGTAAACGTCCCAGGAGTCATCACTGGGCCCAAGTATTCCATGCCAGTCATCAGAGCAGCAGAGCTGCCAGAGGGACATAACATCCTTTTACTTGCTGCGTCACATAGCAGCATTTTCCTTGAAGTAGCGTGTAACAGCTATTTGTGGGTTTATGATGAAGGGAGAATTAGGGGGCCCTGCTGCAGGAGTCACAAAGCCACTGGCAAAAGTTCAGCAAAGGAAGCCGCCCCCAGGAGGCATGGGTCCAGTCTCCCAGGCTTGGTGTACCTGTCAAGCCCAGGACTCTGCATTTGGACCCTAAAAACTGCAAACGCGTTCTTTGTCTGCCCTCATGCGGCGAATGCAATTACAACAAGCACCATGGGTATTTCTCATCGCGGCGTTACTGACTCTGCAGGATCGGCATAATGCGGCTGACGGTTACAGTTTTCTCAGCGGGGACAAATGCCAACAGGCCAGCTCCTTTACAGGAGTTTCTGATTTTCTCTGGGGCTTGTCATCTAAAGTTGTCCTTCACAGAGGAAGAGGAATTGCCTGCTCTCAGCTACCAGGAGCCAAGAATAAAACACGTGGTGATGCTTTCATTTTCTCAGATGAGACTAAGCCTCCCAAGAAGCAGGACAGGACAGGGCAGCTGCAGATAACTGGAGCTCCCTTGTCTTCTCCATCCTGCTGCTGGGAGGGTCCCCTTGTCACTAAGGGAGTCCCTGTGCAGCAAGGACATGGAGCACGTTTACACCAGTTCTCTCCTTGTCTTAGGTGCAGGAAAACACAAAGGGCTTCGTCCATACCCTAACTGACAGAGCTGTTATGTGGAAATGACTGAACTTGCAGAGCCACCTGCAGCTTCTCAGCAGGAAGGATAAAGAAGTGGCTTAGCTGCACTTTTGACTAAGACTGTACAGCAGTGGCCAAAGCTTGAACTTTCTGGGAATCAGGTCCCCAAGGCACCCTGCAATGGGCAGAAATCATGCAGTGGGTCTTCTGCTACACATTAGGGAGCGTATTAGAGATGTGATGGCATACTAGAGATATGAATAAGTTGTAAATAGGTTTAAACACATTTAGAGAAAATGTGAAGTGCCAGAAACTTCCTGTGTTACTGAAGAATCAGCACTTACAGTTCCTTCTGGGTCCACCAAAAGAAGATGCTTGGCTTGCCCATTGTGCATGCCTGTCAGCACATAGGAGCCGGGATTTGTGGTACTCTTCCTCACAAGGAAGTCTCCACATTTCTTTAACAGCTGTTCTGCTTCTTTCCTGCTCATCTCTCCTTGATACCATGGCTCTGTACTCAGCTCTTCAGCTACAGTCCAGTCAGATGCTCTGGATAAAAGAGGACTGCTGCCTCCAATGGAGATGGATTTACTCAACACAGACTCAGCCGTTTGGTTCTTGAGGGCATCTTCAAATGGTTCTGCTTGTGGAAATAGGAACAAAGGCAAAATCATTCATAGGTAAATCATGTTACAAAATGGTGACATTCCACTCATTTTTGAAAGGATTTATTTTGTGTTATAGCCACTTCCTTTTGTCTTTATGAAAAAAATGAGGGAAGATACACTACTAGGCCTACTGATTTATGGATTATGTTAAGAGTCGAATATGTTAAAAATCTATGTTTTACGCAGAACGATGCTGATAATAACCAGAGCAAACCTTGGCAAGAGCTTTTGAAAGGTAGTGATTTTGTTTCAGTAATGGCTATTGTCAACAGTTGCATTTATATGCCCTGATAATGGGCAGAGCTCTCCCTTTGTCTTGCCACGTGCACCAGAGTTTCATTTCAAATAAATTGCTTAACATGGGTACTCAGTGTCATTATACTCGTATTTGGTCTCTCTTCAAGCAACATACACATTTAAAAATTATCCATTTCTTCAGCCCAGTATGTCTAGAAGGGATCAGTTGCCTGTATCAGTCAGCCTACCCCTAGACTCCACCTAGGAAAGGGACTTTGTAACATAGACACAATCTAAAACCTTTACCATGATTTACCTAGCTGAAATTAGCCTCAGGGAAGCAACTTTTAAACCTCAGCTAAACCCTGAACTCAGTGTTACTTTCTGTAGAGTGAAATGAAAAGATGTGTCATTACAGGTCCCAACAGTCTCACAGAAATAGTAAATGGGTCAGTGCATGCCTCATCATATGCTGTACTGACCTATCAGAAGCTATTTTCCTTTGCAAGATCTTCATCTGGCCAACTAGCACATATTAAAAAGATATATTGTTCTGTGCCTGTTAGACTTGCTAAATGACATCTGCAGAGCAATACCATGTAGCAATTCACCAGCTCTAAACCAAACGCCCGCATGTGAGGAGTATGTAGTTATGTTTGCATGGGGCTACAGAGAGGTTAATTCATCTCAGAGAAACAGGGTAAATACTGTGCTGTCACAGCTTGTTGATACTCAAGATAATTCTCAAAACCAGCTCACGTATGTCTTCACTACATTGCAGTCTGCACAAAGCCCAACACATGTTTAGCTTGACAAACAACTCACTTCGGGCTAGTTGACACATTTTTTAATACTACTTAGAATCATAGAATCATAGAATCGCTGAGGTTGGAAGGGACCTTTAAGATCATCAAGTCCAACCATTAACCTACCCTGACAAAAGCCACTTCTAAACCATGTCCCTAAGTCCCCCATCTATCCTTTTTTTAAACACCTCCAGGGATGGTGGATCCCCCACCTTCCTGGGCAGCCTATTCCAATGTTTAATAACCCTTTCAGTGAAAAAATGTTTCCTAATAGCCAATCTAAACCTCCCCTGACATAACTTGAACCCCTTTCCTCTTGTCCTATCACCTGTCACCAAGGAGAAGAGGTCAGCCCCCATCTCTCTACAACCTCCTTTCAGGTAGTTGTAGAGGGTGATAAGGTCTCCCCTCAGCCTCCTCTTCTCCAGGCTGAACAGCCCCAGCTCCCTCAGTCGTTCCTCATAAGGTTTGTCCTCCAGACCCCTCACCAGCTTTGTAGCCCTCCTCTGGACGTGCTCCAGCACTTTTCCCTGATGATCCAATAGTTAATAAAGATTAATGAAGGCTGGAAGACAGAAGACGAGAAATCAGTTTTCCTGATTTTTAGGAAGAGAATGTGTATAAAACACAGGTAAGCATGTGCACATTTTAAAGGCACAGCATACTATAAATCAAGGTTAACACCCCCGATTTCAGACAGCAAAATTTTCTCATTTCAGATTTATATTCACAGATCAACTTTCTTCCCTCACCCTTTCTTTTAATCCAAAATCTCCTAAGCTGTGGAAATACAGCTGTATCTGAGCAAAACCATGCCAGAAAGACAGTTTTATGTATACTGAGATAACAGAAATGTAGATACAATATTTTACAAATAGCATTTGTGCACCAACCACTTTGTCTCACTGCCTTTTAATTATGTGAACTGAATTAAAAAAATTGTGTGTCAGCAATTGATTGGAGGTAGGAAGAATAAAAAGCAAAAAACAAAGAAAGTTTTATGTACTTCAAACTGCTTTCCCTAATTTCCTGTTAAGTATCTCTTCAAGGCTGAGAACAATGTGTATCAGTAGCACCAACACCAAATTATGGCTGATGATTAAACCATTGTTTTATGGCTTCTGTTTTATGATTCTGATTTTGGAAAAGCTGACTTCAAAGTTGGAACAGATAACTAGATAGGACAGTAGGCCTATCCAGAGCAAGGAATAACATAGCCTTTTAATTTTCCTCCCAGCTTCCTTGTTGCACAAAGTTTTTGCAGTATGCGTTGTCTTCCTAGTAACATATTCATAGGACAGGCTAGAGCTAATTTTCCAGCCATTCATTCCTTCACTTTGCTGCATGACAAGCCTCCTGGTGTATTTTCCTTCTGACATGGTAATGTTAAGGACAAAGTAGACTGCAACTCAGCTTAACTCAGATGTAATACAAACTAGCTTCAGATCTTCAGCCATTCTTATTTTAACTTGGTCAGATATGGAACCACCATATGCAACCACTAAAATTCACCATAACTCCACCAGGAATAATAACATTTTGAGAATTTTAAAATTCTTTTTATACAGAACTAATACATAAACATATTGGTTTGCTTGTTAGAATGGGAGTGAATAGGAAGTGAACTCACTCATGTCAAACAGATCTTTTCCTGGGCTGCTCTTTTTGGTCTCATCTGCTGTTCCACTGATGGTGCTTTCAGCGTCTGCCTGAAGTGCCAATAGAGCTTCTATATTTATATGCTGGGTGTTCACGTACGTTGGCATCTCTGCTGTTGTGGTCACTTGTGATTTCCCTTCTATCATACTACAAATATCCAGAGATCCTAGAAAATTCAAGACTTTTTTTCTTCTTTTTGGTATTTGAGAGAACAGGGTTGTTATAATGACCAAATAACATCACACCCCATCACCAGAGGTTTAAAATTCCCTGGAATGGGAGATGTAAAGTCAATAACTGCAGGATTTAGTAGAAAGGAAAGTTGATGAATGCATTCAGAACTGTGTTTCAATGAGGGGGTGGGTGGGTGTGTGTGTGTGTGTGTGCTATTATTCAGGACAAAAGGAAAATTTTATAAATAAAGACTGTCAGTTTCAAAATTGATTTTCAGTTGGGAAGTTGTGAGAGAAGGAAATGGAATTTCCTGCGCAGATTAATAACAGATAACATATTCTCGCACTTGAAAAGAAAGTGTTCCCAGAAACACAGTAAAGCTGGCACATAAAGGTGGAAGGGGTGAAATTTCATGCATATGTGATTTGCTTAAAATTCATAGACAACAAAAAGAACATTATGCAATATTTGTAATTTGGGGAGCGGAGATCATGTGCAAACTCATGCATTGTTCCACATTTTAAAAAAAGTTCTGACTTTAGGCTCTTCCTTTGGAAACTCCATCTTCCCTAGCCTAGTGGGTCAGATTTTCTGAACAGACCGTGCAGCTTTTCTTTAAATACTATATTAAGATATGGCAAGCTAGATAGCTGAAAGTTTGAGACAACTCTATTTATGAACTACTCCGCAAAAGATAAAATTTTATGAAGGTTTGCGTTTAATAATTTATCCAGAGGTAATTACCAAATACTTTTCACTGATTCACTGACATCAATGCTAAGATTCAGACAAAGGGCATCTATCAGCAAAGTGTCGTTCATTGCTTAAGACTTTGAGGCATCAGACTTTCACATGCTTTGCCTACCCAAGACCGCCTGTAATATTACAGGCAAAACTAGCAACACTCACCTTGCTTAACAGGCCCATGATGCCAGTCTTCATTGAATTTGTCTCTTAAGTGACGACTCTGGTAATAGACTTGCTCTCCCACTCCTGCTGCAGACTAGAATGGATGCATGTGCACAGAAATTATCAATTACCTTTAAAATGCTCAGATATCTTATGAGTGGCTCCGACAATTTCCTTGGTTGTATTCTGTGTACTCCCACTTTCGTTTCCAATTCATCATGGTGTCAGAGTATGTATCTCACAAATGCATTTGTGTAGGAGTAAAATATTACTGGTGACCTTCATGTAAACTTCCCTGCTTCTGCTTCCTGCTTTTATTAACCCTCACCATCCCAAATGATGTATCATCTCCTCCACGAGATTTGCCATCACATAGCAAGCCCTGACAAACCATGTCTGGGAAAAGTGTTCCACAGAAACACACCTGGGACCAGAAGACGCTCCCAGCACCTTCCAAAGCCTGAGCTGAAAGACTCACGTTGGTACCATGGAATGCACTCGCGTACTGAAGGGAAGATGATGTCTACAGACAAGGCCCCTCTGGATTTAAGCAGAGTTGTGCTGGATCTGAAAACTACTCTTAGGTGGCTATGTCGATACTGCAGTCAAACTTGCACAGCAATGCTGTAGAAATATGCAAGCTGACCTCAGTTCAACGTGAGGTGGAGAACCTACCTAGGAACCTGGCTGAATACTGATGGCTACTGCATTATTAACATAATGAATGGTTGATAATGACTGCACTAGATTCTCCATCAAATCTTTCCCAGTTCGTGTGCACTATTTGATGCTCTCTGAAGCAGACATGGTTTCTACAAACGTAGTAACACTCAGTGGATTTCTGTTCCTTGAACGTGTATAATAACACTATGAGGAGCTCACCTCCTTTTGTTTCTTCTGAACCTGCCTTATTTATTGCCCCCTAGATCTTCAGTGCCCATTCAATAGGAAGCTGGCCACACATGAATGGCCAGCTACAGTCCCAATGTATCAATTTTAAAATACACATTTTTTAAAAATTTTGGATCCATCAGCAGGAGGGCAGACATGCAGCTGCACTGACCTGAGCTGTATCTGCAGCACTGGGAAGTCTTGTTTTGAGCCTGACATCAACGAAGCCACCAGGGGGGGGCATTTTATTTGGGATGTTGTTGTAATAGGGATGTTCTCTTGTCTCATTATCTTCCTCTATCCATGGCTCATCAAAACTCTGCGCTCTGTAAGAAAGTGAATGCTTTATTTTGCCCTGTGCTTGCAAAGGACTTACAGACTTAACAGCATGTTTAGACTGCCTGTCAGGGAATCACTATTGTACATTATTTTGAAAATTTAACTCCCATTATAAGTCAGGAAGCGATGATGGATCATGTAGCAGACCCCCTCTGTTTAGACAAACTTGCTCCAAACCTCCTTTGCAATGGATTAAATCCTTTATGCTGAGTAAAGGATGTTTTTACTTAGCTTCTAAGACCACTATAAACTGCATTAACAAACAATTTTATTTAACCTTACAGTAGCATTTTTAATATTATTATTTAATTGATTGACTAAGCCCTAAAACTTTGTCTTTAATTATGGTTGCTATATCACCAGTATGTATCTGGAAGAACTTCCCAAAGTCAAGAGATCAGATCCATGGTTTCAGTCTATGTTTAACAGTCATTTACAGAAGTCTAAAGTGCGTACAGAATGCTTCTTATAGCATCTTATATTTACCATACACTCATTTTACTCTGATATAAGAGATTATCCAGGGCACCAGCTCACTGGGATTTATACTAATGTCAGCAAGCATATAGCAATCCATGTTCAGAAACACAGCTCACCAGAATGTTCTATCCCAGCCTTTTAAACATACACAAGCAAACAGCGTTTTTATCCTCCAGAGAACAATGCAGTCAAAGCCTGTGTAAAATACATCATATTTCTAAAAACTTCACCCTGGCTAATATCAGAAATAGTGAAACGTCACTAGTCATTTTGGAAGCCCAGCAACTCTAGCTTACTTCATCTAAATTGACAGAGCTGCTATGAGAGTAACAACAATGAGGAAATGCCACAAATAACATTCATTCTTGGCCATCCAACTCTGCCTACTAACTACAACAGAAAATGCATGATCATTTCAAAAAGTTAACTGTGAAATCCATATTTAGCCCATTCTTTTAAAATGACTGTGTACCTTTCACATTCATTAGGCAAGTCCTGCTTTGCTAATTTGGGAGAAATCTCCTTTTGAAGTATCTAAATCCTATCCATCTCCAGCAACTTTGTCCATGGCACGTTTTATCAAGTAAACACAAAGCTAAAGAAGATCCTTTAGCAGTCTTCTGCAATCATACTCACCTATCATGGAAAGTAGGTATCTTAGACGGGCATCGCAAGTATTGCTTGAATCGAAGTTCAAACGCCTGCCCTATGGTGCTGATGACATCCTGAGCCAGGCCATCACAGCATTCCAGAATATGACAAGCTAAATGAAAAAGATTTGACACATGCACATGCAAACAATTATTTATGTTATGGTGGGATGCACTAATCTATAACAAAACACCCACATGTCAGGCATAGTTGCCCTATTCATGGCGTGCACATATCAATAAAACCCAAATCTGGCAAAGACAATTTCAGGCAATGTGGTCTTTTTAAAGGTTGAATAAAATTGCTCTAGTGTGTAGCTGCAATACGCAAGACGACAAATCAGTTCCACAATCTTAACAAATCTATAAAGACAGGAAATCTCATAAAATTTCACTTGTTATTATCTGAATGCAATAGATTATATGAGAATTCTGAGTTTTATGTTGAAATTATAAAAATATTACTAGATGGTAACAACAACAAAAAAAAGCTCTCTTTGCTTTCCTCAACTTTATCCCTACTTCAGTTTTACGTCTAATCACCCCAAGTTTGCAAGCTGTTCAATTCCTTTGAGTTTCCAGAATTTCCCAAATTTCAGGCTGAGGGAGGAGCAGTAACTAGGATCCTTCCTAGATGCCAGGCCCTCATTTGATTCCAGTAATACAGAGGCTGGTGCCTTTTCCTGCTTGTCTGTATGGAGGTGCTCCCAGCAAGCTGGAGGATCACTGGGGAACATAAAACCAGGACCCCAGTTAAATCCAGCAGTCCCCCACGTACCACCTCTCTGAACCCACAGTTGATAGAGGCACTAAGGAGGGAAGCTGGCAACACAAGCTCTCTGCCTATAGGAGACCAAAAAACCTTTATCAGCTTTATCTGAGCAGCCAAATCCACCCTTGTTTTAAATTGGAGGTATCATCTTATGTGACAACATACACAGGCAAACTCGTGAAGATTTAACCTAACACTGCAGGAACATAGATGGATGTTAAGACCTGGAAGCTAAAGATCTGAATGAACAACATCTGAGTGATATTTAGAAAAGCCCAGGCAAGTTAGTTTTCCATACTTAGTGCTGGACAAGCACATGGTCTATTGGCTAGAGCCTGGATTGGATTTGAAACTCTGGTTCTTTTCCAAGCCCTCTGGCAGTACAGTGGGTCCTTGTTCAAAGTTACTAATTTCTGTCACCCCTGACTGCTTTAATAACCCAAATATAAATTCTTCAGCTGAAAAACTGCATTTTAGCACATGCCTAGTGTCCAGCTCAGTGGAATCAAGTGCTTTGAATGTCGATGTCCTACAAATGAGGATTGGTCATGACATTTGTGTGACATAATTTTGGTTAAAGCAATATAGGGAGACTCAGGAGGTTTAACAATGACTTTTCAGAGGCTGGTCTGCTGGACAGACTTCTGAAGAGGCCAGAATAAAGGGCCAAGAAGCCCCCAGTTATGCAGGTGTAGGATGATGAGGGCACCAAGCTATCTCTCCCTCAGCAGCAGCAGTACCTCATGCAGCATGAGGTGACACCATTCACAGCACTGCCCTGTTAAACAGATCCAGTGATGCTCTCTTCTTACCTTATAGCATCTGCTGACCAGCAGGCTGAGGCAATGCCTGATTCAGGGGAAATGTACTTAGCTGCATGTTGAAGTGGATTCAGCAGCCAAAACCAGGACTTCCATGTGTTCAAAGACAGAGGTAGACATCGCTGGCTAGCAGGAGGATATTTGCTGTTTACCCCCTCTGCACTACTGCTGGGGCCAGTGAACAATCATCCACCAGAGAAGGTGAAGACTTACCTCCATGAATGTGGACTGAAGGTGGTTAGGCTAAACAAAGCTACAATTTTTGCACTCTACAACTAGAGTGGGGATTTAAAGGGGCTACATTGCTCACTGCTAAACCTGTCTGGAGCTGAAACGAAGCATGAATCATTAAGGAATTTTGGTACGTGACATAATGAGTAACCTGTTTCCTCGGATACATGAATGGACTTTCAGCAGGTAGGAGATGTGCTTCTTGTAAAAGGATGAGAAGGTTTAGCTCGCACACAGATGATTTCTTCTGAATGTTACAGTGAAAGTCAGCCTTTCGTTTGCTAGATCCAGAATATAAAGCCTGAAGAGATCTTTTCCATCCTTGGGCAGAAATGAGTTTAATATGCAAGTGAAAGCTGTACTACAGCATTGGTGCTAGTGTCAATAACAGCAGCAGTACCATTGTCACTAGATACAGAAGTAATTTCAAACTCACTTCTGAAGTAATTTGCAGATAACACAAAGGCTGACGGAATAGATACTGATGGTGAAAGAGGGCAATCCAGACCCCTTGGTAAACAAGACCTTTTAAAAAAGTGTATTTTAATACTGGTCACATACAAAGTCACTGATCTGCAAATCACTGATGTACACACATGATTGGGGAAAGCTCCCATAGAAAGCTGTAATGCAGAAGGCTTAAAGATCTCAATGTGAAAGAATTTCACATGAGATAACAGTGTTTCACTCCAGCAAAACGGGCTTATGAGAAACAGGCTAATGATGACCACAAAAGAAAGTAAGAATAGGAAGATGCACACTCTGTTACAGTTTGCAAACATTAATACTAGATTACTGCCAACAATAACTGGCATCATCTGCATTTTTAAAACAATGAAGAAAAATGAAAGAAGGAGGAACAGAAATTATCTGAAGGATGGAGGATGTGCACTGATGCTGGAGATCTACAGAGTTCACTCTGTCAAATTTTCCTTAAGAAAACTGAGAAATTACTTGAACTAAATACACCACAGGAAGACAATACCAGATGCTTACGTGAAGCCATGATCTAAGGATAGACTAGCTCAACAATGAGCAGTGATGGAAAGCTAAGGCTAGACACATTCAGCTTAGATATAAGGAACATAGTCCATGAAACATTTTTAATATAAAATACTCTCACACAGGAATAGAAAACAGAGCACAGGTCTTCCAACCCCTAAAGTCCAAACGTCCAGTCTGTGTTGCTGGTCCACTACATTGCCGCTGAGATCTCTCAGTACAACTAGATCAGTTTCCAGTTTAGCAGAAGGGTACTGCTAAAGCAGACAGGGTGGAGAACAGCTCTGCACCATACAGCCTGCAATCTGATGCCGGAGCCTTTCTAATGAGGGACACATCATGCTGGAACATAAAGCATGGTAAAGAACTAGACTATCTCCCTCCCTCCCTTTATCCATAAGTTTTCTAGGTGTTTCACTAATATTCAGCATGTTAGTGTGCTTAGTATTAAATAATACTTGCACAATACTAACACTCTCAAGTCTGGACATCTCTGCACGTGGACACAATTGATTGTTGAGGTATGCAAAATCACTAAAGGTGACAAAATATGGAAGTTACTGAATTAGTTGCGCCCATGGTAAGGTGGCAGCTTAGGGTTTGCAGGGTTGGCATTTCGGAGTTAAAGTGCTTGAATTCTGCAGAAATCCTGTTGGAAGGACATGAGTCTTTTTTTTGGAGCCAGTCTTTTTTTCTTTATGAGTCTATGAATAATAAATAGATTCTCAGATACATTATACAATACTTTGTATCTAGCATTAAGACCTAGTGATGCTTTCTGCACTACAAGCAGGAATGTTTTCTGTACTTATTATTTCAGAATGTAATTCTGTACTTACTTTTCAGAATGTAATTTACACTTTTTATAATTTACTTTTATTTTTGAGAATCTGAACTGGATCTTAGTCTTTAAAGACAATGAATAAGATGTGCTCTCTTCCTGACCGATTGCTCATAAAGCAATATAACCTTGAATAAAACTTCACTAAGAAAGAGGGCTACAACCTCCAGCAAGCTGACTCAAAAACTCACTATTTGGTAAAGAGTTTGATTCTGCCAGGAAGAATTAGGCAAATACTGAGAAGACCTAAGAGATTCAGCAGCCTCATCAGAAGGCTTAGTCAGAAGACTGCTACTGCTTAGTTCGTGCATAGTGATTGGGTGTAGGTGAGAGTTAACTGTTGCCTGGAGGCTCACACAGCCAAGTACGGCAAGTGTTTGATTTAACACATAAAGAGAATCCGAATGATATTTGAAGATGAACTACAGGCAATACCTGTTCCAAGTTTGAGAATCAACTTGCGCATGGCTGTTCCTTATTGCTACACAATCTTTCCATGATTCTGTCAAAGGCAATCTTTTTATTGGGCTGTATTTATTTTTTTCTGGGGAAGAAAAAAAAATTGACTGAATTATACCATGAATAATTCATGTTTCTCAGAGGAAAAAAGATGCCAAATAGATATTTGTAACTTACCTCTCCTATTAACAGGATCCTTAGCCACATATGCAACATAGTCAGTTGTATCCTGTCAAAAAATGAAGATATATACAATGAGTGCAAAAAATCTTTGCATTGATCATAGCAAAAGATCACAGTCCAGAGGGAGCGTATTCCTGTGGGTAGACCCTCAAATATCTTGTTTTGCTCTACAGTTATATGCTGCTTAAACACCATAAAAACATTTATAGGTTTTGGTACTGATCCCACCACTTTACTTTCTCCAGAGTGTGACCTGTTTCAGCAGAACCTAAAAATCTCTTCCAAGGCCTTTAAAATTCAATTAAACAAAAATAGTAGAATTTGGATCAGGCCTCATTTAGAAGGGAGTAGGATTATAAGTCCCCAGCTTCAAACTACCCAGAGATTTTGGTTCAGAACATGAATAATCAACTGATTCAGTGGCAGAAAGAGTGGGAGTAACAACCCTGCTCCCCAGAAATACTGAGCAATGATGCTTATTCATGTGTAACAAGCAAGTGTGTTTACTTTACTAACTACCGTGTCATATGGCACAGAGGTGATCAGCTACTGCTTGACTGTGACAAGCAGTCTCCCAGGACACTCTCCCCCAGCCCATGGGCTGCTGCCACATATAAGGCAGATTTTTTGGCAAAAGCAGGCTGACATCTTCTTTGGGGATTTTTTTTTTTTTTTGCTCTCCTGACACCCTCATGCTCCTGTGCACAAGTAGCACAGACTTTTATCATTGTGCAGATGAAACAGAAAGGCCAGTGCTTCAGGAAATGTGAGGCCCGCTGGCACATCCAGAAAATGCCATATAACCTTGGATGTGATCAGAAAGTCCTGATTAGATCCAATATTTCCTGAAATGCCTGGCTAGTCAGGTATAGCTAAACATTATTGAGGAATATATAGGATACACTACAGCAGGCTGCATAATTGCACCCCCAGCCTTTTCAGGGGACTGATCCAAGACCATTGACAATTATGTCAAGATCTAATGTCATAACAAATATCAACCTTCAGTTAAAAGATAGACTTCTTTAGTCTAGCTTTCTCCAGTGCAAGCACACACCAGCACCACCACCCACTCAAAACAAATCACTGTGCTGCACGTATATACGACTTCCTTCCTAAGGAGAGGGCAAGGGAAAGGATGAAGCACATTCATGGTTCTGGTGACAGATGTGTGGCCACATCACTTAATGCATTATTGGAAGGCAGTCAGACACAGCAGTAATGAGGTTGGTCTGTAAAAAAAAAAGAGCAGAGAAAAATAGCCCTAGCATTTTGTCCAGTAATTTCTTAAGTACACATTGACTGGGCAATGACTGGAGTGGAAGTAATCATGCATATCAACAAGTAAGCAGTTGAGAAAGGTTGCTATGTCTATGTAGCAAATAAATGAGAGTTGTCCCACAGTCGTCCATACTGTTTAGTGGTTGCTACTCTCCCTTGCCTGGCTGTGCTGGTTTCCCACATTATGCCCTGAAATTCTCTGAGGGACCAGCACATGCTGGGCATTGATTCCAAGAGGCCACTGGGAGCGAAGAAAGTGAATGTGTGTATGCAAATTGCACCATGCCATTTAGTTTTGTGGACAGAAAACAGGCCACAGATAATTTTATTTATTAGTACAGACATAGCTAATGGTTACGCTTATTCCTGAGTAAATCATAGATCTCGTAGCTAGTATGGGTGTGAGAGACTGGAACGACCTACTCTTTATTTCACCTAAAACTCTCAGATTCAAGCTGACTATGATAAACTATTAAGGGCCTAAGGCAGGCATATTTCACAGTGGGTAAATTAGAAGACTCCCATCAAATGGCTATATAGGGCTGGGCTGATGCAGCAAAGTGGTCCCTGACATTCAAGGACTGTAGACAACCATGAATAAGCTATAATTTTCACTTCAAAGAAATTGCATTGCAGTGTTAAAATTTGGAGGCAGGGCTGAAACTGAAAAACTACTGCCTTCAAGGAGCTCTGAGAGACCAGCCTTATTAGGTCTCATGAGATCCACCTCTCTGAAATTTCATCAGGCATCTCCAAAAACAGAGGCCTTGTCTAGCAGCTTGGAAACAGCCACCTGAAATGACTATGGATGAAAAATACTTAGTGTATCAGAATGCTAAAGAAGATCCAGAACGCAGTCTTGGAAGTGAACTACATGAAATCATGTGTAAGAGGTTTTGGTGGAGAGATTTTTAAGCTCCCATGTACTGACACAGCCAGAAACTGTCTGACTCATTGCAAAGGGGAATATTGCAAAAACGTACACGGTACTCAAGCTGTTCTCCAAGACTGTGGAACATTTCTCCAGTGAATGTATTTGGAATGATGAAGGTAATTAACACTTAGGGAGTGGGAGGAAAGTTGTAAAGCTAATTGCTGTCATGAATGTGTGGCAGATATCCAGAGCAGAAAAGTGGATGCAGTGAGGAGTGGGGGCAGCCTCGCTTCCAAATAAACCAAACTTCAAAACTCGAAATAAAGGAAGTATTTCCTGAAGCAACATGGGCACAGATCTGTGTTGCTTGTTCAGCATGGCTTTTCTCCATCCATTTTAAACCTCTTATGAGGAGATGAGCTTGTGGGCTGGAGTTCAACTGTGTTTAAGAGATATGGTTTGGTGGTGTCAGTCCTCCACCAAGTGGAGAGCATTAAGGGTTTGTCCTAGTTCCAGCGGGGATAGGGTTAATTTTCCCTGGTATTCCATGCCATGTGAGCCATGCCCACCCTGAGCTGCCGCGGGGGGGGCAGGAAGTCGGGGCTTGGAGCGGGCTGGGGCGGTTCCATAATCCTGTGTGTATATTCCTCTGTCTGTGTGATTGTTGTTGTTTCCTTGTTCCCTTTGCTGTTCTGTTAAACTGCCTTTGTCTCAACCCAAGAGTCTTGCCTTTTATTCTTCCGATTCTTCCCATATTGGGAAGACCCACGCGAGCGGCACGTGGTTCTTTGTTGCTGTCTGAGGCCAAACCGCGACAAGGCTGATGATAGTTATGTCTGGATGAGCCTCAGATGGTTTAATAAAGCTGTGACTTAAATCACATCCTTGCATATTGTCTTCTTGCTTGTGCACACAGGACAAAGGAACAACCTGCGTTATGAACAAGCTCTTGATTTAAAGTTGTACCACATACTAGCCCACTGAGACAAGCCTGCAGAGTATCATTAGATACTCATACCTACCCTTTCCACCACCAGAATGAGATCACCATGCAGTGGTCTTACTGTGAACACAACTTTACAAATTCACTGTCTCTGGTAGGCTCCCTTACAAGACATAATTTGATTTCTCTGGTAGCTCACTGACTCAGTAGCATGATTTTCCTCTCTCTCTAAAACATTTGGAGGAGCTTGTTTACTCCAAATCCAATCTCTACTGCTTCTTCTCTTGTCTTCCCTGGTAAATCATTCTATCAGTGGGCAGTGTGTAATGGTGTTTCCAGGACTCAGCATTTGGGATGGCAGATGGGGAGCGAAGAATCTTCTTACGGAGGCAGGGAACTGTGCTAATCATTCCTCTGCCCACTTCAGGAATTGTTCATTTACAGCATCCATTGCAATCTGTTGTATTTCAAAGCTGCTGTTGATCCATTTTTTGGTCCTCAAATTATTATGATACAGTGTCAATTTTTCCTTCTGGAACTGAACTGAGCTCAGCAGAGCTATACTAAGAATGAAGTTTGCCCTTACGTTTTCTGAGGATAGTAAAATGAACAGAGAAAGTGCCAACGATCTTCAACTTAGCAGCGTTGAGCTGAGAGGATTAACTAAAAAGCAGGCTAGATATTACCTTATCTGTAGTACATGACTGATAAATGACAGATAATCATATGACGGAGGAAGAGACAGACTCATTCCATTAACCTAGGTTTAAAAGCTTTCAAACTTCTAAGGTAAGAGTTGAGTAATGTCTCTGTTTTATAACTCTCCCATTGCCTCCTGGGTGACAAATACTTTTTAAGCACTTTTAATATGCCTTTAGATGGACTGCTTATAAAAACAGGGAAAAACGCAATAAGCAAAAGTCTGCCCTTTGATCCAAATGAACTAAAAGTGTAGGTGTATCTGAAAGCTCTGCAAAACTAGAATGTAAGATCTGGGCTTTTTCTGGGAGCCTGTCTTCAAGCTGCATGGGTGTGGTGAATATACACAAAGGCAGTATTTAGCACAGTTCTCTCAATGTACACTTAAAGATGAGAAAAAAAAAAACGTATACATTGCTATAAATATAACTGCAACACAGTCTATTACTGTAAAAAGTACAAAATAAAAAACAGTCAGGACAAAATTTCACACAATACTCATGTGACTATACTACATTACTCTGAAAAACAGAGACCTGCTTATCAGTTGTCATATGAATGCTCACAGCCCTTTGATACTTTTCAATTCAGTCATTCAAAGAGGAGGATTTATGACTACTTGTCAGTTGTTTCCCTCAAAAAGAGTTTGATGGCAGCAATCAAGAATAATTTATGAAACAGGAAACAGGAGCTATTGTGGTTATATTTTTCTTTCAGTAAGCTATGCAATAAATTTTGTCACACAGTCCTCATAAAGCAATATCTACATGGTAGAAAGCTTTGAAGAAATGCTTACCGGATCTCCTCCAGATGCAAAGGAAATAGATTGCATATGGTGATTTGCTATGATCTGTACGGATCAGAAAGAGTAAGTGTGAGTCAGTAGGTTTTCTTACAGATTAGCGTTTTAATTTCTTTTTTGGCTTTTATGGGGTGAAAATACAAAACCAAGATCAAAATGACTTCTGCATTTCACCTACAAGGAATGCAAAGAGTAGCATGATAATATAAACTCACTTAAGGATGAATGTATCTATTCTCCTGTTCTTTAAAACCTAGCAGGACACAGCAAAATTGTAAATGTGCTCAAAACTCCAGTAAATCATTTAGATCTGTCATCCAGTATCATAGAATCATAGAATTGTTAGGGTTGGAAGCGACATTAAAGATCAGCTAGTTCCAACCCCCCTGCCGTGGGCAGGGACACCTCCCATTAGATCAGGTTGCTCAGAGCCCCATCCAGCCTGGCCTTAAAAACTTCCAGGGATGGGGCTTCCACCACCTCTCTGGGCAACCTGTTCCAGTGTCTCACCACCCTCATGATAAAGAATTTCTTTCTAATGCCCAGTCTTAATCGTCCCATCTCTAGTTTTAATCCATTCCTCCTAGTCCTACCATTACCTGACATCTAAAAAAGTCCCTCACCAGCTTTCTTGGAGAAATTTTAATTAATTTTTATTTTAAGATCTTTGGAGAAATTTTAATCTGCTAAAGCTCACTTTATTTATTACAGATAGTGACGAATGGAGCAAGGGGTCCTATTCATCAAAATACTTTTCTGCTGATGATGCTATGGTGAAATCAATGAAATCATGTCAAACTGCACACCAGCTAAGATTCTAACATTGTTTCCAATATCTATGGTGTCATTTTATGTTTCAAACACCAACGTGTTTGCAATATGCAAACAGAATTTTGAATCTAGCTGCAATGTAGCATTGTGGACAAAATCTCAGGCACACTCCAGGGCATTTGAAATTCAATTTGCTTACTTGCTGTTTGAACTAATGTGGTATTTCTCTGAGAAGAGACAAATTGCCATGAACCTCTAATACAAAGAGAACAGCTCTGCTCCCTTGTTATTCTGAGATTTGACTTATGAAATATTTTAATAAAAAATCATGTAACAATCAAGAAAGAAAAGGTCATTTTAAAGAATCACAGAGTGATAGGGGTTGGAAGGGACCTCTGGAGATCATCTAGTTCAACCCCCCTGACAGAGCAGGGTCACCTAGAGCAGGTTGCACAGGAACCCGTCCAGGTGGGTTTTGAATGTCTCCAGAGACTGAGACTCCATGACCTCTCTAGGCAGCCTGTTCCAGTGCTCTGCCACCCTCAAAGTCCCTCCTCATGTTTAGATGGAACTTCCTATGTTCAAGTTTGCTCCCGTTACCTCTTGTCCCATCACTGGGGACCACTGAAAAGAGCCTTGCCCCGTCCTTTAAGTATTTTTAAGGGTTGATAAGATCACCCCTCAGTTGTCTTTTTTCCAGACTGAACAGACCCAAGTCCCTCAGTCTTTCTTCATAAGAGAAGTGTTCCAGTCCCCTAATCATCTT
>VXBH01004544.1:17958-74139 GCA_013400035.1 Rynchops niger | reverse complement strand
AACTTGCTGAGGGTGCACTCTATCCCCTCATCCAGGTCATTGATGAATATATTGAAGAGGGCTGGACCCAGTACTGACCCCTGGGGAACATCACTTGTCACTGACCTCCAACTAGACTCTGTGCCCCTAGTCATGACCCTCTGAGCTCTATCTTTCAGCCAGTTTTGAATCCACCACACTATCCATTCATCTCACGCACACTTCCTAAGCTTCCCTATGAAGATGCTGTGGAGGACTGTGTTGAAAGCCTTGCTGAAGTCAAGGTAGACAACATCTGCTGCCCTCCCCCCATTTATCTGTTCAGTCATTCCACCGTAGAAGGCTGTCAGACTAGTCAGACATGATTTCCCCTTGGTGAATCCGTGTTGACTACTTCTGATAGCTTTCTTTTCCTCCACATGCCTTGAGATGATGCCCAGAATGAGCTATTCCATCATCTTTCCAGGAATGGAGGCGAGGCTGACTGCCCTGTAGTTACCTGGGTCTTCCTTCTTGCTCTTTTTGAACACTGGAGTGACATTGGCTCTCCTCCAGTCCTGAGGCATCTCTCCTGTTCTCCAGGACCTTTTGAAGATGATGGAGAGTGGCCCAGCAGTGGCTTCTGACAGCTCTCTCAGCACTTCTGGTTGCATCCCATCAGGACCCATGGACTTGTGGATATCCAGTTTACTTAATTGATCTCAAATAAAATTTCACTTGATGATTGAGTCACAGAAACCATGTCAAGGAATTTATCTGGTATAGGACAGGTCCCTTATTTAGTGCCTCAGAGAATGTGATAATAGTCATCTGGATCTTAATTGCTCACTTTGGAGAGGGTACCACATACTTTAGAAAACTGTTTTGGAAAAAATGAGGCTAAAAAGATATTCTCTGGGCTGTTCTCCCATCCTGCATCTTAAAGACCTGAACTAGCAACTATCTTCCTTGCAAACAAAAGAGTTTCTCTGGATCTTGCTGCTTCACAAAGTCAGAGAGAGCTGATGACTATTTGTAGTGCTACTTTCATGTAAAGAATGTTTCATTTTCAATATTCCTGCTTGTCCCACAGCAGACTCTGAAAATGTGGTTAATTTTTAAGCGTTCAGTGGTGAACCATTGTTCCCTTACTCGTCAGTGGGGACGTCCTTCTCTTTTTCCCATAGCAAAGTGATCCTAACAGCAGAGATGAACTTGTGAAGATTTGTTACACATTTAATATTGTCACTCTCTTGAATTGTGAAAATAACCTGATCTTTTAGTTCAGCATCACAAAAACCAAAAATTATTTCAGATTGCCTCAAAACTAATTTTTCCAAATTTTAAGAAAACTGAAAAGTGCTTGAATCCATCAGTTCAGGTCAGATTATTTTTCTTTTAATTCCACAGCTAAACAGTTTAGTTTAGTTTGAGGCAGAAGTATTTTGTCCCCTACAATACCAAAATTGAAACAAGGCATAGCAAATTAACAACACCTTGCATTGCTTAAAATTAAATGATTCACTAATGTTGGCGCATAGTTGAGAAATATTTTAGTCTCCCAAAGCAGCATTTTAAACAAATAAACAAAAGAAAACAAAATAAATTCAACTTCCACTCATCTCTGCTTAACATTTTCACAAAACTGTTGCATGGGGATACATGCAATTGTTTCCCAAGGGCCAACAAGTCTTTTCGTGCCTTCCAGGTTGTCTGGGAAAAAAGGCTATCACAGAAGTTCTCAGCCATCTTCCTAGGTGGGGCTTCAAAGGGAAAAGCTGCTGGGCCATGCTGATTTTAAAATCAAATGCTTGGAACAAACAAGAAACAAGGGAGACCGCAGCCAGAGTGGGGATCTCTGAGAGACCAGATGTTTCCCAGGCCTGCAGCACCCACACCAAGTCTATCTCAGAAAGAATCATGTGAGAGAAAGATAAGCAGCTTTGTCAACTCAGAGAAAAGGCATCTGGGGAAGGATTCTTCCCTGGGATAAATCAGTTTAGCTCCATTTCTACCCTGATGTCAGCTGAAGACGAGGTGACTTTCAGGGTTTGGCACTTTTGTAGTAGATTTAATTACCATCAAGTTTCTATGCTTCTGACTGAGGGTAACTGTCCTTATGAAAGCACTGCTGTTTATATTCCATAATCAGGCTCCAAATTACTGCAACCAGCCACAGTATGGCTCCCACAGTTTAGTGCTCACTGCAGAAGGTTATGTTTTCTAAATAAGGATAAGAATGAATATAAATGAATGAAAACATAATAATAAACAGCAACCTTTTTAATAGACAAGGTATGCATTCTTTCTTATTCTTTAATCCTGAGGTTCCTAAGGACAGCAGGAATTTGTATTTTTTTTCTCTCTACCTGTATCTGGGCAGAAAGTTGCATGCCCTAATGTAGTATCTGTCTCACAGCAAATAGCATAGCAGTGACTGCACATGTCTGTCTGCTTTATATATACCCTAAGCAAGAATTTTTCTCATCTCATACATCATTCACAATCCACTGCAGTGATTCCCCAAAGTCTGTCTGTGCCTTCAGCACAATGAAGAAGAAATGGGCTCCTTGAAAAAGGCTGCCTTGTCTCTCTAAAAGACTGGCATTTCGCTGCACTGCAAAAACCCCGAGGCTGTGTTTTCAGCAGCACCTCAGGAACAAATTGCCCTTTAAGGCTCTAAATGTGAAGAATTACAACAAAATTGGGGATGTGCATTCAGCCCTTTAATCACTTACTCCAAATGCATCCCTTTTAACACTCTGAAAGTTTGTAACTGTACCCAACAAGAACTCCCACAACCAGAAAATACCATTTCAAGTCACAGGTCTAGTCATAAGAGCAAAACTGAGCTCCCTGAAACATGGCAAGAAGAAAATAATTCATCAAAGCTGTGTTGAACACCAGAATAAACTATGACTCCTACTATGCTTTATATTCTGATTTCATTTATTATGTTGGATGTTATTGTAGAATAATAACTTTAAGCAACTGAGCATTTTGGCAGAGAGGAAATAATTATGCAGTAGCCTGTTCATCAAAAGCCCCACAAATGAATATGGCAGTTACACTCACCTGTTTTGTATCAGGAGTCATTAGGTTTAAGCTGGTGGTGGAGATATTCAGCATTATGCTCATTCCTGCAAACTGAAGATTGCTTTTCCCCAAGATGCTAGAAAGAACTTTGCTTGGTGGCTGTGAAGGGGGGTAAAAGAAGCACATTTTTGTTCTCCGTTTATTTGGGATGACCTTCATTGTTTGCAGGGTTAGCTGTAATCTTAAAGGTTTCTAAAAAGTTGCAGGCTTTTGAAAGATCATTTGATTGCAGCAGCTGTTTTCCTCTGGAGATAATTTCTTATTTATATTACTGCTGCTACTACTCCTAGATAGGCCAGTATTCATCCACTCTTGACATAAAAAAACAGGGATTTCATGAGATAGCAAAGTGTCATCTTCACCAAGGAATCAAGTAGGCTGACTAAGATGCCTTAAGTCAGTTTCTTAAAATGGCATGTTCTTATTCTGTAAAAACAGCTTAAACTCCTGAAAAGAAATCTGTCATTTGCTCTGTGTCTACTTACAGCTCTACCCCGTTCCCACATGGAAAACAGGACTCCAGTGATACTGATGGGACGCTCACAAAAAGGGATACATAACGTCATTATGCTTGTAGACTTCTTAGCAGAAGGTAAAAGACCAGCCATAGGCTAAAACCTCTGTATGCTGGGGTATAACATGCAACTAAAGTTTAATCCTAGCTCAGAGAATAAGTACAAAGTGTGCAAATGTAATAAAGGGAACGTAATAATATAGATAACTTTTGTAGGCCGTTCACTAGGCCTTACATTTGTAGCAATGTAAGTTATGCTGCCAAAGCAAAGTTTACAAACTTTTGACTTTTGACAGCTATAGGGAACCACGTTGCCGCATGAGAGCAGCCTTATTCAGGTAAACCACAGCATGTAGAAAATCAGGCTCCCCAGCAATAACAGACCAAGTCATTCCTCTTGCTGTAGTTGGACTGGTGAATATTTATGCTGGTCATTAGGATATAAAAGCAAAGTTGTGACTGGAGGCAATGTTCTTCTGCCACTGAATTTGCATTTGGCCTAAGCTGCCTGCAAGTTTAGAAAGTTTTGTGCCTACTAGGATGGACACACTTGTGCTTCTTTGTTCCTTAAAACTTACATATATTCAGTTTTAGCTCCTTTTTCTTCTGTTTAATTGATTAAAAACATACTACCTACATACTGCTCATATGTAACATTTGTGCTGCACTATTTGACTTTGCCATCATACAGAGCTAGTATTTCAATAACTTCTCTTTAAAACAAGCCCTTTTGAATATTCTTGTTTCTCTTCTTTCCTCAAACCCTCATGATTCCCAGCTTGTGCTAAGGATGAACTGCCCACAGTGTGATTAAGTGTGAAAACATGGCCTCAAGAGTACATGTCACCTTAACCAAATTCATGAGCCACTAGTGGCAAAATCATGATGAAAGTACAGACTAGCAAAAGATATCTGTCTTTAACATTTATCTGAAATTCTGTTGCTGGGCAAATTTTATTCTCAGCCTCTAAACTTATTTTAAAAACACTACTTCTTTTCAATAACTAATAAGCAACATTGCTTCTAAAACCAATAATACAGCAAGGTGTCTCACTAAGGCACTCATGACTCTGTTGAACCTACTTTTCCAATGATATTTTGCATCATTTTGCTTTCCAAGGAAACAGATATTTTCCTCTTTACTTTTAGGTTTAAAAACAAAAGCCAGAGAACCTAGAAACACCAATGAGATATATTTGGTGGCAGGGGGGAGAACCACAACCTTAATTTCTGAGACAATGTCCAATTATGCTGTGACATATATTGTCACATATGCCTTATTTTACCAGGGGAAGATTCTCCATTGCAAACAAGTGGCATTTCATCCCACCTCTTTCTGCTGGTATTCTGCCTAGATGGTGGAGCATCTGGGGAAGCAGACAGACCTTTTCCTTCTCCTGCCTGTTCTCCTGTGCCCAACACCACCACACAAGGTTTATAATTAATTGCTTTCTTTCTATGCTCCTTCCCTTAGAGTTAGCATTAAATCCCAGCTTTGCTAGCAGGTCCCTGGAAGAGCAGGCAGTGCAAGACTGTTGAGACCCATGAGTACGGGAGCCAAGTCAAGGATTCCTCCACTCCTTGCCTGCAGATCCTAACTCCTACCACACAAATAAGAATAGAAACAAGGTAATGACTGTGTCAGGTCAATGCCCACTGGACCTGCTGTCAATGCTGGCCACTGAGCATCAGCCACAGGTGTCTGTGGGAACAGAGAATAACTTGCTATGTTCTCTCAATTTCCAGAAATCAGTGATTTCCAAACCTATTAATTGTCACCAGTAGAACTAAGCTCCAAGAACAGGTCTAATAACTTTCAAAACTATGTACATTTTTGGCCTCTGCAATAGGTTCCAGCACTTATTTCCACAACTTACTCATGCATCTTATGAAAAGGCATCCCTTTTTGTTTGTTTTAAGCCTTTCACCTGGAATCTACAAAAGGAAGAAAAGGACAAGGAGGGGGTTTCTACTGTAGGAACATAAAGGCAAGCCACAGTCTTTTTCCTAGATGTACTTATAATTCTAGATGCCTATAAAAGCAGGTCCTGAGTAAAGGGTAAGAGGCAACATACAGTGGGTGAAAACAGCTAATATTTTAAATTACTATTGATCTGCAATTCTCAAAGCTGCTTTAAAGTCACCTGCCTGCTGTGCCTCGTCTCCTCTGTGTTGAACTAAGAAAATACAGTCAACTGCACTACAAGTAAAGAAAAATACCTTTCGTTTCTTGAAGGCTCCTTTGGCACCAGGCACAGCTTCACAAACACGACTGATTGCTTCCCTGAAGAGACAGAAAAAAGCTTTATGGTAAACGAATGCATAGGTTGCTTCATTATACTTGAAATGCACTAGGAGAGAACAGTTTCAGATTGTATTTCTGCTCACGAGTGAGGATAATTAGTGGGTCCGTTACTCTCGTCTCAAGGCCAAAACAGGTGCCATTGAAATTTAGATTACTTCGGTGTGAAGCAGAAGACAGTATATAGTCAATGTAAGTGTAAGGAAGAATATCTTGAGAACTACAAAGGATAAAAATGTTTCCTTGCAATAGTAAAAAGACATTTGCTCACCCTAAATTAGAATATTTATCTTAATACCATCTTCCAAGTCTCATCTTTGTACCATATTAAGCCACAAGGAATCAGAATATAAGCCATGTCTTTAATCAACATCACTTTACACCTTATCTTTAAACCTTTCTTGTAATGTAAGGGGTAGTAACTATCATTTTTCTCACTACTATACTCTGCATTTTTCCAGTCAGTGCAAAACCACCTGGCTTTAGATAATATCAGAACCCTAAAATATTCCTGGTAATATGCATGTTATATACAATACATGTGGTGTACAAAATTTTGATTTATATTTGTTCAATATGATCTGAATAATTTATTTGTAGCCCGATTTTTACATTTTAAGCAAAACTAATGCCATTAACATTTTGCTTCAGTTCTCTAATATGGCTTCATTCTTTCCATCACAGTCAGGTTGAATGAAAGAAATGCAAGTTGAAAATTAATTTGAATCCATACTCTTTCATAGGAGAGTAACCGTATACCACAAAAACTCTTGAAATCATACTGCTGCAAACAAATCTTATAGATCCTTTCAGTATTTAACAACCTATTATCTGAATAGTCCATCTGGTCAGTATTTAGAATTTGTTTCCATGCACTGAGAGACCTTCCTGTGACCGTTAGCTACAAAGCTGTGATAGACCTGTCCCATTGACACTGTAAGACAGAATGGTTGCACAGGGACGAGTAAACGTGAATTCTAAACTTGTTTATCTGTTTTAAATATATATGAGACTAACAACACATTATATTTAGACCTAAAAACATGCAAATAACACATATTTTATGAAAAAAAAAACCAACTAAAAACAAATGGGAGACAATGAAATACAAACCAAAGAACAGATGAAATAATCAAAATCTTGAAACACAACCTTGATAAAAAAATTAATTACTTTAATTTTATTCCATGTGCAGGATGACATTCCAGCCATGCATTATGCATAGGATCAACAAATGAGTCAGGAGGGAAATGCTTATCAGCATTCAAAATATAATAGCTCAGCAGATGTAAAAGATGTATCCAGTTGCAAATGGTAACCACTATATAGTTATGCCTTGGGTGCTTTTACCTAGGGCCCAATCCAAAGTTGGAAACACCTGAAGGAATTGCACAAATATATTATTTTTTGGGGTGGTGGTTGTGGGGGTGGAACAGGCTTTGCAGCAGGTTTACAGTCCTGTCATTGCGAAGAAGCATAAGATTTATAGTGACAGAGTCAAAAAAAGTTTCAGGCATAAAATCCTTTCTTCAGGTCTAGAGAAGACCTTGTTTTTTCCACAGCTTGTCTTCTTCTTTTCTTCCCCCCTACCCCACTACATCTGCTGATCTAATAAAATTGCCTCTCACTACAAACCCTGCCTTACATATGCTCTCAGACCATCACAGCTACAAGCACACCCCATTTCACAGCTCAGTGCTTGTATTCAGCTCCCACATTTAGCACGTCTCTTTGACTCCAAACAAGTGTTAAAGTAGCTACTAGCTTTTCTTACAGAGCAAGTAAAAATCAGTTAGTTTAAAAAAGCAGTCTGATGCATCTTAGAAATACAGCACAGCAAGCATCACACACACTGATCATGATACTGAGGCACAGGATACTCCTGAAACAGTAATCAGGAAAAAGAAATATTCTTCTTCACTGGCAGAAATGTTTTTCTTTGACTCAGGAAAGGCAAACAGATGTCGTGTTACACAGAGCCTTCCCCTCAGCCTTGGTACTGAGCTAAAACTTGTGGTTTCCCATCTCTTCCTTGCACTGAACCAAATGCTTTGCAGGCAATGGGGTGGGAAGCCCAGGTCTGTTGGCAGTCACCAGCCCACTGCTATCTTTCAGACCCATGCCTTTTGCCTCCTCTGGTGTGTCTGAGCTGCTCAGGCATTTTGTCTGCACGTTGCTGCCACAGAGTCATCACCAGCACTTCATCCTCTTTGTCTCCTCCAGTGGTCTGATTAGCGCATTGAGATCCCTCATAGGTTTTGCCTCTCACAAAAAGGATTTGTATTTCACAGATATGAACTCTGCTTGAGAGCTACGTTCACCTGTAACTTCCTTTCCCTTCCCATTTGCCTCCACCATCTTCTCTCTGTAGCAGCAACATGGAGCAAGTAGGAAGAGAAGGGAATTTTCAGGTCACTGCACCTGACAAAAAACATTTACAGCCTTGTTATTTTTCTGGTGCGGGGCTGGGATTTGTAGTGGTTTTGCTACTACCTCTTTTGCCTGCCAGCTCCTGATAATCAGACATAAAGTGTGTTACTCAATAGACCCATCTGACTCAAGGACCTTGTTGATCAAAACTGCTACTTGAGTGTAGAAGAGGAAATGCACCAGCTGAAAATACTGAAGCCCAGGACTGAGGGTTGGCAAGGCAGCCTTGGTTACTGCTTGTATGCCCTGCCTCAGCAGAGTGGGGAACGCACTAAGCAGCTAAAAATCTAGGATATACATTCTCTCACTCAGTAACAAAATGCTATAGATCTTCCAAACATCTGTCTTCCTTTTAGTAAAATATCTCAGTTTTACTGAAATCAGTGTTCCCAAAGTCTGCAGAAAGACTGGAAGTGGGGGGAAGGACCTGAGAAAAGTGACAACTTGTGACACATGCCACATGAGGCAGGACATCTGAACTTGAATTTGACAATTCTTTAACTTCAGTTTTTGAAACTCTGTGAATATTAAATGTACCCAAGCAACTGCAGGGTTTAACTTAACAATGCTTTTGGTGAAAATGCTGGGAACTTCAGAAAATAGAGCAATTCTGCATAGGTAAGGTCGGACCAGCCTGGCAGCAACTCTTTTTGTGCCTGCAACAGAAGATACAGTACTTTTAAGGAGCCTTAAAGAAGTATGTGATGAAAACAGGAAGAAAAAGGACAGCTGAATATCTGCCACTGCACTGATAGGCACTTTTTCCAGGGGAAGGTTCCTGCATCTCTCTGTTCAGAACATTCTAGATCATTTTGTGGTGGAAGTCTTTACACAAATAGCCTAGTGATGTGGAAAAGACATCCTAAAGACTTCTTTTTAGCTTGCATTGCCAGGCAGCACAGGACAGATGTAAGCTTTTTTTGCAGCAAATCAAATTTGCAAATGCCTCTGCAGCACAAACACCTGAGCCACAAGTCAAGCCCAGTAATAGATATTACTGCTAGGTTGAGAGTGCTGTTACCTGCTTGTGTATGCAAACACTTGTCCAAGGAAGGCAAAAGCAGATGTTCTGGACATATCTGCTTGGCTAAACAGTTGCACAGTTTGGAAAACTTGGATGTGACTACATTTGCTTCCTTTCCAATAAGAAAGTTATTCCACATAGACACACATTACACCTTTCTAAGTCACATGCTGTTTCTTTAGCTAGGCTCAGATAAATACCAGTAGAGTTATCTTGATCTCTTGTAAAATTAGCTACCCCATTGTCTGCAGTAGGGACCACATGCTGAGTTCCAAATCTGTCCAAGAGTATTTTCTGCTTTGCAGATGGTCATACTGTGGAGTCATTTTCTTGGCACAAAACATGTTGTGTATTTTGAATATAATTTCAGCATGCAAATTTATCCAGTGAAAAATTACAAATATGCATTTTCTGAGGCTGACCTATTCTGCTTTGAAGTGACATGACATCTCTCTGAGACAGAAAAAAAAGACATTGCCATTAAAAAGGCTAGTGCCCTGATATTTTTCATAACTTTAATCAGATTTTACTCTGACTGTTATATAAAGTAGCCCACTCAGGAAGCTCAAATCTGTTCCCCTGTGAAACACCATCACATGAAAATACCCTCCCTTCTTGTGGTTTCAATGATTTCTTTGGCTGTGATGATAGGTTTTGTTTTTGCTGTTTTCAATTAATACTATTTAATTGATTAAAAAACAGAATTATGGAACTCATATTTCGGGGAAATGACAGGCACATGCAAATCACACAGATTTTTCTCAACATTTTTGGAAAAAGTATAGCCATCTCAAATATTGAGACAAGAAACTGTGAGTAGTTTTTAGTCTGAAATATTTTGTATGACGAGAATTGAAAACTACCAATATTCTCTTGTTAATATCTTCTAGTATCTTACAGTTCCCAACTTTATCTTTGCCACCTACAAAGCATAGGGCTTCACAGGCTAAAAAAGCAGACATCCAAAGATGGACTTTTAAATGAAAGCATGACATGACTAGAAGAACTGTACAGAAGGGTCCCAGTTACTTTTTCACAGTATTATATTCCTGCCAATTTTTGTTTTTATATCTCATAAATCATTGCCACATGTTGTACTAGTATTTGCTGAGGAGAAACAAAGTCTATACCAAATGTAAAAATAACTTGCTTCTGAAAAAGAAAAAACCAGAGACCAAAAATAATTTTTTTAGAAATCACTTTAATAATTGAAATATTATTTGTTCATTTGCAAAACAGGCAAAAAGAGCATGTGCTCTCTGAAGAAGCACATGCACAGGGGATGTTCACAAGCTCTGAAGACTAAACCAGTATATTCCTGTTTACAGAACTTTAAATGCCAACTGGCAAATTGACAATGTCTGGAAGATATAAGGCTGGAGAAGTAGCTAAGGGAAACATAACAGAGAGTATGGATAGGAAGGGGAGGCTAACCATGTGGTGCAGATGCGCCTACTGCCACGAATTCAGGGTACTGTGCCAGGAGTACCCCTGCAGGGGACCCTCCTGAGAAAGCGGCACAGAGACCGTGCAATGTCTCAGTCATATTTGTCACAGCAGTCTGACTGAAGTGAAGCCTGTCCTGACCACACAAGTGACAGAAAGCCTGGAAGAAAGGTTTGTGGAATAAGGCAACATCAGCAGATGTGGCATGCAAGCTGTTGACACTCGCAGAGCAAGGAGACGATGACTCCTCCTTTTCTTCCCCTTAGCTCCTAGTTTCTTGAAATGGCGTTTTTTCACATGTAGAAAATCTACAAGCAGAAAATGAAAGAAAGCTGGCCAACTTCATTTTTGGTTTATTGAATAAACTTTATATAGTAGAACAATATAAAATTGGCTTTGGCAACTGTTAGACAGAGTACCACAGGCTATTAGGTATGTAGTATGCAATCTATCCAGCGGTTGTTCTTCTTACACTCATGCATCTTCAGTGCAAGACTTATATCAAACTGTTAACAGAAGTCAGTGCACTTGAGAGGACTCTTTCGCTTTTACTGCCAAAGAATCTTCTTATCTATTGGTATGCTCTATGGCAGGTCTGTTCTCAGTATTTATAGATGATCTAACTTCAAGGAATATTTGATGCAATTTCAGTACAATCTGTACCTTCTCTTGTAACATGCAAGTAAGTTTCAGAAACTCTGTTTCTTTCATCAGTAACAGGGAAGTCTACTTGATCTTGATGCCTTTTTCTAATTCAGCAGTTCTGAACAATGGTCTTAGTTTTAGACATGTAGAGTGAAACTGTTTATCCCGTAGCATGACTAATTTAGATATATCTCTTCACTCTGCATGCACTCATAAAACTGGAGCAAAGAGATCAATTTTTTCCTTACAGCTACGGCAAATGTACGCCAACAACAGGAAATGACAAAGAGGTATATAGCTGCTCTTCCACTGCTGAGAACAGAGTCATATATATCTGCAATTAAGCATTATTTAGACTCTGATGAAATTGGTCCAAAATTTGGGGTACGTTTCAAAGAGGAAACCTCTTAAAACATTGGTTACAGCTATTATGAACATAAAGTGAGGGTATACAAAACCTTGATGTTGAATGCACATCTACAAAAGCCTGCCTTCTGCACAACCCTCCATCTGTCAAGAGCAAGGTCAATGGTACCAAAAAAAAATAAAGAAAAATCTACTCGGAGGTTTAGATCTGTTAGGCAGCTCAAATTCTTTAACATCTTTTTTAACCTTCAGCCTGTTTTACACTCAGCCTGGTCTCTAGCTGTTTATTCTAGCAGTCATCAGGGAAATAGAGAGAGAGACATTAAAACTGTCTTCTGTTGCTAAGTCAGGATCATAGTAACCTCCAAACTGGGTCCAGCCTCAGGTCATTTACTATAGTATCTTCTCTCTCAAAAAGTAGCCCATTGCAGGTATTTCAAAGAAAAGCACAGGAAACCTTACAAAAGTAAAATTAAAAAAATTTAGTCTAACAAATATTTTTCTCTAACCTCTATTTGGCTTCATGTCCAAAGCAGGACTTTGGAGATAGAGATCTTCCAAAACCTCTTTTTTATTAGAGGACTGAAGTTCTAACACAGCCCTTTCAAATAACTTCATTTTATATTTTGTGTATTTTATATGTAATGTGTATTTTATAAATATAGAAGTCGTATTTACCAAAATGACTGTTCAGTGTTGATGAACTGTCTGGTATGACTGGACGTATCATCAAAAGACGCTCAAATTCCTTACACCATTTCTCTGTGTAATCAAACTGCTAGGTGCTATTAGCAGAACTTGAGAGTGTCTCTGTTTCCAAGGTGCTAGGCAGTTGTTAACTTTGCATTGTGATTTGCATTTAACACATGTTAAGACCACTCTGCCTCAGTCCTGCTGCTTCTCAGTCTTTCCTGCTCCAACCAAGTGGAGTCATCAGTTTTCTGAAAACCCAGCGTACAGCTATAGCCATAACTGCTTCCCTGACCATTTTGCTTTCAACTCTCCACCTTCCCTCCCCCTTGACAGGCTCTTCAATTTCTCACAAAGGCAAGTGAATAGGGGAGTTCAATTAATTATTCTCACTCAGGCTTTGCAGTAACATATATTAGTCAGATTAATCCAAATACTAGCTAACATTTTCCTCACTGATATTACATTGAAAATGAAACATTTTCAATGTTAAACATGCAAAACCCTATTTATTCTGACCCATTTCTGTGCTAATGACAGCTAAACTAGCAAATGTAAATTATTCCCTGACAGTATCAGGCACAAAAGCTGTCATTGCCACACTTAGAGATGTGCTGTATGAATTATAAGGATGTCACCATCCACTTTCGGGGATCCTGCTTCCTGGTGAACAGAGCAGCAGTCAGCACTCCATGCTTCCCAGAGCTTTGGCCCTGAAGTAACTGTGCACAAGGAAAGAGGATACTTGTCCACATGCAGCTGTGCACTCAGACTGTCATGTGGGTATTTGTGTTCTGCAATTCCCTAAGCACCATCCCTTAAGCACTACCGCCTGTCCAGAGTCCACATAGCAGAAAGCAGGGGTGAACCACACTCACCTTCCAAGCAAGAGAGCGTGTTAAGGAGGAGACTGCATACAGAATTCACTGCAGATAACACGTTACCTATCCACCTTTAAAAATCACAGAGGAAACACTCTTCCTTTTCAATGTCTTCCATCCTTTTTTCATTGATACTTGCCGACAGTAAATTTCTGCAAAGAATACAGATACGCTTGAAAGAAAAACTACATCAACTGAACTTAATTCATATTACTTAGCACTGGACTTGAACCCAGCTCCAAAATATGGATTTCCATCATCTCCCATCCAGAAGCTTGGGATATTGGCATAAATGGGTTTGGTTTTCAAATTAATAAAGTTCAGGCCCCAAATTGGTTATCTCTTTCAAATTGTTCAGCCCAACAGAGTTCATGAAGAGAATTGGAATGAGAGTTTGGATTCGGGTCCACTGCTGATACTAAGTATTTTGGTCCTCTGATCTACTTGCTATTAGCACAGCATGCAATATAATGTTTCACTCAGCATGGGCAGGTGTGACTTTCTGAAGCTGCATGCAGTAAAACGACTGCATTCAATTAGATACCAATGAACATGCAGCCTCGTAGCTCAGACACTGCTGTACAACAAATAGTGCATGCAATATTATTCTAATTCAGTCCAGTGCATAATTACAGTCATGCATAAAACACAGTAGTGAAAACTCATTACACTATAACGGATTTAACAATAAGCATACAAACATATTATATGAACTGCAAACACTGCACATGTTGCAAAAGAATTTTACCTGATTTATTTATTTATTTATTAATAAACAGCCTGAGGGCACGAAAGGCCTGGCCACACAAGCTTAAGAGTGGCTGCTTTCTACAACGATGATGGTAGGTTTCAGATGAATTTAGGACCACTTGCCACCCGCAGTTAGCTCAGTAGTCTTTCCTGCTAGTCCTCCTGTTCCTTTGCTACGCTGAAAATGAAATGCTTCTGTACATCTTGCTGCCCAAGAAAGTCATCTTGACTTCACACATGTGAGAAGAATTATTACTGGATAATTAATGATGCAACATGTGGTTTCAGTTGGCTTTTATTTATCATTATGCATAATTTCTGATCCTTAGCTTGCACATCTATTTATTTGCTCAAGAATTCACATGACATTACATTCATTACACAAAAGAATAAGTACAATAAAACTGATTAACACTACTCTAGCTCTCCTTTTTCACCTGTATGAAAGAATCTTGAGACTTCACATGTGTAATGATAAAGGGAAAAAATCTGTTATAAATTGTACATAGCTGTTCATTTTTCCTCAAATCAGATCCAAAATTAGGACAACAATATCTTGTGTCAGGCACCAGCAAGGTTCCTAAGATCCGATGAAGAATATGACAACTGAAAGTGCTTGCTTACTGGTTTAACAAGAAGATAAATGTATTTCTGCAAGTTTTTACATTTTAATTTACAAAAAGGGAAAAAGCAAAACAAAAACAAGTCACAGGCCGGGTACAACAGCATTAGAAGGCACAGGCTGATTTTTCACACAAACGTGACACGGAAGGAAGATTGCTGACCAAACTGTTTACACAGGGGCTTCAGTCCAGTTCCTGGAGTTGAAGTCACAGTTCTTCATTTGTCATGTTTAAAGTAATTTCTAAATGTTCACTTAATGATTTAAATGCCCTCTACAAGAACTAATTCATTTAATCACATAGTTGTCTGTGACTGGGACTAATGGTTTCTCCAAAATAATGCCCAATGTTTGCAGTAGAGCCAGAGACTACGCATCTCACCCTCCCATGACTGAGCCACAGAAGATTTTTTTCTTCTAGTAATTGGTGATGCTTATCTCTGCTTTGGGGTTTTGATCCTCCTCAAGGCTAGCAGAGATATAAAGTGACATGTGCAATAACCAGAAGACAGAAAAAAGGCAAACTTCCTATGCTTGAGCTCTCCAAATGGAGGAAAAGCAAGGGAAAGAAAGCAGGCAGGGACAGGGATGTGATTCAGTGCTAGAAAAGGAGTAAAGTATGTGTCAAGCACAATGTGTGCTTATTAGGAAGAGATGCATCCATACCTCCACACTGAATGTGTGGAGCTCATCTTCTCTAATTATTTTTAAATTTTACTTAGTAAATACTGCATAATACCAGAAACCATATGGGCCCAAGATGGATCACTTTCTTCTATGACTGGTTTTNCAATTTATGGGTCAGAAAGGGATCAGAGTTGCCTTGACATCTGTTTTTCGAGTTATGGGAAATAGCACAGAGAAGTTTACAGAGCCCCATACACATAAAAGCTTTTACTGCAGTTATGTATCTAGGTTCTTCAGCTGGAGCAGTCACCGATAACATTATGAGATCTACAGACCCAAGCCTCAGCCACACTCCATCATGAGCTGTCAGGTTACAAGGACAGTTTTCTTACTAACGCCAGGCTGCAGAGAAATCACCAAGGGACATAACTAAGTACAAATGTATAACACAGTAGACATAAGTGTAACTTTAGGTACTTTTATTTTATTTGTAATCAAAGGGCTGCACAGACCATTTGCTGCCAAGTATCTTATCAAGAGGAAATCAGTGCCCGTAATATCAGAGCATATCTTGAGTACATATCTTCAGTACATATCTTGAGGCCTGTGTTATGTTTCTTAACACACATGAGCAAGTTAATCAGCAAATGTGAATTTTAATAATTCCTTAATAGTATTTTCTTAATAAAGAATACGCTTGTATGTGAAATGCTACACAACAAAGCATGCCACAGACTGCTTCCTGTGGGTACTTAAGACATGTCATGGGGATTTCTAGAGCCAGATGAACTGCTGAAATGCAGGTTAGCATGCTAGATCTTGATTCAGAAGTCACCTATAAGCTCCTACTTTCAAAAAAGTTTTAGATCAGGAACTACATAATCAGAATGAGGAGTCAATGAGTCTTCATTTTTTACGAAAAACAGAAAATTGCAAATGCAAAATAACAAGCAAAACAGGAAGATACTGTGCTCTAGATGTGGTAAGAGGAAGATGAGCCAAGAAAATGCTCACCATGTAGTCAAATATGCTATAACTTCAACAGAAGAAAACATAATTCCAAGTCTGTTTCACAGTAAAAGACAAGAATAATTTTTTTATTGAAAGAACTATAAGACAAAGATGCTTTGTGCAGACCACATTGCTTTAGATTGGTAAATATGCTTACATATTAATGGCAGAGTTGTGCCTTTAAGCTAGATAATAAGAAAAGTGCAACAGTATTCCAATGAAGACATATAGTGAAAGACACTGTGCAGAAAAATAAAGCCGAATTCGTTTCACCTTTTGATAGAGAATACAAAACCAGTAACTATCACAACTGTTTCATAGGTCAATATTATTTAACTTCCAAGTGGTAAACACAAAGGTGCTGCCGGCATTGGAACTACAAGTCTTCATCAGACTTGAAGTCATTTTAAAAGGTCACTCCTGCAAATACCACAGAAATGTACACAATGAGTTTAAAAAAGTGCAGTAGTAAAATTCTCAAATGTTTCCATAGTCTGCATTGCCTGAAAAACAGAATTCTGTCATTTACCTGTCCTTGTGCTTTTATGCCCCTCATGAACACAGTAGCTTCACAAATTAATGATTAATATTTTGTGAGGACTCAAGGGGTCTAATTCAAAGCTGCTGTATGCAATTGTAACTCAAAGTCAATGCATATAGACCATACAATCGGCAACCAAGCCGATTACAAAACTAAGTAATTTTTCTCACTTAATAAAATAAATACTTAGCTGTCTATGGTATGACAAATAGCTTATGATACTTTATCAGCAATTGTAAGATGCCTCAAAGAGGTGAAATTCAAGCACTGTGTCCAGTTATTTCACTTTATATGTGTTCCTTTAGAAAGGATGACTTCCTTATTTCAGTGCGAGAATTTGAAAATGTGGTCTCCAGTTGCTAGAAGATGTCAGTGCTACAGTTCTCTGAAATTAATGAGCTCAGTTTTTCAAGTGAAAATGCCTGCACAAAACTATTTCCTATAGTTCTCAGAAAATAGTCTCCTAGAAAAAAAATGATTTGTGGATACTTCTTAATACAGTGTTGTAGCGATGTACCGCTCATATGAAAATACCATGACAAGTTTAAAACAATTCCAGTAAGAACCTAATACAAGCTCACTGTTTCTTACATGCAATCTGGAAAAGACAACATTCTTTCGCCTCTGGTATCATTGTGGTGATATATTTTCATTTATATCCTTTGTGAAGCCAGTTTGTAATCTGACATCTTTTCATAAGAAATTACTATGAAAACCTATAAACATGTGACTACAAACCAGCTCCCTAGACTAATTTTGACAAATGCATTGTAGATTTTAAGCATATTCTAATTCTCATTGGCTTAAATTTCATTAAATTGGTACCCAGATAAGTGTCTTATTTGGCATAACAAACAGGCAAAAATTTTCTAAAGCAGTTCCTGGTACACCAAAAGACCATGAAGAAAATATCCCTTAAGCCCTGTTGGGGCTATATTAATACCAGGTGAGAGATGTACTTTGTAAAAGCAAAATTTGAAAGTGGATTTAGAGTATCAAAAAATTATTTACTATGTGTTTTGCCATTTTCCCGGCCTTTTCACTCTGGGGACATAATTCAGAAGTTTTAAAAACCATACTTGTACAAAGCCTTACCTTGCAATCTGTGTTCTAGTATTGAAGTCAAGAGATCTCATTGAGCGTAAGACTTCTATACACCCCAAGTACTGTAAGGAAAAAGAAACAGTTGGAAAACATATTATAATTATTCTTGAGTTCTGGGAGAAAATGCAGCTAAACATTAAAAGGCATTTTCAATTCTTATCTTTACATTTTATTTATCCTATGTGTCAGGTAGGTTTTTATGATTATGTTCTTGTATGTCACAGATTTATTCCATAAAAATTTTATTTCATTTAAGTCTCAAGTTTGGTTAAACATATCTTTATACCTTTAATCTAACCACTGAAATACACCCAGTTCATAGTGTTTTGAAGTGCTTTTTAATTTTCCTCTATTTTAATTCTTCCATTTTAGATATGAAGCTAACCAAAGTAAAAAGTAATGTTAATGAAAAAGGAAGTGTGGTAAAGCAAATTCATCTAGCACTGGTTAATAGGAAAATCTTATTTAAGAGGGAGAGAACTAAACTTCACCAGTGCAAAAAAGGCAAAATATAGTAGGGAAAGCTGAAAAAACCACCAGCAATCCAAAGAGGATTCCTTAATAACCAGCTCAGGGATAGATAAGATTTAATATTTTCATTAATGACAATAGTATAAAGATACAGGAAAATGCTAACAAAATATACTAATAACCCCTGCTGGGAGATGGCTTCAGCAGGGTCATTCAAGAGAGGAATGACAGGAAGGTTAGCTAATAATAGGAAAAGACCAGTGACCCAGATTTCTGCCCTGCATCTCTATGAAAAAGAGGGAGTACCATTAGAAAATATGTTAAAATATAACATTATTACAGGAATGAGAAAAACTCCGGTGAATCTGCTTGACTTGCTTCCAAAAATGAGCATAATTTGCATGTGCTAAAGCCTACATGCAGCTACAGCTCTTGTCAGACATTTGGCTAGTGACTTTGTACAATCCAAGTCATGACTGGCATATCCCATGGCAATATCTTTGCATGTAGGTTAAGTACTCAACCACACACCTGACATTTGAAAGTCAGGGTAAACAGTGATGAGTCTTTACATAATAAGCCCGGTAATGCTATTCTAGTATTGTGGTTTTATATCAGTTTTTGTATCTATCCACAGCATAATGCAATTTATTTGGGTATGAAACTGGTGCAATCAATCAAGTGAGGGCACCATTTTTTGTGTTTTGTAATTTTATTTATACTGAAAAATTATGTTTAAATTAGAGAATTACTACATCAGTAACTGTACTATCTAGAATTTCAGCAATGTTTTTTCTATAGAAACATGTATGTCACAAACTGTTTACAAGTCAAGGGAGTATCTAGTTTGTTTTCACATTATTATTTAATTTATTGCTATCAAATGTTATGAAGTCATTTCAATCCTGAGTAAACTAAACTAGAATATCAAGTGACTCTTATTGATTAAATTGCTCAAACTTGGATTATAACAGTACACAGTTTCTGGGAAAGGTTGCTTCAGGATCCATTTCTTCGAATTTTTTAGAAATATCCCAACATCATCTTACATTTTTTGACAAGCTTGGAAAATCCTCCTGGAAAATGTCATGTTTATAGATATCCTGGCACATGGAGCTTGAAAGCTAAGGGTCATACTCTCAAGCTGTTTAGATTATCATCACTCCTCTATCAGTGCAAAATAAGGTAACCCTTGTATCTTAATACAAGTAGACTCCTTTTTTACATATTCTTCTGCCTACGTACTTAAAGCATCCAGAACAACATTTTCATGCTCTGATGCATGAAGTTAAGCCATTAACTCTATTTTTAAGTATCTCAGAGGGTGGTTTGATTTGCTTGGAGATGAAGTTTGTTAAACGTCAATTGAAATAATCAGCTGAAGTCAGTTAACTTATGCCAATACACTGCAATGAAAAATGTTTTCCTCTACTCTTTTTGTGTCATGTTGCTTTAGTTCTAGGATGCTTTTATAGATAATTTTTACCAAATATTTATTTCATATGAGATATTTTTATAACTAAATGTGCTGTAAAACATATAACTATTCAAAGGTATTCCGGTGATTTTTTGTTAGTGAAATACTTGGGTTTTATTATTTAATCAACCTCATTCTTTAAGACCACTCTATACTAAACCACTATTGGATTGCACTTATTGTTTTACTTTTATATATTTGACACAAGTCTTTTAAAGCAAAGTAATTGTACAATTTTGAGAACCAGTTCTAGAAGCAAGCTCTGGAAGGCAGTTCAACAAGTACATGCAGGCATGCAAATAAATACACAAACATATGTGCACACAAGTTACTGTCAAAATAAACACACAAATAATCAGACAAATACCCATAAACATATTTAGAAGGCGTGCATTTAGACTCCTTTGAGTTATACTACCTGATCTGCATTAACAAAAGTAGAGACAAAACCAGACTGAAGGAAGGTCAGATGGAAAAATTACCCTGTGTTTGTTTTATGAGACAGCTGAACACAACATAGTTAAGGCTTGCAGTATTCCTGACTGATCAAGGCAAAGATGGCAACTGATTTTCTAGGATAAAAGATGTGAACACTTAATCATCATGGCATGTTTTCAAGTAACAAAATTACTATAAAAACTGACATTCAAAAGGTCCAATGGCCAACTACAGGGACATATAACTCACCTACTGCTATGCTTCAATTTTCCACAAGACCAACATTTCTCTCTAAAAATATCCATTTAAGTACATCCTGACAACGATCCACAGAAAGGAGACATACAACCAAGATAGCAAGTAAATAAATTATTCACTTATTTCAACAAATAAATATCCTGATTAAAAAAAAAAAAAAAGCTATCTTTTGCTCTTTTGCTTGAGACATTCCGTGAAACATTTAAAATACCGTTATAAAACAGTCTACTTCTAAAAAAGCTCTTCTCCCAGCACTTAATGTATATTCTAACCAACCAGCTACTGTGCACTGTGATATTTATGAGCTCCCACTAGCATGCTCCCTCTCACTTCTCAGGAAACAAATATACCGAGATGCAGCCCACTTTGAAGCAGGAAGATTTGCGACTACCAGTTCCAAGCTCTCTCAGAAAACATTCTGCCTTCTGTCTACATTCCAATATCTGAATGAGTTTCCAGCTTACACACCTTCATTGAATGGTACTATGCCCCGAAGAAAAAGTCTTTTATATGAATGAATAGCTTCCCATTCAGTCGTTTTAGACTCATAACTAGTACTTTGCATGCTAAACAGCACCTTGCAGGAAGCTAACGTAAAGCAAAAAATAGAGTGCCACATACTCCTGGGACCATAACTCTCTCATTGCATGAAGTTATAACATCCTTACTAGTTCAAATTTTTTCTGGGTAGACGTAAGAGAAAGCCATATGTCCCAGGTTTCTGGTTTGTCCCATAGATGAAGGTTTTTTTCCATATTCCCTAAAGTACCCCTGTCTTTATGTCAGTCAGTCAGAAAATTCTTGTCTAACAACTAAAATTTTTTACTGTAACTCGTGTAAGAAAGAGTACTGAGTTCTCCCAAGATTTGTCAGAAACAGACACCTCAGCACATGAGTGCGGAGTGCATTCATGTGCTTGGAGCGAAGAGAAAAGGCAAACAAAGGTAGTCACTGTCAGAGATACCTTTTGCCCCACAAACATGAACAACCTTGTTCTGCGTTTCCTAACAAGCTCACTCAAAACAGCATTTTACTGGAAGAAATCTTCCATTGTTTAAATCAGAAGCTAGTAGTAACAACATCAACAGATATTTTTACTTTTATAAAAACATAGCAAGCAATACAGCACTGCAGCAGTCCAACCTAGGAGTGACAAGTGCTTGAATGCTTGAACGTTTGAATGGCATATGCACGCCTAAGGCAGGTGAGTGTCTGCCCAGAACATGAGTGGCACGAAGATATGCACAAAATAAAGACTCCTAATCTCTGAGTATGAACTACTGGAGTATCATTAGCTCACCAGAACTGCATGCCTATTCTTAGTACATTAAGATAGACTGGTTTTAATCTGTGTAACCAGTGGACCATCATCAAATCTGAGTGGTTCACAACATTGCAGAAGGTACCTGCCTTGTGCAAGTTGTGTAAGAGAGACTTGTGTAAGAGAACTTGCATTCTTAGCCAAAAATTAACCAAAGTATCTGAAATCTGCACTAACATTGCATAGCTGCTGATAATAGTGTAGGGGCTCAAAAAATAGATTCAGATTCCCAGGGTTCTGGGTGATGTATGTAGACCTAAGTTTTGAAAGCAGGAATCTCTGAAACACATTATAAAACACCTTGTAAAAAGCCAGTCAATTCACTGCAAGTTTCTCACCCAGAGGCTTAGGCTGTGCTTTTGCTTGGCAAGTATGCAAAAGTGAGGATCTTTTTACTCGCCACATCTATTCCTCATGTGTATCTCTAGTCAAAGCCCTACATTGTCATGATTCCTTTTTTTTTTTTTTGTTTAGGGGTGTGTGTTTCTTTGTTTTTGAAAAGGTTTTGTTTTGCATTTTATTCCTGGGAGTTAAAGAGCTAGTCAGGAATTAAAGTATGCCATGAAATGACTGGATCGATAGATGAGGGGAGGGCAGCAGATGTTGTCTACCTTGACTTCAGCAAGGCTTTCAACACAGTCCTCCACAGCATCCTCATAGGGAAGCTTAGGAAGTGTGCGTGAGATGAATGGATAGTGTGGTGGATTCAAAACTGGCTGAAAGATAGAGCTCAGAGGGTCGTGACTAGGGGCACAGAGTCTAGTTGGAGGTCAGTGACGAGTGGTGTCCCCCAGGGGTCCGTACTGCGTCCAGTCCTGTTCCATACATTCAATCAATGACCTGGATGAGGGGATAGAGTTTGGTTGATGATCAGCAAGTTTGCTGATGATACAAAACTGGGAGGCGTGGCTGACACACCACACAGCTGTGCCACCATACAGCAAGACCTGGACGGGCTGGAGAGCTGGGCAATGAGAAACCTTACGAAATTCAACACAGGCAAGTGAAGGGTGCTGCACCTGGGGAGGAATAACCCCTGCACCAGTACAGGTTGGGGGCTGACCTGCTGGAGAGCAGCTGTGTGGAATGAGACCTGGGAGTCCTGGTGGACAACAGGATGACTGACCATGAGGCAGCAATGTGCCCTTGTGGCCAAGGCGGCCAATGGCATCCTGGGGTGCATCAAGAAGAGTGTGGCCAGCAGCTGGAGGGAGGTCATCCTCCCCCTCTACTCTGCCCTGGTGAGGCTGCACCTGGAGTACTGTGTCCAGTTCTGGGCTCCCTGGTTCAAGAAGGACAGGGAACTGCTGGAGAGGGTGAAGCAGAGGGCTACAAAGATGATTAGGGGACTGGAACACCTCTCTTATGAAGAAAGGCTGAGACACCTGCACCTGTTTAGCCTGGAGAAGAGAAGACTGAGAGGGGATCTTATCAATGGTTATAAATATCTAAAAGGCAGGTGTCAAGAGGATGGGGTCAGGCTCTTCTCAGTGGTGCATGGTGACAGGACAAAGAACAACAGGCACAAACCGGAACATAGGAAGTTCCGTCTCAACATGAGGAAAAACTTCTTGATTTTGAGGGTGGCAGAGCACTGGAACAGGCTGCCCAGAGAGGTTGTGGAGTCTCCTTCTCTGGAGATATTCAAAACCCTCCTGGATGCATTCCTGTGCAGCCTGCTTGAGGTGAACCTGATCTAGCAGGAGCGGGTGGGAGGTTGTACTAGATCATCTCCAAAGGTGCATTCCAACACCTACAATTCTGTGAAAGTAAATGAATAGCTAGCGTGAATTCACTAGTGCTAGTAAATTCTGGTTAAGGACTGCCTTTTTTAAAAATAGGAGCTTTTGTTTCAAATTCAAATTATGTTGCATCTATTGCAACATGCATTTATTTATGCATAAAAATGACAGTGCCTTCTAATTTCAGATATCATCATTAACAGCATAAAGGGCTTGCAAAATGAGAACTAAGAGTTCCACAACATTCCACAGTACTTACAACTTACTTTGAGTTTGCCATCTATCCTAAATCATATTAAGATTCAAGCCTAGATACACCCTAACAAGCAGGGCATAACACAAATACAGTATGAGCTGATACATACGGCCTATGAGCTGATTTCAAGATAGTAAGTTTGTCCCCAGGTATCTGGGGACTCGGTCAGGATTTTATTAACCTTATTGTTGCATGAAAAGGAGAACAAAACCACAAAAGCCACCCAGTAGCCAGAGACTGCAGGATAGATAATTACAAATATTTTACAAAATTACTTTTTCTCTTTAGCAAATTAATATGAAACAGTAAACCTGTCATATTAGATAAATTTCCCAGCTTAACTGAATATACAATACCCACTCTCTAAAACACTAAAGTGGAAAAAAAAATTAACAAAGAGCTGTAATCAGAAGATGTTCCCTTTAATAAAAAAAAAGAGTAAAAGAAAAATAATAACTGCCACAATACTTCCTAATTCTTTTAAATTGTGCTTTAAATTAACATTTATACCTTGAATACTTTACTAATTTGACTGAGACATGCACCACAAATTACTTAACTCAGCTAATCAGCAGGAAAAGATCACAGAAAGAGAAGACAGCTTATTACAACATACCTTTTCTTCCTTACTTCTTAAGGGGATCATGGTGCAGTTATATGTATTTGATTAAACTACACAGTATCCTGTATCAGTAAATTTAATACATTTGTGGAGGCGGTGGAATCTTAGAAGCATTACAAAAACATGAAAACACTAAACTTTTCTGTTGAGAGTAAAAGTAAGAAAAATACATTTTTCTGAAATACTTCAGGCAATCTGGCAATACAAAACCCTTGTCAATGCATAAAATAACCCCCTGACTGGTGGTTGCCAGTCTGACAGGTACTTAATAGTATCCATCTGCTAACAGAGGCAGTAAGAAGTCACTGACAAAAATCTGCCTGAAGAAGTACAGTAACAACACAGTCCTTGCTATTTTTTAAGGTAAACTGGGTACAGAGTTATACCTAGAATTTGAAATACATAATTATCCTTTCAGTTACCCATAGCAAATTGCCCTACCCTATGGTAAAGCACTTCCACAGAAGGCTGTAAAGATACTGGCACATGGCAGGAGGACCTTTCCTTCCACATTTTCAGGGGGAAAGGTAACTGGTTGGCATTTTTGCAGATAAATCTTCTGTCCTTACTCATGCAGCCTATACAAGGAGGACATAAAGCCTCAGCACCAATAGTTTTGCACCCTTTGGATCTGACATAGAGTGCACAGCCCTGTAACAGGCTGGCTCATTGGATTTGTGTGGGAGGCAGAGAAGGTCTGCAGGCATGGCTCTGCATCCAGTTAGATGTGGGAACCCTCTTTTGCGTGAGAGTGGCTCCTCATCCTGATCACAACAAATGTCCCAGACATAGGAAAGTGACCTTCGTGAGTTCTTCACCTAGAACCCATTAGCAAACAAAATGAAAAGGAAAGGACAACATGCAATTGCACGACATGCAATAAACTTTTTGTTTTGTTTTTTAACCTTAACAGCTGCCCAGTGCTAAGAGGTTGTTTGCCCAAATCTCAGGCAAAACTTTTCCTGGTAGGTGGAGAACCACTCTATGTTGTCCTGCCATCGCTGTGGCAAACATCCCACCCAAACTTTGGCACCACGGAAGTCTGTGGGACACACTTTTGCTGCAGGTCTTGTTGATGATGCAAAGCATTCATCAGGTAGAAGCGGCAGCCTTTGGCAAATACAGACTACCATAGACTGAGCAGATGAGCGCAGTAGAAAGAAGGTCTTGTGTACACAAAACCGTTCAGATTTGTGTCACTGTACCTAGATATTTTAAGCAGAAGGAAGAAATGGAATATTAGTTCCATGACATTTCTAACGTAGGGTGAGTTACAATATTAGAAAAAGTTGTGGGCATAAGAAAGACTGGCTGTTTTGAGAGAAATAAATTTGTATAAGCAGCAGTCACAGAGCTTTACGTCAGCTGCTAGAGATTTCAGTTTCTCTGGTAGTTTGGGATATATATATTTGCCTTTAAATGCTCTGCTTAGGTACCAAGTAACATGATAGTGAGATCTTACCTAACATGAGTGTTATTCTCCCAGCCATGTCATAATCTTCCCTTGGGGCAAGACACATCTTCAGGACTACTTGAAGACACAGATCTCTGAGTGTACCTGACGACTGCGCTCTACCAGCATCTGCTGAGGGACCCGCTCTGTACCATTGCTTTGTGCTTCCCCAGTATGTGCACAATGACACACCTGTTCAGGGGAACGGTAGTCCTGCATGAAAGAAACACTGGCAGCCTTGTTGTGAATGAGGAAAAGGCCCTATATTTAGACTTTGTCAGAATCTAACACCAAAAATGTGTCATAAACACATGCTGCCACGAAAAACAGAAAGGTACTCTTCTGTGCTTTCATGCTTCTGCAGTTGGCAACCTTTATACCAGTAAGTAATCATGTATAGAGCTTTACAGTGAATCAATATTTCCCCAAAGGGTTTTTTCTCGTTAAAGAATGCAGGTCCTAATCCAGACAGAAAACTCTAAGGATTGATTGAATGGAAATGGAATGGAAAATCTAAAAACAAAACAGTGTTCAACTACAAATAAACTTTGATCCTTCGGCTGTGAATTTATCACCATAAATTGCTCCACGAGACAAGTAAACCAGCAGAGCTTCTGAAGTAATGCAAACAATGATGGATATGACTGTCAATTGCATTTCTCTTGGAAATAGGTAGTTTGCTGCTTCAGTAATGGGTGAGAGGAGAACACAGTTCTCCAAATACCTCCAATTTTGGCCAACACCTACTTGGTTTCTATTTCCTCTTGTACAATAACTGGCTGTGGGACAGCATCTGTCATTTGCCTCGGTGGCCAGTCTGGCCCAAACCATGACATCTAGTATAAAAATAATTTACATTTCCCTGTGTATGCAGACTGTAATAATTCTTAACCGGTGAATCTTAGCCTACTCTTTCAATATCCTATTTGAACGCAAGGCACAGGTGTGCACAACTGTAATAATAACGGGATTTAGGAGGCAAACACATGTATTTTGCTCATGAGATCAGTACTTCACAGAAATTACTTCTATGTTTTATATACTTTGATTCATTAATTAACACATTATTTTTAGTATAATTCAATGCTATTTTGGCAACTTAAAATGTTTGAAATGTATTGCTTCTCTATTTTATTCTTTGAGCTCAATGCTTGGATTTTCAATAACAGGAATGCTGCTAAAATTATGCTATTAAAACCATTTTTATAAAAGATGTAACTTTCATAAGCTCTTGATTTAATTATCATAGGAGAGTTACAAAATATTTTCATAAGAGACTGCAGGGAAATAAAGACTTTCTCTGAATATCTATACCTTGATATATTTTGATTCAAAGCACCAAACAGAAATAGTGTTTGTTTAGCATCCAGAGTACAAACTAATAAAAAGAAAGGTCACGTTTTAAAATTTTCACTGCATGACTGTGAGTCACTGCATATTTGCTAGATGTCTAGCTTTAATCATGTAAATCATTTTACAGTGAATTTCCTGAAGATTTTCATAAAGGCTTTCAGTCATAAGTAAAGCAAGACGTCACTTCCAGAGGGATTGTGGAATCAACTGTAAAACATAGTGCCTAGCATTGACTAATTCATACTCAAAGGCAGTAAAAATTTTCCATCTAAATAAATTCATCCTAATTCTAATCCACTGCCAGTAGAAAAATCAGCTTCTAAACAAAGGAAGGCAACTATATTGTTCTATTTCACATGCCTTTCTTGCACTGAGTTCCTTAAATGATAAAAACGAATCAATCTGCCTTAACATGACAAAAAATATTTTTTACCTAAAGTATATAAATATATGTTTTATATATATTATGAACATGTATGTATGTATGTATTTTGTATATATATACAGACCTTGAAATCCTATATATTGACTTCAAGCATGCACAAATACACAGTACCACTGGTACTGAGAATGCTTATCAAGAATCCTTAAATCTAAAAAACCCACTAATTTTTAATTATTTCTGAAGCACGATATATAAATATTTATAACTATTTTAAAGTTTCAGTGGGCAGCTATATGTATCTATTAATAAACTGACAAATATGATTACACATAAAAATACATTGAGATTTGCCAAGATGCTGGAAATAGGTTATTCCTTTTCCTCCCACAGAGATCAGATAACCTGCAAAGTCCTTCTTCAGTAGCTAAGGATTCATATAAACAAAGAGGCCTTGGAGAAGATATGAACACTTGTTGAATACCTCAAAATCTTAATGATGATGAGGCACAGATAGAGCAAGCATTTGCAAAAGAAAATATATGCCACTGATGTCAGGACAGAAGAACAGAAGGTAGAACAATACTAAGCAATACTTTCCATGTCTATTAGCACATCTTTGAAGTATGATGAAGATTTTATGTGACTCAATATTATCAGTTGCTGGGTAAAGTAAATATCTGAAGAAAAGCTGTGCAACCATGTGCAATATTTTCACCGCGTTTCAGAGTATAGTTTCTCTCTGATGACAGAACGTATTTTCACTTGATTTTAGAAGAATAAATGGGTTTTTTTTCTACTTTTCCTGTATCAGAGTGGCAGACAGGAGTAGCTGCAGAAATCTCCATACAACATGAGAATATGGGGCATCTTACCAGTAAGAAAATAATTAAAATATATATCACATAAACCTCTGTAAGAAAAGAAGAATCCATTCTATTTTGGATACATCTACAATTCTTACTAGATATTAATAGTTGGTTTATGTTTGTCCCCTGTAAAAGTATTCTGGCAGCATCTCGCAGTCAAATCATATGGTAAGGATTCAGAAGCCCATAAAAAAAAAAAAAGGTGAAGGATTCAGCTAGAGATATAAGAAAATATTTTATTTTATCTGAAAAGGAATTTCTTAAGTCAACTCTATGGTCTTGTTTCTTGCTAGTAAGGGGAAAGATACCACTGGGAAGTAAATTTTGCTTCTGAATTTTCTATTCAGGATCTCTAAATTTTCTCAACTCATTTCCATCTCAAATGGGGTTGAAAACAACACATCTTCAAAGAAACCTTTTCCTTCTTTCTTACCTGTATGTGGAAGAAATCAGATTGCCAACATCATGCGTAAAAATATTCATGAAGTACAGATGCTAAATTGACTGGGCTTTCACAAGATTCCATAAAAATCCTATATCAGCATTTTTGCATGTACAATATTTCTTACATTCTTATTTTACACATGTATGTTTTTGCATGCAAAAACTCAGAAATGTGAGAATCAGAAGTGCACACATTGGACAACAATTTATTCTATTATTTTAAATGTAAATACATTCTGCATTATTTCGTATATGCTGAAAGTATTCTTTGAAAAACGCTACATTTGGAAAAAACTTTAGTTCTATACTTTTCAGGATTAATTTTAAAAATATACAATACAAGGTGAATACAATTATTGCAGTGTGATATTAATCAGTGTGAACAACTTACAGTATGCACTGCAGTGTCACAGATTGTTTCATTTTCACAATTGCATACTTTAATTCAGTGAACACTTTCAAGACTGTTTTGCTCAGTACCTTGAATATCCACTAAGATGTATTTCCCTTTAAAGCACCATGCAGATTAGTTCTAGCAGCTTATGTTCTGCATCAGAATTCCTTTAACACAAACATGCAAAAGCTTCTGCAGCCAAAATATTATGCTTCAATAGCTGAAAATCATAATTAGACATTTGAAACCGTAAATATGGACACTGTAAATATATCTAGTTATTAAAGAATTTATACTACCTCAGTCATTAAGTAGAACTGGTTGAAGAGGAGTATTATTAAAGCACAGACCCACAAGATGGAAGATCTATGAAGTGTTTTTCCACTATGCCGAAAATAAAATTATGCTGACATTCTATATAAACCTATCTGAAATGCTATACAGCTACGCTTTCAAAATTGTACATTTGGAGGTGGGATTTAAGATTTAACAGGCATCACTGTTAAAACTGAAAATCCAAAACACAGAGAGAGGTAGAGGGAGTGCTGTTTTACAGCAATGTTGCATGTACCTCTGGTCTTGTGATCATCATAAGAATCCAGCAACTAAAACACATCTTTTGTCCTGAATCTTTATCAATCTTTAACTTTCTTATGCTTAAACTATAGGTACTTGTGTCCATAGTGAGAATGCCCAAAAGATGATCTCCAGAAGAGAGAAATAAAGCAAGAGATGTCCCAGGTTGGATTTAAAGAAAGAAAAATTCTCTAAAATGTCTTCTTGCAGCATAAAGGCCATGAAGAAGCCCAGAAGAGCAGCTCTGAGGGACTGGGGGCACTGTCATGCTTCAATGGCCACAACCAGCCTCCCCTGGAACCAGCCCCCACCACCACCCCTGCCCAAAAGTGTCAAGTCAGCTTCTGCCCCCACAGCCCCACTCTTCCAGTTCCTGTCAGAAATAAATACGTTGCAAGAGATGGTTCATGTAAAGTTTCTATTTACTTAGAGCTCTCTGCTTATTTTAGGACTATAAAATTAATTTACGAAAGGTTCAAAGTGACAGAAAGACATATCTTTAACAACCAGTATTTTAAGTATTCTCTTCCAGAGTGGGCCTGCTTCATGAGCAGGCTATTTATCCAATGTAACTACTGCTGTAACAAATGGATGGTTACAGAAGAGTCCCAAATCCATGGGTAATCTACACTACATAAATAACAGTATTATAAGTAATGTCAATCTTGTCTCAACTTGAGAGGTCTGCTGCACTAACTTCTACAGGCTGTGCATCCATTCTACTTCTTCAGATGTCTCTCACATAACTTCCTTCTCTTTCTGCCTATCATTGAGCAACCAGAATTGCAATTCATAATGCTGATCTAAAAAATACATTCGTAAATGTTGCTCTCTTCAAGTTCACAACATATACCAGACTAAGTCTCTAACATGAACAAAACCTGTCTTGTATCTCACTGTATCCAGGGTATTCTCCGCAACTCTGATCCTGCAAAACATCCATACAGCGTATGAACTTTGAGCTTACAATTTATTGTTTTTACAAAACTTTTTTAGGTATGCATTTCATAGGGAATCTTCTGTCCTCCCTGTCTGCTGTGGCATGCACTGTGTGCTCAACGACATTTTTGACAATTATTACAAGTGCATCACAGTAGACCATGATTCAAAGGTAGCATCTGCTGAGCTGGGCAAAGCTCTTTCTGCCCCTCCAAAACTTAGAGTCTAATTTCTGTCATAAATGTGCACAGTTTGCAAACTGAAAAGATACTTTCTCATTTGCCTATACTGCCTACCCAGCTAGAGGCTTTTTACAGCAGCAGACCTTCACTCTGGCAACTTTACAGAGCACCTGGGTCTGGTGGAAAAGCACTGGACCTAGGTGTTGTGAGTCACACCTCTGTCAATAATTTCCTGGACACCCTCAAGCAAATGACTAAAATCCTCTATATCTTTATTTCATCCTCAGTAAAATCAAAAGCTAGATACTTTGCAGTAAACACTACTTTTTATTAAAGCTTGTAAACAAACATTGCTTTGTAAATCATGAGGATCTATCAACAAGTGTTCCATAAGAGCTAGGTAGTAGTATTATTGTTAGTAGTAGTAGCAGTAGTATTAAACCAGTAGTAATGTGAGCCTGACTTCAGTGCATTTTTAATGCTGCTGGAGTAAGAGAAACAGGCTCAATGCATCTGTCAGCACAGCTTGATTTCATACCAGACCCTTGCAAAGCTCATTAATTCTGAAGATTTCTATCATGCCTGAGTGGTGTTAAGGATAATAGTCATCTAGGAACAGGATGATACTGGGGCCTGCCTTCATAGTTTCTGTCTCTGACCCAATAAAAAGCTTTGGGCAGATCCAGAACACTTGTCTGATATGTTTTTAACAGTTTATTGTGGTGTTTGCAATGCAGCTTCACAATTACTTCCTTTCAGGAGATTCTGCACAGTTTAACCACCTGGGGACACTGTAGCATTTGCACATGGGGCGACAAAGCATGGCCGCTACATTTTGTGGCAAAGGCGGTGTTTCCAAAACATTCTAATTTCTCAGGAATTAAGGGTACTTTTAAAATATCCTGTAGTTAATTAAAGCAACTTGTCTATAAGAAAAGAAACAATCCTGTTTCTGATAATTACTTCATCAGAGGTATGCAGTGTCAAATATCTGTCGGGATGCTGGTGTCCAATGAGATACACACTCCCTTGTATAATTACTAAGGTAATAAGAGCCAAAACCAGGAATAAATGTATGTTAGTACAACAACATATCCAGAAGGGTGGAAATGGTTATAAGCAAGTTAATATTTTAAGATCGAATATCTCTCTTTCAGTCTTGTCCTTACTATTTAAGCTATTTGGTCAACTTCCGTCTCCAATTTCAGTATTTGCTCTGAGATAGCAAAAAAGACAAAAATTACTGTATCAGCAATATAATGTGATTTTGTGGAAAAAAAGGACTAGACAGCTTTTCCTGTTTACCTTACATTGTTTTCGCTGTGTCTCCCTATACCCTGCTTATTTTTACCTTTTATCTTTTTGGTTGCCACTCCTGTCTAATTTTAAAGGGCATTTTTTAGTCCGTAAACTTTTAGCTGTGACTTGGATTGTCCGAGTCAACCTTTTGAGACTGAAATTTTTCCTGTCCCCATGAAAAACTTATTTGAAAAATCTAGGGGAATATCTATCATGTATTAAACAAAGATTCTAGATTACCCTCATTAAATTGCGCTCAATCCCCCTCTGAAAACAAGTGATGATTGGAAATGTGGTTGCACCAAGCCCCATCATTATTTCCATCACAACTCCAATGGACAGGCTCTGACTCAGACCTGCCTGGAGCAGTCAAAGGTAGGGCTGCATTGCATTTCATCATAAATATAATCAAATGATATACCAATATTGCATGACAATGTAGAAATGCAGAGAAGCAATACTGAACCCATGTTTGCCTACAACTTTGGAATTTGTTTCACTGCTTAGGGGAGTAAATCACCCTGAAAGAGTGTCAGTAGCTGGGAAGGCTGGTTACCTCTGGCACTATCCCAGGGCAGATTTGCATTTTTCCCATCGTGCACAAGAAAATTTAATATTGACATGTTGTGCATTCACTTCAACTTTCTACTATAAAACGAAGCTAGGCTGCAGCACAAGTATAGCTAGTGTGTTAATGGAGACAAGGTTCCTCAATGGATTATGTAGCTAGAGGACAAAGGAGTGCCCTGTCACTGGGACAAAGGAGTGCCTTGTCTCCAGCAGCAAAGGCAGGCATGAGTTTTCCCTGAAGATCTCAGTCCGTCTGTGTGATTTCTTTATGTTTGTAGTGGCAGTTGAATCCTTCAGCACCAAAATAATTATGTGCTTTGCTTTCTACAAAAGGCATGCAAATGTAGAGTAATAGTACTTGATAAATATTATTGGAATAATATTATAATAAAAGACTCTATTGTATGATTTTTGCTCATAGATCTGATTTAATTTCTGTGAGAAACGCTCTTTTCATACTAGTGGGCTGTACCACAGACCCACAGTGCTCCAGATCCATGGAGCTCAAAAAAAGAGGTTTTCGACAGAGCAACCAATATCAATATCATTCCTTTATAGCCCAAATGACACTGAAAGAAAATGCAAAGAATATTAACTGATTGCAAAGGAATATGGTGTACTAGGAGGGACTATTTGCTAAAACCAGTGCTGTCTTTGTTACTTACTTCTATCTCCCGTAACCTGCATTGCATGCAGCTTTAAAATCCACAGTGATAAGCCATTTTCATAAGTCTTTGAGCTCTGGCTAACAGGGTTCCTGGGTTGAGGTACACAAACACACAACCCCCTTCTCAAACTGTAAACCTCATTACAAACAGGATGCTTTGGGACTGTGTTCCTTAATATTAGAATCACATGCATGAAATGCTGCCAAGAATGTTTTAATTCAGGCCATGTCAAACTATCAGTGATTAACCATTAATGCTTCCACAACTTGACTGACAGCAGCAGAATTTAAATTTTATTAAAAAACAAAAACAAAACAGAAGTAACAAAAAAAACCTTGCACAGATTTTTCTCTACGGAAGGAAGATAAATTTAGCATCAACCAAAAAGAAAAACTAAAAAGTCTTGCTGCGATGTTAATATTCTTTTTTTAAGAACAACAAAAAACCCAATAAACAACAACAAAAAAAAAAACCAAAACAAAAGTAGATTGTAAATTTGACTTTATGTCTATTTAAAGGAGCAAGAAGGAGGCAAGAAACCCTTTTATTTTTTTCTTGCGGGTTACACTGGATACCTTTTAAACAGGTGGGCAAATAGCACCACCACAAAGCCAGGAAGCATTGGTATCTTGCTCCTACTTCAAACCTGCAGCAAATCAATTCTGGTTAGAACAGAAAGAGAAAAAGAAAAACATTATTCCAAGGAGTCCTGGAGTCTTCTAGGGGAAAGCCACATATGTTGCAGTTTCCATAATGCTAGCTCCATTTAAGGCTGTGATTCACAGTCTGAGTTAGCCTCTAAAGAGAAAAGTAATTTTGTAAATTCTGCGTCTACTTGCAGAGATCTGCTAAAATCACAGCTGCCCTGTATATACACTGAAGGGAGTACTATAGTACAGAATAAAAGGATTCAATAAGAGCACGCAACACAGCAATTCAGTTCATCCTTAAGCACATACTTACCTTTCAGCATATTGGAGTAACTACAGTTATTTCAAGGAGAACATTCCTGTAAACAGTGTCATGAAGAAATGTTTGCAGAACTGAAGCCTTTACTTAGTGATGTGTTTGAACAGCTTCACAAAAGATGTCTATTTTCCTCACCACATGTAAATTGCTGTTTCCGTTCCCAAGACATGAAAGTGTTAAAATGTTAAAGAAATAATTGTAGTTAGGATTATGCTCTTTAGATACTTTGCTACAGTATTAATAATTTAATAACCTTTTCACTGAAATATTATTTGCCTGGCTTGCAGTGCTTCTTTTCAATTAATTCCTTTTTCCTTCCTATCTCTCAAACACTTTGTATCTTTTAACAGTAGATTTACCCAGGTCTGTTCTATACCACTGTCCTGGTTTTATGGTTTGTTTGATCTTTCGTATATACTGTATATAGGGTTATAAAATTATCCTATAGTATTTTGAGTTTCTTCAGTTTTGACTGCTGAGAAACAACATTTTAAGCTCATCAACACTTGTTACAAAACCGAACCACAAGTTACCTAAAGACAGATATACATTTGCTTCTTTACTGTTGCCCTGAATTAAATGTAATAAAACCCAAAATGTCTATGCCATTACCCAATTAAACTCATCAGTAGACAATTACCATTAGAAACAAAATGATTTCATTGAAACTTTTAACTACTGTTACATTAGACAGCTTTACACTTTTTTTATTATATGTATTTGTTTTTCTGACCACTTGAACATTTATAATCACTCCCTATAGTAATCAGTCCCTCTATGGGGAAAACCACTGAACTCTTCAATGACTTCTGTCACAGCAAACTTCTTATTTTTTTTTTATTAATCCGTAATTTATTAAACTGTTCAGCAGTAGTGTTACTTAAAACCTCACCACTTTATGTCCCCTAATATGGCTATAGTCATTGTCTAATTTGTTACAATTTTTTTTTGTGAAATTCCCATTAAAAAATAAAATATAAAAATGCAATGTACAATCCACAGGGAGAAAAACAAATACAGAAACTGCCATTTCTTTTTTTTATGGCTGAATGTAATCATGATCAGATCATGAAGATCATGAAAATCAGAATACAGTTCTGTTTACCATAATCCTACACCCATTTTTAAGCACTGGAGTTACACTGCCCATTTTAAAAATGGGTAATATGTGAAAATGTTGGGACAGCAGTAAAGTTACAGATTTGTCATTTCTTAATTCGGAAGATTTCAATGTGAGTTATCAAACTGCCCAGTAGCTACCACTTACCCTGTGCCATAGATAATTTTCATGTTTTGAATGTGGATTAATGAGAAAATAATAACTCAGTGCACATTTACATAAAAAAGATTTCCTGGTTAACGACAAATGTAATTTTTGTCTTAATTAATGCCATATGTAATTTTCTGCAAGGCATATGGTACTAATTAAACATGGTACAAGCCCCCCAGATAGCCAATATAGCCATGAGGTATTCAAGAAATCTTTCCCTTCAGTGTACATTATCTATGTACTGATTTGATGGCCTGAATGCACAAAAGCTCTGGGAACTAACAATGTTTAATGATGTGGGAACTGCACTTCTATTCTTATCTATATGAACGCTGCAGTTGCTGAGGAAAATTCTGAGATACTTAATGAAAAGGCAAATTATGAACTGACGAGGAACAGTTTATTTTAATTCATTTATTAACCACCACTTTTGATACTTATTTTTAACGTTCTTTTTACATTTAGAACACTGTTTTGTGACTCTATAGGCCAGAGAGCATGAAGCTAAAGATATAATCTGGTTTTTTTAATAGAAACAATAATCTATATTCCATAGATTGTAATGACATTAATAAACACCTAAAACATAAGTTGTATGGTGCTAATGATTTATTTTGTAAATTCTAATATGCATAATGTGTATAAATACACTTTCATGTATTTGACACCAGCTGCGCTAATTAAAATATTTGTTCTACCATCAGTGTAAGATATCACTTACTAATATTACTACTATCAGTGTAAGATATCACTTACTGATATTACTACTATCAGTGTAAGATAGTACCTATGGGTAACATAATAGGTTCATTATTAACTTTAAGTCCACTTGTATATAATTTTAATTCTCTTTTCAATTCAAGGATATCAGCTTCCTCTAGCATACAGAAGGTCAACTACTGAAAAAAAAAATTAAGAAAATTAATACTGTGTTTGTTCTACTTCATAATGATCACTTCAAGTAAAACTGCAGCAGTGAATTCTCACAGTCGTTATCTGCCTACTCACGATATCATAAGCAAAATAAAAATTAAAATAGCTGTGTTCCCTGAGCCAATGGGAAAACTGTAAATGACCTTCCATTAACCAGAATATTTCTGTGCAAAAGAACGACGGGGTCTCAACACCACTATATCTAGCATCAGTGTGTTATTATCGAGACACTTCCCAAACAGTAACAGAGCAGCAGTTTGTATTCTGAAAGGTAGCACTGACTCTTTTGTAGTTCCAGTAAATTTCATAGCAGTAAAAAAGACTCAATAGTCCTCTGAATTGGCCAGCTTACTCAATCTACCATCACTTGCAAAACCACCATCACCACTAACAGAAAGAAAAGAAAACTGCTTCCTAGTGCTCCAACTGTTATATATGCACTCTGCTTTTGATAATGAGACTTGAGAAAAAATGGCGAGTTAAGCAACAAGGCTGTCACTCAGTTTTAAAGCATCCTGATACAAAGTCACACGGTGACTTTCATACCCAAAATAAGATGAGAGTAAAAATAGACCTGCAAGCTTATTAATAGTCTGCTACAAAACAGTTTAACACTTAAAATACAAAAGCCACTCAGCAAATAAAACATGGTGGGAGCCTGAAGAACAAATTATTGACAGTAACGTTATTTTTACACTTTCTGCACACTGTGCTGGAAGGTGTAACCAGAATCTTACCTGACCACAAAAACATTGCACACACTCTTCTCTCAAAGGCTCTAATTTAACAGGTAGTTTCAAAATACTTTCAAAGCATATGGAAACATTACCCTGTAGAGTTAGGATTCTCTGCTCTTGACATGCTGTATCAATGAACTGAAAACAGCAATAACACATAATGTGTCTGAATTCTCATTATGTAAAACAAGCTACATTTTCCTGCTCTACTCACAACAGTATTTCTATTTGTGGAACATAGGAATTGTGCTCTGTGCCTTCCTGCTCTAAGATTTCAAATATACTTTCCCTTTAAAAACACACATGTCCTTAGAGGTATTTTCAAACTGAAATATCATGCAAGATTAACAGTTCTTCACACATTAGGGAGTCTTTCTTTCCTCCTGTATATTGCACCAGACATATTGAAAGCCTATGTATCCAAGACATATACAGTATGCTAGATAACACTGAAAACCTAAATTCAGAAGAAGGAAAAAAAAAAAAGGCAGACCAAAAAGTAAAAAAAACCCAGCTTTTAGCTTAGGAACAGTATTTTTACACAGCTGTAGAATATTATCTGACAATGAATCTATTTGCAGGTTTGCTCTAATGCAACAAATTAATACAGCTTCCCAACCCTGCCTTCCTGCATTTACATACTGTGTATTATGGACAAAAAAAGGAATATACAAACAGAGATCCTTTCAGCCTGTCTAGCCTGTCATCAAAACGAGCAGAGAATTTTTCATTGATAAAAACAGAGAATGGAAGAAATCAGACTAACCTTCACAATGTACGTCACACCAGGTCCCAGGATCTTCTCACTCGAGTGCAGCCATCCTTGAGAGGGTTTATTGACAAAGCTGCTACTTTGATTCCAGTCTTCACCTCCTGGGTGTATTTCCTCTGACTGTGTTTTCTTCCCTGTACTCATCTTGCTCACCTCCTGCTGAGAACACGAAGTGGCAGAGACAAGGTTACATGTGTTGTCTGAAGCCCCTGCTGCTGAGCTAGAAGCACTCGAGCTTCCCTGCAACTTGGAGACAGCGAGCTCTTTTACTGCAGAGGAGAAGCTTTTGATACCCAAAAGGCTGCCCGTGTGAGAGAGTTTCAAGTGGGACACTTTATGGATGAGGGTACACAGGGCGGTGGGTCCATCTTCTTGGTCCTTGCGGAGAACTGCTGGTGAGACAAGGTACGAAGGTGCTGTTGAATTCGTAGCAACTGCTGAGACCTTGCTGTTCATGGACAAATTGTGAATAAGATCATCAACTGATGTCACCGAATCATTCCTGAAACGGTTATACTTGGTACGTTGAAGCATGCCCTTCTATCTGGTTTCCTGCATATGTTCTGGCAAATCTAATGCCAATGCAGGAGATGCTTTTGCTAGCATAGCAGGCAATTCATTACAACATGGATGGATAACAAGATTGTGGGGTGAAAACAGAAAAGACTATAAGGAAGAACAAAAAAATATATATTTTTAAGAAATTTCTTATGGTTCCCTGTTAAGGTTGGATGAAGTAACAGTTTTCTATGACAGAGATCCCAGTCCTGCTTAGAGCTGCCAACTCGCTCACAGCAAAAGCATGACTCACACAAATGAGAAGGACCCTTTTCAACAAAAGGCTCAGTGAACACTGCAAATCACTTCCTGTAGCAAAAAAAAAAGAAAGAACAAGAAAAAAACCCCATCCACCCACTTACAGCACTCTAGCACCAATCAGTTCTCAAATTTCCTTTTCCTATCTTCTCAAACAGATATTTCCTTCCAACCTTTAATTCCTCCCCTCCCCCACCTCCCACTCGTTTGGTACCAAAGACAATTTACTTTTAAAACTGAATTATTAAATCCCACACTTTCTTCTGTTTAAATATTCTTCCACCACACATATTTGTGAATCTGTAAAGAAGTCACAATTAGATAGCAAATATCTGGATAATATATACACAAATATACTCCCCCCCTTTCTTCCCCTGCCCCANAAAAAAAAAAGAAAGAACAAGAAAAAAACCCCATCCACCCACTTACAGCACTCTAGCACCAATCAGTTCTCAAATTTCCTTTTCCTATCTTCTCAAACAGANTTTAAAAACAGACAACAGAACTAAAGAATATACACATTTTCTTCCACAAAAGCAGCCTAACAGGCTTTACAAGTGCTTTTGTGTCAATGCTGTCTCTCACGGGAACTGTTACATCCATTTTTTAATAGAGCTAAATCCTTCTCCCCTGTTACTTCACAACAACCTTATATTTTAATGCAGGAATTACATGAAGTACCTATGTGTGAAGTAAAGTATTTTTCTGATGTCCGACAACAGGCTTAAGAGATGTTGTTTCTTTCACCACTGATAATCACTCCAAAGAAAAACATGAAGAGGATCTTCAATTCACTGGAATGCTTGGTTTAATTCTGAAAAACTGAAAACATCTAAAAGAATATTCAAAAGTCCAGGTGGCAAAAAAATGACATCCTGCAGAGAAAAAAAAAAAAATTATGCACCAGATCTTATAAAGAATAAATGTCAGCCACAAATACTCGACCTGAGAACTACCAAAACAAGCAGAAAACAGATATTTCATTTCTTCTACATTTTTTTTAAAATACAAAATGTGTACAGCACTGCAATACACAATGCCCGTCACAAACCATAGGGTTTTTTTCTATGAATTGATCTTTGCAAAACACCTTGTGGATGTAGGACAATACACTGCATTATAAACAAATTCCAACCTCAGAAGTTGCATACTGCAAAGTTATTTTTTTAACAAATGACTAACTGCAGCACAATTTAACGGAAAAATCCTAAGGAATCCTTCCCTCTCCCATGACTAAAGGCTGCAGTATACAAAGTGCAAATACAGTGAAACAGCCAGCTGAAATACAGGCATTTAATCAGTATATTCATGACATTAAATTAAGTCAGCACCTCTTATCCCAGCAATGATGAGTAATAGCAATGTCCTACGCAGTGTAAAAGCGGGTTTCTAGTGATCTGCGGAATAGCCTTTCATCACCACACTGCGAAACTGCTAGAGCATCCACACAGCATTCATTCCTCTCTTCATCCTCCTAGCATAGCAACAGTAAATATACACACCATAGCCTAGTTTTACTTGTCTCTACTGCCCAGAAAACCCTATTGCTCCCAAATGGCTCTCTTCATTAGAAGCGGCTAGCGAAACTGCAAAATATGAATGAGATTCTGTGCGTGTGAATGAAAGGGCTGGCTAACATCCCTACATTTCTGTGAATGAAGCGAGGCCTTGCAGCCTCTGCCAGGCAATCTCTTGGGTGCTCACCAGCCCAGCCAATACCAGCCGGCTTTGATGACTCATTCAGCAAAGCCTTGCTAAATAGTGGAAGATCCCATTTTGAGTGCAGGTGGCACCTTTTTTTGCAGGAACACCAGAAAATCAAGCCAGCATCTAAGTGAACAAGGGTGGGTTGCAAAGCCCCTGTGGATGAGAGGGTGTTGCAGGAGAAATGCGTGGGGTGTCCACAGGGCTGGCAGGTGAGGAAAACCAGGGAGTCAGAACTGCATTCCCCCCCAATGTGTTTGTTCAACCAGTTAATTTACATCCAGGATGGGAACATGAATGTGCATATTTTGTTTGATGTTCAACTGCTCTCTATGTGTACCAGCAGATTCACAGATTTTACAGGTTTGCCTTCAGAGACCCCCTGATGCAAAAAAAAAAAAAAACAAAAAAACAAACAACCAACCAAACCAACCAAACAAAAAAAAAGAAACAAAACCAAAACCCCAAACAAACCTGCTTGAAAAAAATGCATGTACTTACTTATCCTATTAGCAGAGCAGATACTAAAAAATGGTATGATCATCACTACACTGAAAGCGAGGCAGAGAGAAAGCTAGAGGATAAAAGAGGATAAGAGTACCAGCAAAAGGACTAATCTGTGACACTGATTCACTGGAACAGAAACACCACCAAGACATCCTGTGGATGTTGAACTCTCCTGGAAATCTGACATTAGATGTTGCAGAGGAGTAGTAGCCACTGAGTGCCACGCAGTAGCCACACAGCGCTTGATATCTGGTGCTCGTTTCAGTGTCTGATTGGGAACCTCTCTCCTTTACAAATCTAGCCTTACTGCGACAGAAAACTGGGACAACTGAACATTTTAAAACCTTGCCTTATATAGCTCTTGGGACTGGAAAAGGTAGATAATTTTGCCCTACAGGCAGCAGGTTCAAATCCAACTCTAAGAAATACTAAATGAAATTAGGAGGCCGTGTAATAGGCATAAACTGCAATTAAAATTAGGATCTAGTTAATTCTAGCTATTGCCAGAACATTGTAATGTCTTTGGCATTTCCAACAACATGCCTGTAGCTTGCATACTGACTACACCACACTAGCCTTAAACTTAAACCTTGTTACTACTGTTATTGTAGCACTACTGACAACACAACTTTCAAAACACCATTTCTCTCTAATCTCTCTATCTGCACCTATGCTAGGTCAGTTAGTGAAGTGGATGCAAGCTGAAAAAGGCCTTTTTCTTTTCTTTTTGCAGGGATATGAGCCAGACGCTGCCACCATGAGTAAAAAATGGCTGTGAAACAATGAGTTCATTGTTGACTGAGTAATAACATGGCAGGTAGAAATTCGATGTTGACAAATGCAAAATAATGCATAATCCTAGCAATACCTACAGAGTGAGGGGGATGTACACTACTTCTGACCAAGTACAGCACTTCTTATCAACTACTGATAACTTTGGCATCTCTGACCATTTTGTCTTTTTTAGATTTTTTTCTATGTTGTTTTTACAGTTCTGTTTTCTGATGGATCCTTCTCTCACTCTGACGCAGTCCATGTCTTCTGTCACTGTTTCTCCTTTTTCTCCCTCCAAGTGTCTCTCAGGGGCTCATCCTTAGCTGCCACCTTTTTTCCTTCTGTATCTTAACTACCTCTGCAGCCTGTATTTCAGAACCAAGTAAATTTTATTAACAGCAAAGGGTAGGGAAAAAACAATACTGGTGGGCAAGATTAAAGGGAGGAAAGGGGAGAAACTACATTTTGCTTTCCATTGTTAGAGTGAGGTTTAAAGCCATTTAAATTGCTGCAGATGTAAAGGTAGAAGGTATTGCCAACACACAAGCTAAATCAGGTAAGATGCTGTGATCACCATAAAGAGGAAGTGCAGGCAATACAACTGGTATGTTCCATGACATGTAGAAAGAAACTCTCCTTAATGCAAAAAAAGGTGACTGTCAGTGACCATATTTACAGAAACCTTAATCATATAATCAGAATCAGCAAAAGTATCTAGTTCCAGTAACACAACGTGGTTAAGTACGTACTCTATACAAACAAGTGTTAGAAACTGTTAAAATTCTGCTGAAATACCATTTGCATTTCAACAGCTTCTGCCCAGTGCCAGTAAAATTGCTTGTGGACTATACCGAATTTTTTAAAAATGAGCATGAGAAAGACACTGACTTTGGAAAAAAAAAATCCAAACTGATTAGCTAAGTTATCAGCTAATCAGTTTGCTGATTTGAAACTGGTTAGCTAAGTTATAAGAAACTGTGAATACGTCAGACAAACTTAAATATAGATGTTCCTATGAATTTTAATTGCAGCACACAAAAATTAGCCATAGGTTCACTGTAGTTGACATTCCTCTTTACAATAAGCCCCAAAATTATTTTAATTCATGTTACTATGATGCAGCATTAAGCCGTCAGCAAATAGGATGCCATTCCTCACATTGTAATATGATGGACACAAGGGTTGATGCTCTGCTTTAGTAAACCATTTTGCAGAATCTTTAATACCACAAATGGTCAATTCCTCACATAAAAAGATATTGTTTCAATTGTGAAGGTTTCTAATATCTTGTGGGGATATTTCTTCTCTTGATTAGTTAACTGAGAAGGGAAAATACCAGCTTTCTTTGCACATGCTAAATACATACCAGAAATCTCTTACCCATGTATTAATCAGCCGAATCCAGTTTAATTTATGTGAGACAGCCTCTGATGATGTAGTTAAAGACAAGCAAGATAATATCAAGACAAGCTAGAAAGCATTATGATCTAACCTTCTTAAGAGGTGTGTAGCTATTTTAATTAAAAAAGATATTTCTAAATAATTTTGATTTATTTATTCTGCTTGTACCTAGTTAATACATCATATTCTGTTTTCTTCTGTGTCTCTGATACACTTGCACACAGAGCTCAGTTACATGCTCCTATGATTTCAAGGGAGGCTCATCTGATAGAGAGGCGCTGAAGTTTCTGTTAAACCTCATGGTACTGTCCTATGCTAAATAAAACCAATCACCACCAAAAAAAAAAACCCCAGGGCCTGTAGGCAAAGGCTATGATTCTTCCCTAGCAAAATTTTAACAAATTCTGTTTTATTTATTTAAACAAAAACCTACTATTAATTGCCCCGTCTCCCTTTCATTCTTGCCCCTTCCCTCTCACCTGATCAGAGTTTTGCGGTTTCTGTGGCAACCTTATTGCTAAGGGTGGGCTGCGGCTGTGAATGGGAGCATTATCTCTGGCTTTGCAAGTTATTTCTCTGGAAAACCACCTCGTTGGAAGTATTACTGTTCAAAATCAGTGATCGTTAATCATTAATGATCAACTTCTGACTTCAGTGGAATGTACAATTAAGGTCTGAAATATAAGGCCTACAAATTTCTGTGCAGATGCTTAGGGTTTGAGCCAGAAGCTGACCCGAAACAAGGAGGATGTTTTTTCTGCTAGTTGAAAATACTGAAACAATTTTGTCCTAAGACACTTTCACCCTGTGAAATATGACATGAAATATTTGGAAGAAAATTAAACTTGTAACTCCTTCTGCTCCATTAGAGGTTCCCAGGGGCCTATTGTTAAAAGTCAACGCACTATAAAAGTTCAGGGTAAAGATGGATCTGAGATAATACCCGAATCCCAACACGACATTAAGTTTTGCACAGCAGGATCAGACAGAGGAGTACATTAAACTTTTCAAACCAGCACTAAATCTACTTAGTAACATGGGACCTGCTCTTATGAAAACCCAAATTTTTACAGTAAATTATTTCTTTCTCTAAGACAGCCCCTGAGGTGAGAAAGAGAAGTAGCAGCAGCGTAACAGGGCTGTATTTTCCACCTACAATGTAAAGCTCAGCCATGGCTGTGTGGGTGCCTGCACCTGCCACAGTCCTTTGTAGGCGTTCTTCCTCTTTCTTCCAGGCCCCAAACTACCAACAGCCCTCTGTACCAGGAGCCACACTCCAGCCAGAGCATCACCCTAGATAAGGACTCTGCTTTCCAAAGAAATTCCTACCAGTCACGTATTCTCCTCTGTCCACAAACTATCATGTGGGTGTCAAGCTGTACTGTATTGAGAATAATGTAATAACTGGCTCATAACCTTCTCTCTGCTCCTATGATGCAAACTTATGGATGGAAATGACAGTTCTTCTGGGCATATATGCATTGACGTCCAAGTGCCTCCAAGTGTTTTTATTTTAAACAATTAGAAAAACTGGAGATTCAGAAGAGAAAGTAAATAGCAACCTAGTTCACTGACAAATTATGAAAGAACTCTTTTTGCTGTCTTCCTTTGATGGGGAGCCAGTCAATTACTTATTTGTTAACCCAGTGAGTCTTTCATTCTCATTCATGAGATGCATTTAATAATTCAGTTGTTCTCTTGTGTACTTTGTAATAAGGTGTCTATATCTGTTCTGGTGGGTTTGGGTGGGGTTTTTTGTGTGCTTTCTCTTTATTCTGTTTATATGTTGTTTTCCTAGGAACAATTTGCAAAGTTGCTTTAAAAAAAAAACCTGTATACGAAGTTCTGGCTTGGCAAGTTTCCTATTGGTTTCAGTAGGAGTGGAATTTTATTGCAGGTTTCCCAAAACAAATCCAAGTCTGGGAATTTTAATTGTTTCTGAATTTTTGTACAAGGATTCATAGGTAAACTGATTAAAATGTAGAAAAATACCTATGAGGCATAGGTTATTAAAATAAATGACACTTCATTGTTTGTCATTGAAAAAATATGTTTATTTTTATGACTATGTAAATTGTTTTATTGACACTTTCCTTTTTAAATACATGAAAAAATAATTTCTTATGTATACAGGACAGATACAAATATGTATTTTACCACCACAAGAAGACATATAGTCCAGTACCTGCTCTTTATTAGGGTAGTTAAATACTGGCAAGAGGAGCAGGAATGGAAAGGACAATGTGAAGAAATGCATAATGCTCTTTTTTGTAGCTTTTGGCATCAGACAGGACTAATGGTACCTTGTCTGAGCAGACAGAAGACATTAAAAATATTGAACTTTCCCATATCCCTACATTACCCCTCCCCTAATTAAAAAGGTATACTCAAAATTATAAGAACTGAAAATCAACAGAGAGTATAAATGGCCATCTTCGTCATACGTTGCACATCAGACCAAGATTCTGGCAGTATGTGTAGAGATGTGGTGGCAATAGCAGAGTTGTTCAGCCTGCTCTCGCCTTCCTGTCACTGACTCTATCACTTTTGCTGTGTTCCCATAATGCATACTGTGGCATCCAACTGAAGAATAACACAGAAAAAAACGTTGGTTTTTTTTCAACCAGATCAGTTCTAGAGTCTGATTCACTAAGCAAATTGAACTGAAGGCAGAGCAAGGGCAGGAATAAGCAGTCATGGACTGCGAAGAGGGAGAGGAAATGTATTAACTGCATAGGCCTGGACAAACACCCACTTGCATCAACTTCACCCTGAAACACAACCCACTAACTCATGCCACCAAACTGTACACATTTTCTTGGCAAAAAAAGAGTTACATGCTGTGTTGTATTTATAGCAAAGCCATTACCGATCAGTGTTTGTAGTGAAAGAACTCTGGCGATTCTGCAGCAGTGGATAACAGCGCCGGTGGAGGGTTATTTGCAGCAGCACTCATCCTGGAGAATTCAGAATGTGGGGTACTTCTGTATTATATATGTACAAATTGCTTGTGTGAGTCACTGTACCTGTTTACGCTAATGATGCTTGTTATCAGACCTGACGTGATGGTTAACTTCTTTCTGGTTAACGCAGAAGAGGCATCTGCAGACACATGTGTATGTGTGTGTGTGCAGGCATGCGCACATGCATGCATGTACTAAGGATGTATTCTCTTCTCTGCTAGGTTGCTTGCCTTCCTTACATTTCAGTTGCACTACCTAGATATAACAATAGGTGTGGCAAACAGGGTGGCCAACCTGTGAAAGACCCGGTAATGAATCAGGCGTGTGTGGCAGGATTTAAATAGCTGATTAAATGATCACTTAACTGGACTGAAGTTTACAAATTCCATTGCTAGTAATGTGAAGAAGGAAAATAGCTGCAGATGAGAAAACTGAGAAACTCTCTTAGACTCCACGCATTGAAGCACACCAGAAGGGAGACAAGCAACCTTCATTTTAAAAAGGAATCCAAGATTAAAAACTGTTTAGAGGGACAGAGGGATGGAGACAAAGATATATGTACTGCTCTATTGTCACCCACAGCAACTTGTGTATTTCTTTGCTGTAACAAAAGTATATAGTGACTTTCTCCAGGTACCCTCAGAAAATCTGTTTTGTTTGCTCAAGCAGCACAAGCCCCTGAGAAGCTTCAGTACAATTAAGTTTGAGAATGGATGGAAGATGATGGTCAGCAGTTCTCCAAAGGGCTTTGGGTGAGATTTTTGTAACAAAAAAGACGTGGAGCAATGGTGTACAACAGAGAGGCTGGAGCCAAAAACTTGGCCAGAGCTTAAAAAGACAAGCAGAAACTGAAACCCACTGGCCAAACGCAGCTATCTGATGGGTATCCAGGTCAGAGAAGCTATCCCAGAATGGGAGAAAAGGGTCAATATGAGGGTCTGTTGAGAAATGCAGGCATCAGTAGCCTGACTCCAGAGTTGCATGGTGCTCGCTGAGGCCTGGGCTTCAACAAAGCACTGCTGCCAGGACGAGGAGGTTGGGGAAAAATGCCACTGGCAGAGACAGTGACCACAGCTCCCAGTTCCAAAAGGGAGAAAGGGAAAAGGGCCACTGAAGCCACCACGTGGCCTGAGAAGGCCTGTTACAGTACTAAGTACAGCAGAAAGAAAAATCCTACTAAGTGGCACTGAAATCAATCAGCCTGACTACCTCCTGGCAACAGTGGTGCTGGTATCTCCAGGTTCAACAAATTTAAGTGACAGCACATCTGCAAGACTAACTGAACACTATCATTACAGCCAACATGTTAGCATTGTACAAATGTTGATCATCTGCTGTTACTATTCACTTTGACTGGGATAGGAACGAGTAAGGATCTATACTGTTCTGAAACTATTATGTGCTACTGAAGCAACCTGTAAAGCCTCTCCTCTTACCTTGCCAATACTGTTTTAATACTGCTTTAACATTTTTGGCCAAAAAAAAAAGGTTTTTAAGAAAAAGGAAAAGAACACTCTGCTAGAAAAAAACTTCCTATATGCACAAAACCAAATAAGCTATACAGAAGTGCTCTGTACTACATCTTTGTAACTTTTTCTAGCAAGGAGACACTTCCATCATGTTTATACATACAGCCATTCCGCACAACAAACTTTCAGTCACACAAACCAAACAGCTGCCCTCTGCTGTCCAAGATGCAAAAGAAGCTGGAAGGAGCTTTTCCTTTCTACAGAGTACATTAACTCTCTCTAGAGCATTAGCGTGGATGGGCAGCTAAATCACCATCCTGCAAATCACACCTAAAACAGCGAATAAGGAAATAAAACACTTGTATCTAAGTCCCTGCAAGGCTATGGTATGTCAGCAAGAAGTGAGTGTGGGCCATCTGAAAGCAAGACCACGGTTTAATCCTGTTTAAGAGGGCAGCAATGCCCTGCCTGCCTGTTTCATCTGTTCAGAAGCATACTGCATGGACCAGCTTCAGCTTTTTGTGCTTTTGAAAGAAAGCAGTCTATAAAATCTCACAAATAAATAAACTGTCTTCCCCAGCCCTGAGGGGGTCCTTTGTAGCAGAAATGATGTTTCTACCACTTAACAATGGATATGTACTGCCAGGAGAGCTAAGCAGAAGTATGAGGTATGCACAGTATAGGGAGAATCATATGATTCAACTTTCTATAATTTTTAGTTATGTCCACAAAATTATCTTTTATCTATGAACCAGCAAACAGATCAAATGGATGACTAAAAAACAGAGGTAAATTGTTCATAACATAGCTAGTAACAGTCAAAAAGTAAGAGACATTTTTCTATTCCCCACAAAAAAAATTCCCTTTTATCGATTAATTTTTACCTCAAGATAATAAAATTTGAAACTATACCAGATGCCCACAATCCTATTAATAAATAAACAGTGGGTTGAACCAGAAGAATATTGATTTGGCATCACCAGAGATTTTACTGAACTTCACCAATATGAAAGTATTCTTTACAGGCAGTTAAATCCCTTTTTGAGAAAGAACTCAGAGGGTTGTGATCAGTGGCACAGAGTCTCATTGGAGGCCAGTAACCAGCGGTGTTCCCCAGGGGTCAATACTCGGTCCAGTTTTGTTCAGTATATTCATTAATGACCTGGATGAGGGGACAGAGTGTATCCTCAGCAAGTTCGCTGATGATACCAAACTGGGAGGGGTGGCTGACACTCCAGAGGACCGTGCCGCCATCCAGACCTGGACAGGCTGGAGAGCTGGGCAGAGAAGAACCTAATGAGGTTCAACAAAAGCAAGTGCAAGGTCCTGCACCTGGGGAGGAAGAATGCTAAGCACCAGTATAGGTTAGGGGTGGACTTGCTGGGAAGTAGTTCTGAGGAGAAGGATCTGGGGGTCCTAGTAGACAGCAAATTATCCATGAGCAAGCAATGTGCCCTTGTTGCCAAAAAGGCCAATGGAATCCTGGGCTGCATAGGGAAGAGTGTGGCCAGCAGGTCGAAGGAGGTCATTCTCCCCCTCTACTCTGCACTGGTGAGGCCACAACTGGAATACTGTGTCCAGTTTTGGGCTCCCCAGTTCAAGAGGGACAGGGAACTGCTGGAGCGAGTCCAGCGAAGGGCAACTAAGATGATTAAGGGATTGGAGCATCTCCCTTATGAGGAAAGGCTGAAGGAGCTGGGACTCTTTAGCCTGGAGAAGAGAAGGTTGAGGGGAGACCTGATTAATGTTTACAAGTATCTAAAGGGTGGGCTGAAGGAGGATGGAGCCAGGCTCTTTTCAGTGGTTCCCAGTGACAGGACGAGGGGCAATGGGCACAAGTTAGAACACAGGAAGTTCCATTCAAATACACGGAAGAACTTCTTTACGGTGAGGGTGACAGAGCACTGGAACAGGCTGCCCAGGGAGGTTGTGGAGTCCCCTTCTCTGGAGATTTTCAAGACCCGCCTGGATGCATTCCTGAGTGATGTGCTCTAGGCAATCGTGCTTTAGCGGGGGAGTTGGACTAGATGATCTCTAGAGGTCCCTTCCAACTCTGAAGATTCTGTGATTTATTTTCCAAACCATCATTAAATTTGTTTGTTTTAAACAGAACTATGGCCAAAGTAAATTAAAATTAGTTGCTAGGAAACTACCATGTAAGTGTCTTTTACTCCTACACAGTGACTATCAAATTCATGATCCTTTAGACTGGTTTCCCTTCCTTGGTTACCTCTGTAACTGCTCAGTAACTCTGTATCTGTATATCACCGGTCATTCAACAGTTAATGAAACTACTGACCAATTTCAGCCAAAAACTACAAAGAAGGGGAGGTTTCAAATATGTTAAATAACAACACATTCACAGAGTAAGCAGGCATGGAAAAAGGTGAAATTCTACCCATGCCTCCAGAGAGGAAGGCGTAATGGTGTTAGCCCATATTTCTTAAAATCTGATGCTTTTAATAAACATGCTTTAAATATTACTGGAGATATTGCCAGTCTTGCAAAACTTCACAGACAACATCAAAGAGATTGGCAATGTAATTAATGTGGTTAGCAAGAGTTGGTTTGCTGTCATCGTATTGGAGCGAAAAGACTTTGTATTATGCCATAGAGCAGTGTTTACATTTAGGAGTAAGAATGCTTTTCTAAGTTTGGAGCTTCAGACCACATTCTCCTTTCTCCAAAATCCTGAGACTCCTGTGCCCTTAATCTGTCTCACAAAATGTGCCAACCTACCTTTCACCCTTATCTTCGTGCAGACTGGGATAAACCTCTCATAAGTGCTTAAAAGAATCACTTGACAGTACCTTGGCACATCATTATACTTCTGTATGCTTGTTTTTATTATGGTTATCTCAGTTAATACCTCTCATGCTAACAGTCAAAAATTTAAAATCTTTGCTTTCCAACTTACATATACTAAAGCAATTAGAACAGGCCTGAAATAAGTTTAACCCTAATATTTACAGTTAATAATTCTAGAACAAAAGGTAAAAAGGAGCTGCTGTTAATATCTAATCTTTCACATAAAACAGGGAACATGTCTTCTGTGAATTAATTCTTCACTGGACCACTGTATTACTTTCAAGGAAAATACCTAGTGATTATAAAAAATTCATACAGGCTGTCACAATGCTGAGTAAATTGCTAGTCACCCAATTGTCTACTGTTTGTAAGCAAAAGCACAAGACAAAACCACCTCATGTTACACTTTCGAGCCTGTTCTTAGCATGGGGAGACAAATAAGGCCTGCATCAGGTGTACATTTTCTAGGTAACTCTTAAGGCTTAAACCAATCTATTAGTAGCTACTAGTGCTGGGCATACTCCGACATTACGCAGCCTAATGATACAGACAGATTTGCCCCCACCTGCCATGATTCATGCAGTCCAGTTAGATAATACAGTAACATTATTCAACAGAACAAGGGTACAATCTACAAGCAAAACCAGACAAATTTTCTGTTCTATTCTGGATCCTGATTATGGACCCTAACAGTAACGATATTCTGCTGTTACTTCTAATTTTGATATAGAAGTGTTGAAGGTCTCCCTAAAAGAAGAATGAAAAATTCTGAGCCGTGCAAGGCATGATCGCCAGGGAGAGTGGAGGACAGGGAATATAAGGACAATATCCTTAGCAAAAAAGAGCTGCAGCAATGTTGACATGAAAAATACTTTTACTGTTTCTTTGATGATCTTGCACTCAGATCAAGTGGACAAAATATCTATATCCAAACATTACATGCACAGGCACCCTCCCTTCTCTATATATCAACCAATATAAAGAACCAGCTTAGACTTAAGGCTCTTTTTCTCTTAATGTAAACTGATATACTGACTCCTATTATGCATAGAGTTTTGCTATCATTTGAACACATTGTATAAAGAACAGGTAGCAAAATGATCAGACATCTTATATAATTCAATTTTTTTCCTCATCACTGTGCAATACTGTATGATAGGCAACGACGCACATATTTTGGCTTGTTAACCAATGTTTCTTTCCCCATTACTTGACCATTGTCTCCTGAAAATGCATTTTCATTGCAGAATACCAGCGTCAGTATTTAGAGTATATCACACTCTTCAGTCTTTAAAAACTACCTTTTGAAATTAGCAAACATATTAGATCAATTTTAATCTCATTAAAGACAGTGTCAGACTTAAAAATACGTAGTATTTAGGAATGCATTTCTTTTTCTATTAATTGGGAGTCATACCGCTTCAAAATCAACAATGATTCCATGAGAATTTTGAGTTTACTTGATATGGAAATCAGTTCTGGTGTTTGTAGGGTTAACCTGCTGAGTTGTGACTACTTCTAACCATCAAATTCTCTCCAAGGATAAATAATTAAAGCTTCAGGAAGAATAAGGACATAGAAGTGGTGGAGATTGGATATACGTAGGTGTTGAGGGCACTCATTTTTAACCAATCGCTGAATAAAAAGCACATTACTCATGCAATCTTGTTCATTCTCTGCTACGTGACCTGCACCACAATAGAGGACTGCAACATCCAGTGCTGAATTGAACTGCATTCAGTAAGGAGAGGACTCTAGTGGTAAAAGAACACAAGTGCCAAATGCTACACTGTAGGTGTGTATGCAGCCTTTGGTTAATGCTATAGCTCTAATGACTAATGCTGGAATGACACAAAAATACTGTTTCGCGTAGAATTTTTTTCTTTGGGTGCAAAAAATATAGCAAATAATAGCCTTAAAGCGAAATGACTTTTTCACTTTCTCTTCAGCTTAGATCTCCCACATATGTTGTTAATGATCGCTTCCAGATGAAAAAAAACACAAACCCATACATACCAAACAACAAACAAAAGCATTGGAGGTTGGACTAGATGATATCCAGAGGTCCCTTCCAACCCCTATCATTCTGTGATTCTCTAATGCATTGATTTGCATAGCAAAACAAATGCAATGAATTCTAGTATCTGTGTATGGGAAAATAATGGAAGATTGGCAAGGAGGACTGTAAACATGCTCAAGTGATTTGCAGGTGAGGTGTAGAAAAACACATACATCACACTAGGCATTGTTTAGTCTTGTGTGCATGATAAGTAGAACTTCTGTGTTCAGGCCTATGATAGACGCAGAGGCACCTTATTGAACACGCTTGAGATTCCTGCACTGCTTTGGAAAAGATCAAAGCACAGTGGTAAACTACACCAGTGTGAATCCCTGGTTTACATATGAAAACATCAGGTTCAGTGATGCTCTAGCAATGATTGAGCTCCGTGGTGCCTTCGTCCCCGCTTATGGGCCTCTGCCCAGCTATTGCTTCAGGGATCCCCTGGTTGGCAAGGTAACAAAAATAATTACTTTTTGCATTTCATCTGTGGTTTTGTGATTTTTACTGCATCCTGCCTGTGCCAGCTCACACAGTGTGGTATAAAACTTTTGAAACAAAATGTTTCAGTAAAGTGAACACTGAAAGCTATTAAATCTACAGCAAAGCAATCTTAGCTGTGAAGCTGAAAAAAACCTGTTGTGTGGTCCTGAGGGTTTGTAAAACAGAAGAACAACTCCCTGCTCCCTTCACCTTCACATTCCTAATTCTGTCCCATGTTTACTCACTGCAAATTCTATCTTTGGCTTGATACCTCATTTGCCTGTTAACTAATCTGTTAAGTGTAATTGTTTACTTGCTTGAGCATTTGGATACCACATACAAAAGGTGAAACTCAAACAAGATTCTAGTGAAAAAATCAACCAATAAACGCTAATAAATCATGTAACTATAATCCCATATTAAGGTCCATGGTTACTGGAAAGCAAGGCACATGCTAAAAGCATTCATATCATCTCCCACAACTACCTACTCACTCTGGCATTTTTAAATACCAGATCAGTTACATCATTCTCAGTAGCAGATGTTACGGCTTCATATCTTATATCCAAGCATAGGCACAACTGATGAAGATTTTAACTCTCATTTGCCATGAAAAATAATGATCCTGTAGAAAGCCTTGAATGATGAAGAATCCCCTAATGACAAATTGGGGTGCTTGACATGTTATCAGAATAAAAACTCATTTTATATTTACATGAAAGACAGAAATAATCCAAAAACAGTGTCCACAGATATAAAGCATACAGGAATGAGGGAAATTAGTTTCTTATCATAAATCATAAAAGAAACTGAAAAAGAACCAAAGGAAATGGAAAAAAATACAAACCTTGTTATTCAAATATCCTTCCTTGGAAGGGCAACAAAATGCTGTATTTGAAGAAAAAATGGATGAACATGAGGAAAAGAATGAAGGTCCTCACTTACAGATGTGGGAAAGTTGGCGAGGAGGACTGTAAACATACTCAAGTGACCTGCAGCTGAGGTGTCAAAAACCATATATATAAAACTAATTGTTGTTTAGTCTTCTGTGCTTGACAAGTAGAACATCTGTGCTTAGATAACACGGGCCTGTGATAGACTTGAACATACTTGGGATTCCTGCCTTGCTGTCGGAAAGATCAATGCACAGCATAAAACTACGCCTGCATGAATCCCTGAAATACAGGCGAGAACAGCAGATTCGGACTCTCTCACTCTCCCCTCATCTCTCTCTGTCTCTCTCTCTCCCTCTCTAGCAAGGACCCTGTCACTGGCAACCACTCTCTCTAGCAAGGACCAAGCTCCACAGTGCCTGTGTTTCCAGCCTGGGTGCTGCTTTGGAGATCCCCCAGTTCCTGAGGTATCAAGAAAAAACTAACTCTCTGCATTTTATCCTTGGTTTTGTGGTTGTTCCTGCATCCTATCTGTGTCAGCTCATGCAGATTAAGCATAGGAAAAGAGAAAAATCATATACATACAGTCAAGAAAAAGAAGATGAAAGCAGAAGGAAGAAGAAAAAAAAACCAAACCAGCCCAGACTAGAAACATACCTGAAGAATAATTTAGCAAGAGACTCTGCAGAAATTTGGAAATACATTAATGGTTGCAATAGGATAAGTTTAATTTAGAAATAATTGGTAAACTTAAAAATACCAAAGTCCTCAAAGAAGAGCAGTTTTTTTTGATCTGGACATGGCACACATGCTTCTTAACATAGTCTTGAAAATATTCTCAGTGACTGTTTGCCAAAAAAAGAAAAAAAAAAAAAGAAAAAAACCCAGTATATTTCTAGTTAATATTTGTTGCTAAAAAGGCATAGTTCCATGCTTACAAACTGCAACAAAGCATTAAACAATTTATTGGAAAAAAATAATAAAACCCCAACAAAGTAAGTATCCTACTGCTATATTCAGAGAGTGTGAAAAAACTCTCATAGATGAGAATGATCTTTTCAAAAGCACTATTATCAGATACAGAATTAGGAATCAGCACTAAAATTTTGTGTAACAGGTCACTCCACCTCCACCTGCATTAAAGCTCAGAAGACTGCTGCAAAGAATTTGAAGTAGCAAATGGAAAATGGCAAAGTTTGTCCTTTGTGCTCTTTGTTGGTCACTCTCTTCAGTGAATCCCTAGTACAAAAATACATTGCTATAATAGGACAACATGAGATACAATTAATCAAAAGAACATAACAGTGTCCTATATCACAGTGATGTAGTTCTAATAGTTACCAATGTTGTAAAACATTTCTCTTACATTTTGAAGGAAATTAACAAACTTAGTGATAAATCACATTATATAATTAAAAAATATTCATGCTGGGATCCAAGACTACTGAGGTCCTAGGTAAGGTCACATTTCTGTGATGTTAACAACTGTGCAACATTACTCAGGTAAAAATAGTTTTCCTAATGTTAATAAAGAATACAATATTAACCTACCTCTACTGTTTTGAAATTGCAAAATGATTAACTAGAATGGAAGAGTTACACAAGACTAATTCTCCATTTATCATGGCCAGGTCATAAAGTGCTAGTCATATCCATGATAGGTTAATTTCAGGGCTTTGCCCAAAGGAGGTGTCCTGGTTTGAGGTAAAACAGAACCAAATTTCTGATTTGTAATTTTACTTGTTAGCTGGGCCTCTTCTAACTGACTAAAGTCTGAAATTAACAGATATTGTTCAGACACTGTTCACTCTCAGAGGGATAAGACCTGATTATACACAGGCTCTTGCTTAGACTTATTGCTATAACAACCAAGGTCAGCTAACTTCGCTGTTTGCCCTGTTA